>VZQC01006720.1:0-23967 GCA_009823505.1 Rhizomys pruinosus
CCTGTGACAATTGTGTCTGCTGGTTATTAAATGGTTACTAGACATTTTTATGCTCCATGATCCTTTCATTTGACCTTTTAAATTGAGGTGAAAATTGCTTTACCTTCTTATAGAGATGAAAAATCAAGATAAGGAAGTTAATTCTCTCTAAAACATATAATTAGTAAATTAAAGAGTAAATATTCTGGGATGGAGGGATGGCCTAGTGGTTAAGAGCGCCGACAGCTCTTGCAGAGGACCCGGGTTCGATCGCCAGCACCCACATGGCGGCTGAGAACCTTCTGCAACTCCAAATCCAGGAGAACTCCAGTTCCAGGGGAATCTGACACCCTCTTCTGACCTCCGCGGCATTGCACAACACGGTGCACCTACCTGCAGACAGTACATTCATAACACATAAAAAATAATAAAATAAAAAAATTAAAAAAAATAGTAAATATTCTAAGAGATCTTGTAGCCACATTTGGCCAGCAGCTGACTATGACCATGCTGGCCTTGAACACACAGAGATCTGCCTGCCTCCGCAACCTGTGTCACGCTCTGTGAGATCTCTCAGTTTTAAAATCCCAATATGCCATATTACTTTTTTTTTCTGTTTTTTTTTTTTTGTTGTTGTTGTTATTGTTTGTAATTCTTTTAACTTTTCAAACTTCATCTTAAAAGAATAAAAAGGACTCTTTAAACTTCATTGGATGACTCTTTGTCTCAGTAGCTACTAATATGTCCTTGGTAGTTTACTATAGTTTATATCTTCTAATATCCAGTTTATATCTTCTAATAAGCTCCAAGCTTTATTACGTATCTGATCTACCACTGCTGTTTTCATCATTTGTAATGGAATATTTTGGAAACCTATAATAGCAACATGCTATTGTCCCATTCAAATAGTACATGCTGTCTACACCAACTCTTCCTTAGGTCAGTAGGCACATGTTAGATAATGAGTGGTTGTTGGAGATAAAAGGACGTGATCAATATGACAAGAAGTTATGATTTTCATTCTCAGACTTTCACACGTGGAAAAGAGGTTTAAAACTAAGTATCACTCCGTGGGTATATATCACAAGAAAATGCAAGGTAGTTTCTACTTCCTACTTTGGTCCTATGCCTTCATTACAAATGGTAAAACATTGATACTACAAACCAATATTATATTTTTATAAATTAGGCTGCATGAACTCAATAGTCTGTTTCAATTTTCCTATATTGAACTAACATTTACTTTGTTATGTAAATTCAATCGTTTTCAATGCATTTCTCTACATTTTTATCTGTGGTTTATAGAATAACCATGAGAGTTAACCATAGGATTCTTACACTTTAACATGAAATTTAAAGGTTAATAATGAAACTAAATATTTTAATCATTGTACCAGTACAATTGCTTTTAAATAAAATTAATAAGTGATACTTAATGAATTACATTTTACTTACAGAGGATTTTATGTAACTTACCAATTGAAGGAATTTCTAACTACTTGACATTAACTAGATGTTTGAATTAAAAATGTAAAGAAATAAGCCTTTAGAAGCTTTTCAGATAAATTTCCAAGTGAGCTGGTTTTCCTGGAACATTTATACTCTTTTAGAGAATTTCTGCTATTTACTTTCCATAGTATCTTCAACATCTACGAGTATTCCCTTTTAAAAGGAATTGCTTTGGACTATTAACCCTAAAATTTATCTTGTACTGGATATGCACCTACTCAAGTAGTTTTTGTCATTTATTTATTTTTATTTCTAGAAATTGATTGAGATCACCAAGAGAAATGAAGAACCACACGAGGCAAATAGAGTTCATCCTTTTTGGGTTGACAGATGATTCACAGTTACAGACTGTAATTTTCTTGTCCTTGTTTCTAAATTACATCCTGAGCATGCTAGGAAACCTAACTATCATTGCTCTCACTCTATTAGATGCCCACCTCAAGACACCAATGTATTTCTTCCTCCAAAATTTCTCTCTTCTTGAAATTCTATTCACCACAACTTGCATTCCTAGATTCCTAATCACCATGGTAACCAAGGATAAGAGAATTTCTTATAATGGTTGTATTTCTCAGTTGTTTTTTTACATATTCTTGGGGAGTACAGAGTTTTTCCTTTTGGCTGCAATGTCCTACGACCGCTATGTTGCCATCTGCCAGCCTTTGCACTATATATCCATCATGAGCAGCAAAGTCTGCCATCAGCTCCACCTGGGTTGTTGGGTGACTGGATTCTTGGTCATTTTCCCACCACTCATCATTGGACTTAACTTGGATTTCTGTGCTTCAAACATCATCGATCATTTTATCTGTGACGTTTCTCCTGTTCTTCAGCTTTCCTGCACAGACACACACCTACTAGAATGGACTGCTTTTGTCTTAGCCATGATAACGCTCATTGTCACATTATTAGTAGTAAGCCTTTCTTATTCTTACATCATCAAGACAATTCTAAAATTCCCTCAGTTCAACAAAAGAAAAAGGCCTTTTCCACTTGTTCTTCTCACATTATTGTGGTCTCTCTAACCTATGGGAGTTGCATATTTATCTATATAAAGCCATCAGCAAATGAAATAGTTGCTTTAAACAAAGGAGTAGCTGTGCTTAATACTTCAGTTGCTCCATTGTTGAATCCATTCATTTATACTTTAAGGAATAAGCAAGTCAAACAATCCTTCAGAACAATATGTCGAAGAATATTTTTTGCTTCAGAAGGGTAATGCCACTTAATTAAATGATTAATCTAAATCATAAAAGGAACTTTGAGCACAAAACTAATTTGAAGCCAGAAGTAGGAGCACAGGACTTTAATCCTAGCACTCAGGAAGCAGAGGCAGGCACAGCTCTGTGAGATCACCTGTCTGCATAGATCTTAGCCATGGTCTTGGTGTAGATCTGTAATTATCACTATCCTACAAATATTTTAACTTATTTATTAAATCTGAGAATAGTTGCATAGATTAACTCTTGCCATAATTGTTGCCTATGGCATTTCACATAAGAAAAATAAGCATAAGACTTGTAATACATGCAATAAGGAAAAATCAACATATCAGACCACACAGCTGAAGGTGCTAGAATGGAGTCAGTAGTCAGCCATGAAGTTGTTTTTCCAGTGCTTCTGGGTCTCCTGAAATCACTCAGCTTCATTACCAATGATAACTGAAATCAAAGGTTTATGTGTTCTTATCCAAGCACTTTTTGGAATTACAAGATTGATCTTTATTTCTTTGGTTCTTCTAAGGTTGTTTGCACTTGAATGCCTATATCAGATCTCTACTACTTAAAGTACCATGGGCATTATTTTTCTTTGTTTTATTTTCTTTAAATAGCCTCCCTTCTATACAGAAATATTTGGTGGGAAAAACACTGATGATTCCAGGTAGTAGAACTTGAGGACCAATATCATAACTGGGTAATAAAAAAGTTAGAAAAGCAAGGTTATTTTTTTCAAAGCCAATTTTTATTGAAACTTTGAGCATTTAGCAAGTTTATTTTTTAGAAATATTTATAATGAGAACTAATAGATTGGATGATATTTAAAAGAAGCAGTAAGATTAATTCAAAGTATCTAATTAGAGAACTTGTTTAGAATAATTGATATTGGACAAATGATAAGCCAGAGGAGAGACAGGTAGCAGCAGCAGGGAATGTCTTCAGTTTGGGGATCCTAGCTTGAATGGGGAGTCAGATATGTATGAAGACTTTTAAATGTGATCATTTCAGTTGCATTCCCAGCCACACTAAATACAATTGGTGATTTTTTTGAGGAATATCCACTTACTTTGTTATTACAAGATTAAATTTCCTTTTAATTAACATACATTTTACAATGAAGATCAGAAAGTCAGATACTTATATCTTGGACACATGATAAATTGTGGTTACTCATAGGCCCAGAGGTTATTACTGAAGTATAAAATGTTCCAGGAAACTGAGGTACAGGATCCACCAAGCACAGAGACAACACCTAGCACACTCACATAGAGAAACTTGGGAAGTTTATTCATGCCATCAGATGCTAGCAGAATTTATTTCCTCCTGAAAAATGTGAGTCCCCAGTTTTGTTCCTTCGTAGTTATTAATGGTTTCTCCACATCATTTTTTTTAACTTTTACAACCTTGGTAGGCTTAATGTATAGTCTACCTGATTACCAGCACAGATGCTTACATGCTCTAAGACCACCAAGGGGACGTTCCTTTTGCAGGCATGGTTGCAGAGGCAGATATGGAGGGCAAGAGTTAAGACATTCTATAAGGACAGAATATATTGTACACCCAAGACAGTTGCAAACACAGGTTCCACTAGATAAGTGCGATATTTGTTTATCAAGATAGTTTTGAAGTATTTGATATTCTCCATTTTAGTTTTGGTGTTTCATTAGCACACATTTTTAGTAAGAATTCATAACACCATTTTGGCTACTACTATGTCCCAAAGTATAAAATCTGTCATAAAATGATACAAATAATATCAGTCACAGAAAAGGGACATTAAAACCATTGGTTTATCTCTTTTCTCCAGTACCATGACAACATGAGATGATAAAACAAATTAAATCTCATCAAAACAAACTAAAAAAATATTGCCTTATTTTCAAAAGAAGAAAAAATAAAATACTTTAAAATAAATATATATGAACAAATTAAAGGCATATACATTGAAAACTGCAAAGCACTGATGAACAGATAAAAGGAGATAAGTAAACAGAATTACATGCTCATAGACTGAAAAAAGATTATTATTAAATTGTTCATTACTTTGAAGAAAGTGGTATGTGAATACACACTTGTATGTGAATACAAGCCAAAGCCTTGTGAAAATTCAAAAAGCAACTTTCATAGAAATAGAAAAAAATGTAATTGGCATGGATTGCCAAAAGACACCCCCCATAATCAAATGAATTTTAAGAAATAAGAAAACTTGAAGCAATACTCTTCCTGATTTCAAAACATTAGAAAGGTATAGTATAGTATGATGCTGAACAAAGAGTTCATTCATGCACTCACATCTGTAGAGAGGAATGACTTTATAAAAAAATGTACATTTACTTTTTATTTTTATTTGCATGTGTGTGTGTGTGTGTAGGTCTATGCACATGATTGCAAGTGCACATGGAGGTCAGAATGGGTAGCCAGATCTCACAGAGCTGCAGTTTCAGGCAGTTGTGAACTGCCTGACATGGTGCTGGGAGCCAAATTCAGGTCTTCTGTAGAGCAGCATGTACTGTTAATCACTAAGCCATCTCTCTAGCCTAGGAGACAAGCGATCATTGACAAGTCTCTAAGACTAAGGACTCACAATGGGAAGGAGTGTTTTCTTCAGTAAGTAGAGCTGTGAAATCTGGTTATCTACATTCACATGCAAATGAACTATTTTGAATAGCTGTCCTACACTATGCATAGAAATAAAAACAAATAGATTAAAGACATATAAGACCTGGAACAATAAAATTTCTAGTAGAAAATATATGGGGACAGCTTCATGACAGAAAGCTACTTGGCCGTGTTTTCTATGATGCAGAAACTCAGATGATAAATGAAAATTAATCAAATGGGAAAGCACCAAACTGAAAGCTTCTGCACAGCAAAGGAAAGGCAGCTCATGGCATGGAAACAGACAATCCTAACCCAAATCCCTGGTGAGAGGTTAATAATAAAACATTCAAGGAGCTCCCATCAACTCAACAGAAAAAGAAAACAATGCAATTGAAACATCTGGGCAAAGACCCTAATCCACACTTCCCAAATAGTAGGTATAGTCACCACAGAGCACACATTATTTGACAGCTCTAAAAACAAGCGAACTAAGCATGGTGTTGCATGCCTGTAATTCCAGCACTCAGGAGGCTGAAGCAGAAGGATCACAAGGTCCAGGCAAGCCTGGGAGCCATTTTTTTTTTTTCTTTCGGTCTTTTTGAGACAAGGTCAACCTGTAGCCCCATCTGGCCTGGAACTCACTATATAGTCCAGGCTGGCCTTGAAATCACAGAGATCTGCCTGTCTCTGCCTCCTGAGTGCTACGATTAAAGGCACATGCCACCATGCCTGGCTACAAACAAAACCGGTCTTTACAAAAAGCCACAAGTTTCACTGACCCTTAACTATCTTGGATCAGGGCAGCAAGAGGGCCTAGAACCACCTGCGTGGTGTCCTCCATTGCAGTTTAAGAGAGAGGCAGTAGTTTAAAGAACCTGGGCACTCCTAGTCATCAAGAGATCCTCTTCCACTAGTTTCGCTTGGTTGCCATTTGTCTCCACTGCTTACCATACCTGCCTAGCTGCTATCTCACTTTTTGTTTTTCTTGTTTCATTCTCCCCCTCCCCAATAACCTATCAACTGATGGCATAGTTTGCATGTTGAAGCCTTATCTAAATAAGAGGTCTCAGTGGGTGGTGAAGGATTCAGGGAGGGAGGTCTTGAGTCTCCACCCAGGGGACTGTCAGGTATTGGGGACAGCCTTGCTCTGTGTAGCTCAGAGCCCTGTGGAAAGGGAAGCGAGATGCCTAGATGCAGGAATGTGACAAGGGCAGATTAGTATGGACTGGATGTATGGACATTGTGTGTGTATGCTGTTTTTCTTTCTTTTTTTTTTTATTTAATTGTTATTGATGGTTTGTGCATTTCGTACATCATTTTCCAATTCAGATCAGGCATATTTCCCTTTCCCTTCCCCCCCCACCCCCACCCCATCCCAGATCATGTATTCTGCCGTAACTGTCTTGCATCTTTCTCTGTTTTTTTTTTTTTTTTCATTTTTTAGCTATAAGTGATAATCCATGAGTACAGGCATCCTTCGTGCAAAACCAATCTGCAGGCTGTTGTGCCCAAACCCCCACAGCCCCACCATCCAACGGGGGGTGACAGGTTGTTTGTTCAATCAAGTTGATCAAATGAGTGTCCAGACTACATCGCTGTAATTTCACCATTCACCCCAATCGCAGCCTTTACATTCTACCACGCCCCCTCTTCCGCAGGCTGTTTTTCTTTTCTAACCAAGAGACTGTTTTGGCATCTGTCTCATTCCCTGTGATCTGGCAGTCAACCATGCAATACAAAACAGGGCTGGAGAAATGGGAATGAACGACAAAATCCCTTGCAGGCCAAGACACTTATACCCTCATTTCCAGGGAAGCCTAAGATGTCCAAAACACATGTGAACAGTAGGGAATTGTGTGCAAGTTTAAAAATAAAATGCATGAGACAGAAGCCTTCCCATTCTCCTTCCAGTCTGATTGAAGAAGCAGGAAAGAGAGCTCAGCCTGAGCTGGGACAGCCATATGGGCAAGATGGCTGCAATGAAATCCTGGGAATTGTATCCATACAGATTCTTCCCACACTCATGATTTTTGTGTTAAAGTTTGCATGGTTTCTAACAAAGAATTCAAACCTTGAAAAAAAGCCACTGTGAGATACACACCTGTTAGTTAAGACATCAAACTCTCATCAAACTAAAGTTGACAAGTGTTAGCCAGAGCAGAAACAGTGTTCACTGTGAATGAGAATGTTAAAATAATGCAGCATTTACAAAGAACAGTATGAGTGTTCCTCAAAAACAAATTGATATGTTCCCAGAGCTAGAGAGATGGTTCAGCATTAAAGAGTGCTTACTGTCAAGCTTACAACTCTGGATCTCACATAATAGAAGGAGAAACTGACTTATGCAAGTTGTCCTCAGACTTCCACACATGCTGTAGCATTGCCACAGCCCCATATATTGATGGATTAATTAATTGAAAGTAGAAATCAAGCTACCAGATAATCCAGTAACCACACTTTTGGATATGTATTCAGATGAATTCATACCAGAATATTCAGGACATATCAGTACACCTTTGCATTATTATTCTCAATAGTCAAGATGTAAAAACAATATTAATGTCCATCTATAGATTAGTGAACAAAGAAAGTGAGTCATATATATATATATATATACATATATATACATATATATATATATATATAAAGTGAAATGTTATTCAGCATAAAATGTAATTTTGCTATATGCACAACATAGATGATCTTGGGGGACACTATGTAAAGTCAAGAAAACCAGTTATAAAACAACAACATACATCTCCATATACAGACTGAACTGAAGATATTCAAACTCAGAAATAGTGCAGAATGATGATTGCTATTATGGAAGATGACTAAGTCTGGAGATCTACTGTATAACACTGGGCATACATTAACAGTATTATATTGTACACTTAATTGTGTGAAGAGGGAAGATTTACTGGTAACTACACTTAACCTAATTAAACAAAAGTAAACCAAAAAGAGAGAAGAAGAAACATAGAAGTGCAGCTGTTTATTGTCTTGACTGGTGATAGGTACACATGCCAAAATTTGTGAAATTGCATGTTTAAGTATGTGCAGTTTCTTATTTATAATTATACACCAATATAACAGTTAACTTAAAAAATAAAGGAATAAACAATTTAAAAATTAGGAGATTGAGCTGGAATGAAAGCTTGGTCATTAAAGGCACAGGTTAACAACCAAAAAAATAATGAGGAGTTTGGATCTCTATAGGACTTTACTGTTTGTTGTGTGACAGAATATCTTATGGACAATGGAACCAACATAGAACAAATAAATTATTGTATATTAAAATTGGGAAGGAAGAAAACCATGTAAGAACAGCCCACAGCAGTATGTCCTAGGACACATGAATTACTTGTTCCAGCTCCTTACCTAAGCAGAAATTTCTAGATCTTGACATGTCTTGTTTACATATTCAATCTAGTATATCTTTTGTTAATCCGTTTTAATTCTTAAAGTTTATTTGTCAAAAATATTATTTTCTAAACTACAAGAAAAAATTTTTATCAGTATTACCCTGAGACAAGTGAAAGAAAACATTTAATTAGCAAGAACACAGTATAGATGTAGACGACTAGTCACTCCCTTAGGGAAGGTAAGGCTTCCAAAGAATGTTATCTTAGAGCATGTCCCAAAACAAAGGTTGCTCCCTCTTTGTAGAAATGATCTATAAAAATATGTCATTGACTATTTATTTAAGTAATAACTATGATTACAAAAATTTCTATAGCCATTACATTGTTCTTAGTCATATTTTTTTCTTGTGTCACCCTATTAAATAATAATTAAAATAAAAATAAATACAACATATTTTCTAGAAATAATAACAAGCAAAAGTAATTATATTTTTACTAATTTTCTATAATGATATCAGAGATAATTTTATATAACATTAATAAGTTGAAGCCTAAATTTTATATTTAGAGCAAAAATTAACAATGTTCCCTTTCCTTTTAAATTTCAAATTTATTGTTGTCTGTAAATTGGTTATTCCTATATCTAATGTCCAAGTTTCCTACATAATTCATTTAATAAATAGTAATAACAATATAAAAATAAGGTAAACTCAATCTCCAGCATTACCAAAAGAAAAAAATCATGGTAGCCATATGTACATACACATATACATACATTTAGGAGTATACATGTGCATATATTTGCATAGACATATGTATGAACAATATCAAGGCTCATTGCATGTATTCAAGAATAAGAACAGTAATAACATATATAACTTGATATATATATACATACATTTTACAAAATTACTTCAGTTCTAACTTTAATGTTATAATATAAAAATGTAATTAAAATGATTCATTATGATTTTGTTCATCAATCCATAAAAGGAATTGTAATGTACAATGCATTAAAAGTAACATAAACAGTTTAATTTCTGAAAGAAACTCGAAATGCTAATTGGTTTTATGGCTAACATTGTTACATGTTTTAGTTGTAAATTTTACTCAACGTTTTGGAGGCAAGTATCTTTCTCACAAAATCCTTAAATGCTTGTTTTACCTGCTGGTTCCTTAAAGTGTAGATAAAAGGATTCAGCATAGGGGCAACGGAGGTGTTGAGCATAGCTATGCCTTTTGTCAAAGCAACTCCAGCCTTGGCTGATGTTTTCACATACATGAAGATGCAGCTTCCATAAGACATGGAGACAACAATCATGTGTGAGGAGCAAGTTGAAAAGGCCTTTTTCCTTTGTTTGGCTGAGGGAAATTGCAGAATTGTTCTGAGGATGTAGGTGTAGGAAAGAATTATTAACAGCAACGTGGTCAGAAGAGTAAACAAAGCTAAAACAAAGCTCATGAGCTCTAAAGTACTAGTGTCTGTGCAGGAGATTTGCAGCAAAGGAGCAGAGTCACAGGTAAAGTGGTCAATGATGTTCGAGTCACAGAAATCTAGATCCAATCCCATGACCAGTGGTGGAAAAATTACCAAAAAACCAGCGACCCAAGAGCTAATGATGAGCTGGTAGCAGATCCTGTTGCTGATGATGGTTGTGTAGTGTAGGGGCTTGCAGATAGCCACATAGCGATCATAGGACATGGAGGCCAGGAGGAAAAACTCTGTTGAGCCAAGGAAGATAAAGAAAAATAACTGAACAGCACAAGCATGGTAGGAAATAGATTTGTCCCCAGTTAGGATGCTGATCAGAAACCTAGGGTTACAGACAGAGGTAAATGAAATTTCTAAGAGGGAGAAATTCCTGAGAAAGAAATACATGGGGGTCTTCAGGTGGGAATCCATCAGGGTGAGTGTGATGATGGTTAAATTTCCAGTGATGCTCAGCATGTAGGTGAGAAACAGAAAAACAAAAATCACAACTTGGAGCTCTGGATTATCAGTCAGACCCAGAAGGATGAACCGTGTCACTGACGTTCTGTTTCTCATTTCTCACGTTGGTTTATACCCAATCTTATTGACAAAATAAATATAGAAAATAAGGAAAAGTGAGTCACAAAACAAGCCAAAACATCTGGATTTATTTCTGCAAGCCCTGTCATGTTTTGATATGAAGTACTTGAAAAGAAAACTTGCTTTAGGATGTGTGTCTGTGTACAAGTGTGAGTCTCTCTCTCTCTCTCTCTCTCTCTCTCTCTCTCTCTCTCTCTCTCTCTCTCTCTCTTAAGTAGTCCAAAATTTGATCATGTCATTTTTCCACACGGTAAAATATTTATTAATCATGGAAACCAGTGATCAAGTAAGTTTTCTGAAACAAAAATCTAAACGTCAAGTTTTTAGAGTAGCCAATTCAATCTCCATTGATTTTTCTTGCCACTTTATTTGAGAAAACAACAAAATAAGTACTTGTTACCACTTTTGTATTCTAAGCACTTTCATTCCATCTTCTTTTAAAACCCCTATAAATTTTATTTCCATGTACTACTAGAGATCTTAAAACTTCAATCATCATTCATGATTTTAAAATTAGACACTTTCCATTAAATTTCAATTTATGTATCAGTTTTAGTCATCTTTATAACATTGCTCAAAAAGCTTTTAAAGTTTAGTTAAGCATCAAACACCCTGAACTGAATGTTGTGTATAAATACTTCTTATGTAACAAACTTGAAATATATCAATATCTTAATATGTTATTTCAAGCTATCTTAGACAGCTATACCAGTAACATGGAGTAGGTCATTCTAAGTTATAGATACAAAAATACTAAAGAAGTGTGATACATTTTCAATATTTTGATCTCTAGAAATTATCAGTTAATATATTTTCTCATTTGAGTTTCTCAAGCTAACTACAAAGTAAACATGTAGTTGTTAGTACATATTAAACAAATATAAAAAGAACATGAGAAAAGTGTAATAAGGCTGAATAATTGCATGAAAATAACTTGAAAATAATTACCAACTGTTAAAATATTGACAGTTAAAGTGAAATATTGAAGACAAAATAATGTGCTTAATTCACTTAAACCAGTATTACATGGAGAAATCAATTTTTTGTCTTTCCTCCTTCAAAGCTGATGAGCACCTCCTCAGAGCACCCGTGAAGTTTAATCTCAAAACACGTAGTGCAGCATCTTCATATGTGAACATTGTCCAGCATCAAAGATCTGGATGTACCATCTTAGCGACACATCTTTAGCTGAAATTGTTGATGCTATAAAAGAAAACATTTCTATAACTACAACTATTATACTATTTCCCAATGGACTATTACCATTAATTTTCCTTAGGAAAAAACTAAACACAGCACTTTAATATGCTTTCTATGCATAATTTCAGAAATATTACTCAAAGCATAGAAATTCATAATGACTTCTGAGAAAAATAATAACATTGAAATAATGAACCACGCTATTTCAATTACACCAATCATCTTTAATTGGTTGATTATAATACTTCCATCCCTTGAGAAGTCTGAAGGATTTATCAGGAAGGAGTCTGCTGGGCATTTGTGAAGAGGTGACCCCTAACAAAAGTAACCAATATCCTCTGAGGTTGGTTTTTATAGCCCACTATTGATATCAGTTTAGGTCCTAACCTGAGATATTCCATATTGTGAAAATCAGTGTTTCTAGGCTGTGCCTTGCACTGAGAGACTCCATTTAACTAGAAGATCTGACTCCATTTTGGTAGGTGGAAGATGATTGTGGTACAGTACACTCATGATGGATAAATGTATTCTCCTTAAAACCAGGGGAAAATCAGTTTAAAACATGAAAAAAAATATAAGGCAGATATCAATTAAGAAAATGTACTGTGATTTGAAACAATTCATTATATAGATGTGCTGGATAGCTCTACTTGTCAACTTGACATGCCAGGGCTGAGGGGGCCTCAACTGGGGAATTTCCTCCATTGGACCAGCTTGTGGCTATGTCTGTGGTGTATTATTTTTATTGTTGAGTGATGTGGGAGTGCCTAGCCCACTATGGATGATGCCATCCCTGGGCAGGTTATTCTGCATTGCCTAAGAAATCAGGCTGAGGGGGCTGGAGAGATGGCCTAGCAGTTAAGAGCACCGACCGCTCTTACAGAGGACCCAGGTTCGATCCCCAGCACCCACATGGCAGCCGAGAACCATCTGAAACTCCAATTCCAGGAGAACTCCAGTTCCAGGGGAATCTGACACCCTCTTCTGACCTCCGCGGCATTGCATGACACGGGTGCACAAACTTGCATGCAGACAGTACATTCATACACATACAGAAATAAAATTTTAAAAATTAAAAAAAATTAAAAATAAAAAAAAAGAAATCAGGCTGAGTATGGACCAGGAGAGCAAGTCAGTAAGCAGTGTTCCTTCATGCCCCATGCTTCTGCTCCTGCCCCCTGAATTCCTGCCCTGAGTTCCTACCTTGGGCTTCTTCAATGATGAACTGTGACCCAGGAGATGTGAGCGAAATAAACCCCTCCTTCAACAAGTTTGGATTGGTCATAGTATTTTGTCAGACCATTTAAAAGCAAATTAGAACAATAGCTAAGAATGACCTCCGAGTTCTGATCTCCTGCCTCCACCCTTCGAGTACTGTGATTGTATGTATGTGCCACCAAACTCAGCTACATACATTTTCCTCAGTTTTGACATAGTTGTTTTTATATGTGTATTAATAGAAAACATTTTCTCTTTTAATTGATGGTTCATGGTAAATATTTAAATATATTTTGAGGTATTTTACATATTTTTCTCATCTGACAATTTTAAAGAATAACATGATATACTCTATCACCAAGTTTCTGAATAATTACATACATTTGTGTTTCTTTTAATACCCTTGTATCCTTTTTATCTTATTAAAAAATTGAAGCAGAATTTTGCACAGGATCCCTGCATATATATTATGGAGATTTGGGAATAGTTATAAGTGAATATAATTATAATTTATTAAAATTTTGTGTATTTCTTTCACGATATCTTAATCATCTTTATACCCTGTTCCCCATCAATACCCCATGATAGCCCCCCTATTGCATTTAATGCATTGTGTCATTTATGTTAAACTTTATCATATCGTTAGTGTCCCCTGAAGTCCCTCAATGCAAGTACATCCACTAAGGTCTAGTCAACCTATCTAGAATCACTCCCTTAAAGAAGATCAGCTCTTCCTCACCTAGTAATGATCAGCTGCCCAGAAGTTCTTCAGCTAGCATTGAGGTCTGCTGCCCATTTCCACAGTTCTATGCTGGGTTTTTGCCTGCTTGACTTTGCATGGTTCTTGCCCATGCTGACACCATTTCTGAAGTTCATATGAGCAAGTTCCCAGGAGCCCATAAGCCTCTATTTCTATATGGGCCTGAGCCTCCTCCCCTGGCTCTTATGGTCTTTCTGTTCTCTCTTCACAATATCCCTTAGCCCTAAATGAATCGGTTTTGTAACCATTTTACAACACAAATGAATTGTTTATATATTTAAAGTTTAATAAAAGATAATAAAACCTTGTGTCTAGGACTGGACAAATAGCTCCACAGTTAAAGAACAATGGTTGTCCTTGCAGAGGATCTGGGTTCAGCTCCCAGAACAAACATTGCAACTAACAACTGTCCATAACTCTAGCACCAGCGGATCTGAAAATCATTTTTGTTATCTCTAGATGCTGCACACAATTAATACAGTTATGTGTAAGTAAGACACTCATACACATTAAAATAGTGGTTTAAATCTTGTAAATATTTTGGAGAAACTGCATAAAAGCTATACTTTTAATAATGCAATTATTAAATAATAACAGTTAAATATTCAGGTTATCAGCTGTTCTGAAATTATCTAATTTGCTGTGTACTAAAAATCAGTTTATATAATTCATGGGTTAGCACCATTATTACTGACATATCACATAAATACAAAATTTTATTATGTCTTTTCATTAGTTTTACATTTTTTTTATTTTTGTATTTGTGTGTGTATGTGTCAAGTCATGGGTGTGAATGTCAGAGGACAGTTTGAGAGAATACATTCTTTCCTCCTGCCATGTGGGTTCTGGGGATCCAACTCAGGTCATCAGTTTTAATGGCAAGTATTTTTACATCTAAACCATCTCACCAGCTCATTATCATGGTTGCAATGTTTAGATCCAGTCTTTATAAGATATATTGCTAAAAATTTTTAAATAAAAAGCTTATTAATCAAACTTATTAGTGTTTATAATTTCATTAACATTTGGTGTGTGCATGTTTGTGTGCAGGCACACATGTGTGTGAGGTGCAAGTGCACACAAAGGTCAGTAGTCGAGCTACAGTGTCTTCTTCATTGTTTGTTTTCAGTGTCTCTCACTGAACCAGGCACTTGCCAATTTGATTTGTCTCTGCCAGTTGGCCAGCTAGCTCCAGAGATTTGACTGTCTCTTTATCACCAGTAATAAGATTACAAGTACACATCACCACGGCTTGCTTTTTTAATGTCATTTCAGGGAATCAAACTGAAGTTCTCATGCTTGTATAGGAAACACTTTATCAACTAAGCAATCTCTCCAGCCTTACTTTTTTTTATTAAGTATCATTATTTAATTTATGGGGTTTTAGTGACTTAATAACTACTTTTGGTATATTCATTGCCACTAAATACTATGTACTGAACACAGTGATTATTTGAAAACCTAAAAGTTTCACAATTTCACTTTGAACTGTATTCAGGTACCAGCACATATACTCAGATGCTTATGTTCATGTTAAATATGTATGTATAAGCTTTGCATTAGTTTTCAATGGCTTCATGGATTACCTTTTCATGATCCCCATCTTATTTACCTGATGGTAAAATTTTATATGACAAAAATCTAAAGCCACTTTGTTTAATATAAAGGCATTATTCTTAGTGACTTTGCTGTTAGCAATTCATTTTGAGAGATGATCTTCCCCTTTATCTACCACAATTCCTTTTTTTATTTATCATAAATATGTAATGTGAAGGAATAAAGAAAAATATTACTGGGGGAGCAGAACTGGTAAAAGAAAAGTAGCTAGAATAGCTTTGAATAGCCTATTTGCAGGGAAAATGGTTATTTCTAGGCCATTTTTTCTTAGATAGATTCTGAATATCTCATTCTATAGAATAAAAGAAGTGTGGTGGTTTGAATGAGTGTCCCCCATAGGCTCTAGGTATTCAGACGTTTGTCTCCAGTTGGTGGCGCTGTGTTTGGAGGTCTTGGGGTGTGTGGCCGTGCTGGAGGAAGTCTTTCACTGGGGGCAGGCTTAGTGAGTTTTAACAAGCCTCATGGTCTACAGTCGCCCTCTCTCTGCTTCCTGTGCTCTTTGCGAGATGTGACCCTCAGCTTGCTGCTCCAGTCTTCAGTCGCCACGCCTCCTGCCACAATGGACTCTAATTCCCTGGAACCACCAATCATAAGCTCAAATAAACTCTTCCTTTTATAAGTTCCTTGGTCATGGTGCTTTATCACAGCAACAGAAAAGTGACTAATACAGTAATTTGGTACCAGAGAGTGGGCTGTTGGCTGTGAAGAACCTGACCATGAGGATGTTTGGAGAAATGTGGAAGACTTTGGAACTTTGGGCTAGAAAGGCTGTTGACTACTGTAAGCAGAGCTTAAAGGGCCATTCTACTGAAGGCCTGGAAGAAAGAATGGCTGCAAAAGATGTGGTTCCAGGGGAAAATAAAGACTTAGGCAGCAACTGGGATATTTTGATAAAGAGTCTGGCAGCAGTTTGCCCACAACCCAAATGCTTGCCTGATGCTAAGTTGAAAAGCAATGGACTGATGTCTTTGGCAGAGGATATTTCAAGACAGTCTAATGTAGAAATGGTGGTGTGGCTTTTAATGGTGAATATTGTACAAATCTACAGTGAAGAAGAGCAAATGGGGCAGAAGGAAATGCAGAATGTACAGTTTGTATCTGATAACTGCACTAGGAAGATTAAAAGTGGGGCAAAGGCATGTGAAGGAGAAGCTCCCTTTCATAAGGAGACTAAAGTGATTAAGGAGAGGCCTGGAGATTTACAAGTAAACAAAAGAATCGGTACCTTCAGGGCAAGACCACGCCCAGCTAATCCAGCTTTTGAAAGGAAAATACTGAAAGCGTTTTCTACTGCTCCAAGTCCAGGGCAGAGAAAAATTTCAAATGTGGTTAAAGTAGGAGTGATTCCATCCCAAACTTGCAGCCAGATATGGCAATTTCATTCACATGGTGCTGGCTTTAGAAGCATGAAGTTTGCAAGAGTGAAGGGGTCATCAGTTCTTCCTCCACGATTTCAGAGAGCTGCCAAGGTCAGGCAGAGCGCAGCAGGGGTGTCCCTGCATAAAGTAGGCCCTGATAGGCCATTGCATGAAGCTGTGAATGTGAAGTGTGGTTGGCAGCAGAGACCCCAAGAAGACATTTGAGATGCCAGACCTGTGAGATATTTGCCAAGGAGAGCTGCATACAGGGAGTGGTACCAGCCTAAGAAAGAGATGTATGTTGCAAGCAAAGCTGGAAGAGCTGAGCCATCTAAGCCCTTTGGAAGTCAAGTCCCAGAAGTTGCATGTGGAGCTACTGGACTTGGTGTTTGCCCTGCTGGTTTTCAGTCTTGTTTTGGTCCGGTATTTCCTCACTATGCCTCTATTCCTCCCTTTTAGAATGGGAATGTGTATTCGGTTCCACTGTACTTTGGGAGTTTGTAATTTGTCTTTTGGTTTTACAGGAGCTAACAGTTAAGAGATTGGCCTGAGTCTCAGAAGAGACGTTGGACTGTGGACTTTTGAATGGCATTGAAACTGGTGGAGACTATGGGGACTTTTGGGCTTGGACTGAATGCATTTTGCATTTTATATGGTCAGGAGCCTATGAGGGCTAGAGAGTGGAATGTGGTGATTTGAATGAGTGTCCCCCATAGGCTCTAGGTATTCAGACGTTTATCTCCAGTTGGTGGCGCTGTTTTTGGAGGTCTCGGGGTGTGTGGCCATGCTGGAGGAAGTGTTTCACTGGGGGCAGGCTTAGTGAGTTTTAACAAGCCTCATGGTCTACAGTCGCCCTCTCTCTGCTTCCTGTGCTCTTTGCGAGATGTGACCCTCGGCTTGCTGCTCCAGGCTCCAGTTGCCACACCTCCCACCACAATGGACTCTAATTCCCTGGAACTGCCAATCGTAAGCTCAAATAAACTCTTCCTTTTATAAGTTCCTTGGTCATGGTGCTTTATCACAGCAACAGAAAAGTGACTAATACAAAAAGTAAAGTAGAAACTGGACATGTCTTGAACATTATAAATAGCAAAATTAATATACTTTTATTGATGTTTTGTGCATTTCATACATCATTTTCAGTTCAATTTAGACATATTCCCCTTTCCCTGCCCCCCCATTAATGCACTATGCCATACATGTCCTGCATCTTTCTCTCAGTCTCTCAAAGGGTTTCCTCTGCAAAGGTATATTGTCCTAGGCAGAATTCAACCACATCAGTCTGTTCCTTGACCTCATGCTGCTGTGGTTCCCTCCCTCCCCATTGTACCACTCCAAAGTTTGTCCATGTACACAACATATATGTACCAGAATTATGTCCTCCAGGAATAAGCTGTATGTTAACTCTGATATATGTCCAGGAGTTCACATTTTCTACTTTTAATTTTATGTTACCACATAAGTGGTAAGTAAATTCTGGGGCTCATTATGAGAGTCACATTATAACATCACAGCTGCTTTCAGATTAAAAAAAATATAACAACATTGCTCAGTTTGCCATTCAATTGGGAGATTTGGAACTAGCGTCCACAAATGAGGGAAACCATTCCGTTTCCTTTTGGGGAACTGTGTTACTTCACTTAGCATAATGGCTTCTAGTTCCATTCATTTACCTGCAAAGTTCATGATGTTCTCTTTCTTTACCACTACATAGAACTCCATTGTATAGATTTACCACATTTTTGTTATCCACTCGACAGTCGAGGAGCATTTGGGTTGGTTCCAACTCATCACTATTGTGAAAAGAGCTGCAATAAACATAGATGTGCCTGTATCTTTGCAGTAGTATAAGTCTTGTGCATATATACACAGGAGTGGTATGGCTGGGTCAGATTATAAGCTCATTTTTAGTCTTTTAAAGGTTCTCCACACTGCTTTCCACAGTGTTTGTATGAGTTTACATTTCAACCAGAAGTTGATGAGTGTTCCCCTTTCCCTACAATCACTCCAGCGTTTGGTGTCTTTTGTTTTGTGATCTTAGCCAGTCTTATGGGAATGAGATGATGTCTTAGAGTGGAATTAATTTCCATTTCTGTAATTATTGACAAATATTGAACATTTTTAAGATGTTTCTCAGGCATCTTTATTTCCTCACTGGTGAAGTTCAGCTCTTTACTCCATCTTTTGAGTGAGTCATTTGTTTTCTTGCTTCTTTGTTGAGTAGTTTATATATTCTGGATGTTAATGCTCTGTCAGATGTATCACTGATGAAGATTTCCTCCCATTCTGTGGGTTTTTGGTTCACTTCCTTGATTGTTTCTTTTGCTGTACAGAAGCTTTTGAGCTTGATGAGGTCCCACTTGTCAGCTATTGACCTTATTTCCTGTGCAGCTGCCGTTGGATTTAGAAAGTCTTTTCCTACTCCTATGTCCTGCAGATTGCTACCAACTTTTTCATCTATCACCTTCAGAGTTTCAGGTTTCACACTGAAGTCTTTGATACTTGGAGTTGATTTTTGTACAGAGTGAGAAGTAGGGGTTTATTTTTGTTCTTCTACATATGGTGATCGAGTTTTGCCAGCACCATTTGCTGAAGATGCTATCTTTCCTCCTCATTGGAGGTCACATTTTTTGTCCCCTTTACAGAATATGAGCTGGCTGAAATTGTATGAGATCAAGTTTGGATCTTCAATTTTGTTCCATTGGTCAATGGGTCTGTTTTTGTGTCAGTACCAGGCAGTCTTTATGATTATAGCCCTGTAGTTTACCTTGAAGTCTGGTAAGGTGATCCCCCCCCTGTATTGCATTTTTCACTGTGTTGATTTAGCTATTCAGGGTCTTTGTCTTTCCATATGAATTTAAGGATTTTTATTTCCAAGTGTGTGAAGACACTCAAGGATTTTAATTGGGATTGCATTGAATCTGTATATTAATTTGAGTAGAATGGACATTTTTACTATATTAATTTTTCGAATCCATGTGCATGGGAGGTTTTTCCATCTTTTGCTATCATCTTCAATCTCCTTCAGGGGTTTAAAATTTTTGTTTTAGAGATCTTTGGTTTCTTTGGTTAGAGTTATCTCTAGGTATTTTGGGGGGCTGTTGTGAGTGGGATTGTATTCCTTCTCCAGTTGCTTGTTGTTGGTGGAAACAAAGGCTACTGATTTTTCTAGGTTAATTTTGTATCCCGCCACTTTACTGAAACTCTTAATTATTTCTAGGAGTTTTCTGGTGGAGTTTATAGCATCCCTCAGGTAAACTATCATATCATCTGCAAACAGGGATAGTTTGACTTCCTCTTTTCCAATTAGTACTACTTTAATTTCCTGCTCTTGTCTTACTGCCCTAGCAAGCGTTTCAAGCACTATATTGAAGGGGCGTGGCAATAGGAGGCAGCCTTGCCAGATCCCTGCCTTTAAGTGGAATGGTTCTACTTTTTCTCCATTTAGGATGATGTGGCTGTGGGTTTGTTGTATATGGCTTTGATTAAATTTAGGAATGTTCCCTTCAGTCCAATTTCCTCTAGAACTTTAAACATGAAGGGATGCTTGATCTGGTCAAAGGCTTTTTCTGCATCAATTGAGATGATTGTGTGGTTTTTGTCTTTCAATCCATGTATTTTTTTCCGATATTTGTTGATTTACATAGGTCGAACCATCCCTGCATCCCTGTTATGAATCCAACTTGATCATGATGGATGATCATTTTAATGTGGGATCTGTATGCAATTTGCAAGTATTTTGTTGAGAATTTTTGCATCCGTGTTCATTGATGCCATGGGTCTATAGTTTTCTTTTATGGTTGGGTCTTTGCCTGGTTTGGTATTAGAGTGATGCTGGCTTCATAGAAGGAATTTGGGAGTTTTCCCTCTGCTGGCATAAACATTTAAGATTGTGAAGTCTTCCTGGTTAATTTTTCCTTTGATGAGGATCTAAAGCCCCTCTTTATCTCTTCTAATTGACTTTACTCTGAGGTCTATTCTGTCTGATATTAGGATAGAAACTCCTGCTTGCTTTTGGTACCATTTGCTTGGAATAATTTTTCCCATCCTTTCACTTTAAGTTGGTGTCTGTCCTTGAGGGTGAGATGGGTTTCTTTTAGACAGCATATAGATGGATTCTGTTTCCCAATCCACTCTCCCAGTCTACATCTTTTGATCTGGGAGTTTAGACCACTAATATTTAAGGTTATTATTGAGAGATGTATGTTGCTTCCTTTCAACTTATTTTTTGTTTGCATTCTTGGTTTAGGTCTGTATTTACCCTGTTATGCTTTCATTAATTTCTCTCTCTAGATGCTTGGGGATAGCTGCTCCTTTCCTCTGTTCTTTGGATTGCTTCAATTATTTTCTGAAGTGTTGATTTTTTTGACATGTATTCTTTCATTTTTGTTTATGTCATGAAATATTTTTCTTTTTTCCTTCAAATATAATTGACATTTTTGCTGGGTATAGTAATCTGGGTTGGCATCTAAAGTTTTTTAGCACTAGGAATACTTTCGTCCACATTCTTCTGGCTTTCATAGTTTGCATTGAGAAGTCAGTGGTGATTCTGATGGGTTTCCACTTATATGTAATTTGTTGTTGTTTTTTGTTTTGTTGTTTTTTTTCATGTAGCTTTTAGTATTTTTGTCTTTGTTTTGAGCATCTAGCATTTTAACTATGATATGGCCTGGGGAATTTCTTTTCTGGTCTTGTCTATTTGGTGTTTTATGTGCTTCTTGTATTTGTATCAATTTGTCTTTTTTTCAGTTTGGGTAAATTTCTTCTCTTATCCTGTTGAAGATCTGATCAATTCCATTGTCTTGGGATTCTTCTCCTTCCTTGATCCTTCTGATGCAGAGATTTGGTCTTTTCATAGTACCTCACATTTCCTAGTTGTTCCATTCTTTTTTTTTAATTTTTCATAATCTCCTCTTGAGCATTTTTGTTGTTTCATGTTATCCTGCAGGTCTGATATTCTTTTCTGCTTCATCTATTCTGCTTTTGAGGCTTTCTCCCATCCTTTCCTATTGATTGGATGAGTGTTCCATTTCCTTTTTCACTTCTTCCTGTGATTTCTTTAGTAGGTTCACTTCCTTTGGAGCTTGTCATACTTTACTTGTAGCTCCTTGCTTTGCTGGTCAGTTTCTTTAGTCATTTCAGCCTGGGATATTTTCAGTGTTTCCACTTCCTTCCAGAATTTGTCTTTCTTTCCCTCTAGTTCTTTTTGGTATTTGTGTTTCTCTTCCTCTAGTGTTTTTCAGTTTTTGTTTCTCTATCTCTGGTTCTTTTTGGAGTCTGTCATTCTTTCCCTCTAGTTCTTTCTGAAGTTTATCATTCTTTCTTCCTAGATCCTTCCTGAGCTTTTCATTCTCTTCCCTTAGCTATGTGGTTTGTTCTTTATATTCTTTGATTTCTTCGAATACATCTATGACTGTTCTTCTAAGGTCCATGTTTGAGTTTCCATCCAGGGAGATTTCATTGTAGGGATCTTCTATAGGACTGGTCCAGTTCAGTGTAGATTTATTAGGAGATTTTCCCCATGTTATTTTTTCATTGCATCTTCAGCATGTGGGTTTATTTTTGTTGTTGTTGTTTAGATTCTGGTGCTAATTTCAAATATTAATATGGAGGATTGCTTGGTTAATATGGAGGATTGCTTGGCTGAGTGACTCTGCCTATGTCAATCACCCTGAAGAGAGGAGGGGGGTAGTGTGGCATCCCTCCTGGTTCTTGAGCCCCAGGCCGCCAGTGCTGGCCCCTGCCACCTTCTCTTTCCTTCCTGGCCCACCTGCCATTTGTTATAAATAGCAAACTTTTCTAAGGTTTTTCAGAGTTGTTAATTTTCAGATAACATTTTAATAAGCTACACAGAGCTTACTATTGCATTTTTAGAGCAAATACCAATGTCAGTTTTAGAGGCATACCTCACAATCTCAAAATATTAGACACGTGTGAAACATGATTGTAAAGTAACGGTAGTGCAAATGGATCCTAAAGAATTAAAATATGTACAAAAAATCCAATAATGAGACCAGCTCTCTCCCAGGAAAGAGTTCTCACAGTACTGCTAACTTACCTCACAACACTACACATGGTCCCTGACTTTTTAGAAGAAAGGTACTGTGAAACAATATTTTCCCTCCCTAATTCTGGCACACACTATAAATAAACCATTTTCTCTAACTATAGTTTTGGTACAGTGGTACTAGTAGACCTGAAGTTCTGGTTACAGTCATCAGGAGCTGAGGAGAGAGGACTTTTGGGATGGGAATCCTGTAAAATCCCCAGCACCGATCAGGCACAATGTGAGATGTGGGATTATAAATGTGGCCCACATTGCATATAAATGCACCTCACTGGTAAAAGAAAGGGGTTTTAGCTTTTGGTTTTGTGTTTTATTTGTATGATATTTCAATTGGATTTTTTGTTAGTTTCATAGAAGATATTTTGATATATTTTATTTATTATTTATATTTTATGTGTATGAGAGTATTGTCAGCATGTGCAGTGCCCATGGAGGTCAGAAGAAGGTGTCAGGTCCCCTGAACTGAAGTGACAATGGCTGTTGGCAGCCATGTTAGTGCCAGGAACCAAACCTGGGTCCCCTGCAAGAGCAGCCAGTGCTCTGAAACTCTGAGCCATCTTTCCAAACACTCATACAATATATTTTCATCATACTTAGATGCCCTTCCACTATCTTGGGCATCTGCCTGACTACCTCAGCAGAACTTTATGAACTCTGTTATATATGTGAAGGCAAATTGAGTCAAGGTCGTGTTCCTAAATACCTTTCAGTGTGGGTCCATCAGCTGCAGCCTAGATATCCTGCCAAGGATCACACACTTAAAAGAGACTGACTCTCCCCCTCCCGGCAGCTATCCATTGCCAATAGTTCCTAAGGTAGGCTTGGGTTCTTTTTTTTTTTAATTGATGCTCTGTGTATTTCATACATCATTTTCCAATTCAGTTCAGGCATATATCCCCTTCCCTTCCCCCCACCCCACCCCTACCCATCCCAGATCATGCATTCTGCCATAACTTTTCTGCATCTTTCTCTGTTTTTTTGTTTTGTTTTGTTTTCATTTTTTTA
>VZQC01006720.1:26331-148046 GCA_009823505.1 Rhizomys pruinosus
CCCCCCCATAGAACAAGGAGAAATATGACGATGATGATGTCATTTTCCAACTGTAAATTGGAGACAACTATTATAGAGGTAATCTCTTATAAAACCGGTAAAAATGCCTTCTTTAATTGACTAATAGACATAAGAACTGTGAAAAGGATTATACTCTGTTCAGAACCAAATATAATACTAAAGTCCTTGGGCTATGCACTTAGGCAAAGTATATTAATGCAGGAGCTCTGACATCAGCAATGGATTGTTCTACCAGGGGGATGTTGGCCAGGGGATCCAAGGCCCCACAAAAGGTAAGGGCTCCTTGCCCCTAAGTTGGGATACCTGCAGGAGGAGAGGCGATAAGACCCTGCTGCCGAAGACCTGACGTTAACATGGGAGGGATGTATTGAGACCGCACATGCAAGGGTACAGATGGCCTCTGGAATGCCAGAGAGTGTTCCCAAAGGCCACTAAACCAATAAAGCAAATACGGGTCTCCCTGAGTCAAGCAAGACTCCACCATCAGCACCAGCTACACTTCACCTGCCTGGAAATACTGTGCAGCAGAGGCAGCCATGTGCCTGTATATCCCAAATCTAATTGGCTGTTGGCTCTCTCCTTGGAGGAATAACCCATGGCTGATGCCACAAGCCTACATCCTCTACAGGTTAGGAGATGTCATAAGCCACAGTAAGACCCTGTTATATTTATCAGGGGGTAAAAATGTAATTCATGAATTAACATATCATCCAAACATATGTGTCTATGCCAAAGTAACCTACCATAACTATTAGTGCTGCTTAAATACCTATATATCTAATTGCTTGTGCTTCATTAGTAGGATCGAAAGGTTACTCCTGAACAAACTGTCAGCCCATGAAAGGAAACAGCCAGAATTGACCAGAATCCAAGTCAACAGCTCCAGAGAGAGAGGACAGTTTTACTTCTCATCCACCTGTGCCCCTTTTCTAAGCCTAGGGAACAATCTGCGGAAGAGGGGGCGTGGTAGAATGTAAAGGCTGCGATTGGGGTGAACGGTGAAACTACAGCGATGTAGTCTGGACACTCATTTGATCAACTTGATTGAACAAACAACCTGTCAACCCCCACTGAATGGTGGGACTGTGGGGGTTTGGGCACAACAGTCTGTAGATTGGTTTTGCACGAAGGATGCTTATACTCATGGATTATCACTTATAGCTAAAAAATGAAAAAAAAAAAACCTGAAAGATGCAGGACAGTTATGGCAGAGTACATGATCTGGGATGGGGTGGGGGTGGGGGGGAAGGGAAAGGGAAATGTGCCTGATCTGAATTGGAAAATGATGTACAAAATGCACAAACCATCAATAAAAATTAAATTAAAAAAAGAAAGACATTTAAAAAATAAATAAAATAAATAAATAAATAAATAAATAAATAAATAAATAAATAAATAAATAAAAATAAAGTTTGTTTCCCAAGTTAATCACATACAGTAACCCAAAATAGCATGGGTGAAATTGATGAAATCTGTGGCTTGGGTTTCTTACCCACTTCCCCATGTCTATGTTGGGAGATTGCCTCCAACACACATAGAGCTTGTGCACACTATTACTATTTCTGTGAGTTCACTGGAGTAACCTCAGCTGTCTGTAAAGTTGTTTCCACATGGTCTTCTACAACCTCTGCCTCTTAGAATTTCATGCATGAATTCCTGTGGCACTCTATGAGGGATTTGCAGATAGGACATGATCTATTGTATGAAATCCTCAAAGATTCAATAAAAATAGACTTAAAAAAATAAAAAGCATCAGAGAGCTAAATTCCCAGGAGACTTATTTGTAGGGCTTTGGTTACTTTTTAAAGGAATATGTTCCTAAAGAATGGGACAATTCTAGTCTGCTGTTTAGGATTTTGCCTGCATCACATTAGAAAACCAGCCTGGTGTGGGCTAATTACATGGGATTTTGTGCCATTTCTCTGACAAGAAATTTTGGATTCTGTAAGTTTTCTGTTAGGATCTAGAAGTGCTAAGTCAACTAACATATCCCATATGAAAATAAAACAACAGAGGGCAAATATCTAACTTGCCCCTGGAATTGAGAATAACCTGCCCCTTCATTTTGGATTGCTTTTTCTGAGTAGAAGGGCATGGCTAATTCAAAAAATTTTAAAGATATAGACAAAAAAATTTAAAGATATAGACAAAAAATTAAAAGATATAGACAAGAGTTTACAAGCCAAATAACAAGCAACTGGAATACTTCACAGGTTTACTTAATGCAGGGTAATAATTTGGAAAGAATAAACATCAAAGGGCTTTAATATATTTAAGATAATTGAGGTTAACCAAAATGTGAGAGTCTGTATAAGGATGATTCATTTAATTAAGCTATAAAATCATCATAACACATTATTATTGCTTTATAATTCTTGTCTCTTTATAGGGTTAGGTAATCCACACAATACATATGTATAAGTAGATTTCAATACATACAAGTGTAAGTTTCTATGAGATTTTAATAAGGTTACCATTTACTTAAAATTTACAGATAAATATATTTATCAAAGACTTCTATGTTAAATCTTGGAGTATAAACTATATTCTCCATGAAAAAAAATACAGAAAATACCAAACTATAAAATACAGTATTCCTGATTGGCTGAACTTGAATGTTACTCAGTATTGAGGAATAAATGAACAAAGTTAACAAATCACACCTGGAAGAGAGATGAATATTTTGCATTAAGGGGTAATTGAATTATAAAATGTATTTTTTAGTTGCTCAGAGAAAATTATAAATGCCTTTGTATTAGGAAAATTTAAATTTTAAGTGCATAGCAGATGGGTTTTCCTCAATGTAAAAATGTGCAATGTACATCCATTTGGTAAATGTTGAGGTGTGCTGTTATTGGAATGGTAAGGTACCTGATTATATTACTTTCCCTGTGGCAACAAAATGCATGTTAAAAAAAACTCTTAAGTTTGAGTACAGGATGCATGCCAACTCAATCAGACAAGGGCCCAGAATGATGCAAGGGAAATGGGCAGCAGGCTGACCCTGGAAAGCAAACTGTTGGAAACTGATTACAGCTGGTGGAGGGAGGGTAGACCTTGCTTAAGATCTCTAGATAGGCTGACTAGACTCCAGGGGATGAACTTGCTCAGGTGGGACTTAACCTGTATGACAGAATACAAAAGACCCAGTATGGTGGGGTGTGGGACATGGGTGGGGGAGACAGGTCTAAATTTGATTAGGAGCTGTTGTATGAAGTGTGAAAAAGCTCAATAAAATTACTTTTAAAATAGTGCCTAGCAGGGGCTGGCTACTCTTGCAGAAAACCTGGGTTTGGTTTCCAGCATCCATACGGCAGATAACAATCATGCATAACTCTAGTTCCAAGGGATCTGATACCCTCCTCTGTCATCTGTGTGAACTGTACAACTAGGGTGCACTTACATACATGCAGGAAATAAATGTGTACATATATAATAAAAATTATAAATAAAACACCTAGCACACTCAGAAGAGCAGGATACGCCCAGGAAAGATTTCTCAGACCTGATTAATTTTTTTCTGGATTTTACTTCATCTCTGCTAAAAATTGTGAAATTCCTACAAGCAAACTTAAAGTGAAACAAAAATTTCCTCATCCCAGTTCTAGTTAAAACAACAAACAAACCATTTCCTTTCATCAATTACTATTTCTCAGCTTTGTACTAAAGCAACAAGCAATATACTCCTGATTCAGCTCAGTGGATAAGAAAATCACAGCAAAAGATTTTAAAAATCTAGGAAAGCACATTTGAATGCAGACATTTTGTAACGGGAGACTTAAAATGACCATGAAAAGCTTGGCCAGTCTATTTAATTTGAATTCTACTCACCATCCAGTCCACACTGTATTTGCCTTTCTTTGTAGCTTTTGTGACTTTCTCAATAACTAGTAAATTTACTTTTCTCTTTGTGTGGCCTCTTTCTGTGTGTCATAACTAGAAGGAAGAGCTACAATTGAATGATTGCTGTGTCCTTATTCTTTCTTGTATGCCCATTGCTTTGAAAGATGAGTTCTACTTATTCGTGGGTTATTTGTGGTTTCAGGTACAGAGCTGATAAATATTAGTGCTCAATTGATGATAAATTTTTTTTGGTGAAGTCCTTGAGTGCCTCTTTGACCTGCTGGTTCCTTAATGTGTAGATAAAGGGATTCAGCATGGGAGCAACAGAGGTGTTAAGCACAGCTACCCCTTTTCTTAGAGCAACACCCTCTCCTGCAGATGTTTTTACATGCATGAAAATGCAACTTCCATAGGAAATGGAAACCACAATCATATGGGAAGAACATGTAGAAAAGGCTTTTTTCCTTTGCTGGGTGGAAGGGATCTTCAGAATTGTTCTCAGGATAAGTGTATAGGAGAGAACCACCAAGGCCAGAGTTACTATGAGTGTGAGCACTGCTAGGAAGAATGCCACCAGCTCTAGAACTTTTGTGTCTGTGCAAGAAATCTGCAATATGGGGGATGAGTCACAGGTGAAGTGGTCAATGATGTTAGAGTCACAGAATTCCAGCTGCAGTCCCAAAATCCCTGGGGAGAAAATGATGAGAAAACCAGCTGACCAAGAAGCAATCACAAGACGATGGCAAAATTTGTTGTTCATGATAGCTGTGTAGTGGAGAGGTTTGCAGATAGCCACATAGCGATCATAAGACATTGCAGCCAGAAGAAAAAATTCTGTTGATCCCAGAAGGATCAGGAAAAACACTTGTGTCAGGCAAGCATTATAGGAAGTACGTGTGCTCCCTGTAGCAATGCTAATCAGAAATCGAGGGATGCAAACTGTTGTAAATGAAATTTCTAAGAAAGAGAAATTTCTGAGGAAGAAATACATGGGAGTTTTCAAGTGAACATCTGATAGTGTTAACATAATGATGGTTATGTTTCCACTTACACTTAGTAAGTATGTGATCAACATAAAGAAGAATATCACAACCTGTAACTCCGGGTCATCTGTAAGTCCCAGAAGAATAAATTCTGTAATTGATGTCCTATTTGGCATGGCTAGGCTCTTAATTTAAACATGTCTATGGATTAAAGGAACAATGTCAATCCTTGATATGATTTCAAATACATTTATAATGTTCTCACTTGACATAAAGGAAGCCTTTACTTGATGTCTTTAACAAGAAGTGACAAAAATAGATATCCATCAGAACTGAAAATTAATATTGGGCTTTGGGAGAGAAAGGAGGATTGATCTGTTTTAAGGAACATTAAAAATTATTAAAAATAAATTTCAAAAGCATATGGCTATAATGTCCAATATTCACTTGTCATTAGAAAGCTTATTCTTGTGTCAAAATTCAATTTTATCTTATGTACACCATCTTGACCTTCAATTCTGTAACCTCCTGCCTCAGACCACCATGTGAAAGTATAGGCATGTGTGGTTTTAGCAAGAAAAACTTTTTTCTTTGTTTTGTCTTTTTAGCAAAAATATTTTTTTCTTTGTTATAACTTTATAACCTGATTATAGTTGGTATTAAAAATTAGTATTTAGTTAACTCTTGAGGCTCAACTGTTTTCTATGCATCTATTCTTCAGAATTAATGTTTTAACAGATTGTTATAACAGCAGTAGCATGTCTCTGTTGGGGATATGGTGTAGAACTCACTATGCAGTCCAGGCAAACCTCAAAGTTGAGATGGCTCACTCAGCCTCCCTAGTGCTGGGATTCCAGAAGTACCCAACCACATCCAACATTCTCAATGATTAAGTCCTTAAATTCATAGAAAATAATCTTGCAGAAAAGATTATGTTAAAAGAGGTTGATTGTCATCTATTTTCCATCATCATATAAAACTGGCCTTATTCTTCTCTGAAGTTGACACAAACACAGTGTCAGCCTTTATTAATAAACTAGGTAAGAACATGAAAGTTTCTTTTTCAGTTCTCAAATATGATTAGTCATATAAAAATGAAATATATAAGATTAGTCCCATTAAAATTAAATATCAAATGTTTTCCTGACATCACTTATCTGCCTTTTTTGGAAAAAGAATAAACTGATAAACTTTTTTAGAATATGTCAAGAAAAGGAAATAAATACAAGGAAGATGGCAGAGATTGAAGTAATATAGCATAAATAATAACAGCATAAAATATAGCAATTATTATCATCATTATTGCATCAAAGCTCAATATAACCTTCACTCTATGCTAAAAAATCTCCTACTACAAACTTTTTTTAAAAATCTTTTTGAGATGGAATTCAGAGAGGGTCTCTCAGTTCCAGCTGCCCTGGAACTCCATGTGAAGACCAGGCTGGCCTTGAACTCTTAGAGATTCACCTGCCTCTGCTTCCAGAGTCCTGGGATTAAAGACATGCATCACAAAGCCTCCAAAAAGGGACTAATTTTTTTTTTGTATTAATTTTATTTATTTCTGTACGTGTATGAATGTACTGTCTGCATGCAGGTTTGTGCACCCGTGACGTGCAATGCCGCGGAGGTCAGAAGAGGGTGTCGGATTCCCCTGGAACTGGAGTTCTCCTGGAATTGGAGTTTCAGACGGTTCTTGGCCGCCATGTGGGTGCTGGGGATCGAACCCGGGTCCTCTGTAAGAGCGGCCGGCGCTCTTAACCGCTAGGCCATCTCTCCAGCCCCCGGGACTAATTTTATAGATGAGAGAACTGAAGATAATCAAGCCACATACCAACCTATAGTCACATCCCAGTGTCTACAGAAAGAGTAGCATCTAAGATTGTATGCTACTATCTCACAAACAAAGTTCAAAATAGAGGAGCCTTCAGTTTTACATGATGGATGAAATTTAACTCATACTTGAATAATAACTTTATAACCTGATTATTGCTAGTATTAAAAATTAGTAATTAGTTAACTCTTGAGGCTCAACTCTGTATCCATGCATCTATTCTTCAGAGTTAATGTTTTAACAGATTGTTATAACAGTAGTAGCATGGGTCAAGAAAATGAGAGTTTTAGATATTGAAAATATTAGAATTCCAATGATTTGGATACTCAGCCTCTTGAAAATAAATTTTAGAATCACATAGTGTGTTGTACTGCTGTCGGTTCTAAGAAGAAAAAACCTCAGCTCAGTTATTCTCAACTGAGCCATGAGAGTAGTCTGAATTAACAAACATAGTTAAAGTGCATGGTGCTATGAAAGGTGCAGATGACACTGAAATGGTTTACCATGCCCCTGTCTGTTTGTGTTGTATTAATATCACGGAGGCATAACTAAGAAAAGGTTGATTTTCTGTGGCAGATAATGGGGATATTTTACCCAGCTGTAACAAATTTATGAGGATCTAGGAAGAAAAGAAAATGATGCAAGAGTTAACAAAATGATATATCATCACATACCAAAGAGATTTATTATAAAGAATTATTACTTAGAATGATAATTAACATTATTGATATATGAAAAAATGTACTCACTTTTAGGCTAGTCCAGGCATAATTTAAACCTAGTTTTCTGATTGTCTAAAAGTTTTAAAAGCTATTTAGATAGAATAAGGGTTTTTCCATGTTTTATAATTTTAGCCAAATTAAGACATTTCTGTACAACCCACTTATGAAAATTTAAAAGACTTATCTAGATAGCACTCATGAAAACTCATTCACTTCTCAATCCAATGGCCAATAGTTGAGGATAAGAATTACCCATTTACTATATTCTAATTTTTTTATTTAAAAGCTATCAGTCTCATAACTTTTCTGACGTTTTTCAATGGTACAGATTTCCCCCCCAAAGCCTTTTGTTGAGTGGAACAGAAACATTTTGTGTGTCTATGAATATAATATTTGAAGAGTTTGTTCTGGAGGGAAATAAAATATACACATTCCTGGAGACAGGAAAACTAGTTCATCTACAACTACTTAATTTTGGCAACACTGCAATCAGTTCCTTTGGGAACCATTAGCTTCTGGAGAATACAGATTTTCTTCTATAATGCCGAAAATCATATGAAGCAAAGGGAAAGACTGATGAAACAATGATGTTTTTGCTAAGTGGCTCAAATTTTCCTTCCAATTGCTATTTGAACTAGAGATTCACTTTGGCTCTCTAGTAATTATCAATGAGCAAATAAGAAGTACGAATTGGAGTACTTTGTGGCCTGAAAGAAATGCTATCTAGAGATTTCATAGCACAAATAATGAAGAAGAACTATTTTTCAGGGAGAACTTGAAACTCTTTGAAAAAGACTTGTACTCTAGTGTAATTAATTAACTAATTATTACAAATTCCTCAAAATATATGCATGATGCTTGAGCATTTACAGAGGATAGAAGACAAGCATAGACAGTGATTATGTTATAGTTTACTTTGATAAAAGACATTGGCATAATTAAATCCAGGCTTTTAGCTAATGTAAAACTAGCTCAAAACACTACATGTTAACTTGAATAACAAGGACCATATATATGATCCAATAACAAAGCCAGAAGTCACCCGTAGAGCAAACAATGCTCTCCTAACATCAATCCACATGAATGCTAACAGCTTAAGTCTAAAATAGCTACCTGTTGTACTAAGGTCATCTGTAGACTCCCTTGATGTTTGACATTAGAAATGTTACCTACCAAGTGAAGTAAAAATAGGAAACATGAGAGTGAAGACATCCTGTGCAAGGATGTTGAACACAGTAGTGGACGCAGAAATAGAACAATCTGAATACTGCTTTACATAAAATGTTCTTTCTTATGTTGAGCTAATTTATTAACCATTAAAAGCTGACACCTTTTGGGACCAAATTCTTACAGGACTGCATTACCTGCTGATGTGCTAGGGAGTAATAAGAGAAGCCAGCAGAGGTGGCAAACATGCCTATACTCTTAGTTAAAGCCACTCCTTCCTTTGCAGAAGTTTTGACATGCATGAAAATGCACCTCCCTAACAAATAGAGAGAACAAGCATGGGCAGGGAGCAGGTAGAAAAGGACATCTTCCTTTACTCAAGAAGACAAGATTCAAAGAATTTTCTTAACGATGAACACCTAGAACAAAATTACTTAGGTTAAAGTTATATGACAGTGGCTATGATCTGGAAGAATCCCAAGAGCTCGAGGAAAGTTTTGTCTGTGCAGAAGATAAACAGAATGGGAGAGGAGTGACCTGTGAAGTGCTCATTGATGTTGATGTCACAGAAGTTCAGCTGAAATCCCATGATCACAGGTGGAAAAACAATGAGAAATCCAGCCATCTGACAGCTAATTACAGGCTGTCTCCAGATATTGCTGTTGGTTATTGTGGGTAGTGCAATGGCTTACAGATAACCACAAAATACAGTTGAATCCAGGAATATGATGAGAAGCACCTCAGCTATGCGAATTCTGTAATGTTTGGCACATTACTATATATAAGTCACAAGTAAAAACACAAAAAATTTCAGTGTTACACCAATAAAATGAGCTCATTCACAGATTTCTAATTTATCAGTTTTTATCAATGATTTATGTGAAGTCTGTAAATAAAAATAAGATTCTGATTTGGAGACTACAACATAGCTACATTATCACATCAGCTACATTTTTTAAAATTTTTATTGAGCTTTCACGCATTTTGTACAACCTTTCCCCATCAAATTTAGATCCATCTCCCCATCCATGCCCCTACCCACTAGAAATCATGCATTCTGATGTACATCTTAAGTCCAGTCTTGCATGTTTTTCTTAGTCTTTCTTTTTAACTTTTTCAATGTAGAAGCTCAGTGTTTTGGTCAGATCTTTGAATGAATCTTTTGTTCTTGATGTTCCCTTTAATTTTATATTACTCCAAGATATGCATATACATTCCACACATATACCAAAATGACCGCATATATGTATTTGGTGCTAGGATCCACAAATGAGGGACACTGTACATCATTTGTTTTTCTGGACTGTTTTACTTCACTTAGCATAATGGCTTCTAGGTCTATTCATTTACCTGCAAGTTTCATGATGTCATCTTTCTTTACATCTGCTAAATTATATATATATATATATATATATATATATATATATATTCATTCTTGTAATGAAAAACTAAATTAGCCACCAATTGTTACTGAATAATGAAAAAACACACTGGCAAACAAAAAGCTTGTATTGGGGATCTGACATAAATTAGTAGCTATTTGACAACTGAGCTATGTGGCCAGCCACTGGGAATTATTATTTAAACTGTTAAATGTCAGAGAAATATGTGATGTAAACAGCAGTGTCAAAAATAAGTATTATATCATATTGGGTCTCACTTGTAAGTATCTTTTATAACTTCACCAAAATCAAATACTTGTCAAAGTAATATGAACTTGTAACATTTAAATATGTAAAAAAAAAAAAAAGGATAGAAATTAAAGCTAGAGTGGTGACACACAGCTTTAATCCCAGCACTAGCAGGACAGAGGCAGGTGAATTTCTGTGAGATTGAGGCTAGACTGATCTACACAGAAAGTTTGAGGCCAGCTCTGGCTACAGGGAGACGCTATCTCAAAAAGACCAAAACTCATGGAACGGGAAACTGAGATAATCTTAAATATTATTTCATTCGCATTAGAAAAACAGAAACATTTATATGCTTTTTTATATCTCATTCAGCTGAGTTTTTCCCAATGGACAATTTGGTATATAGCTTTTAGGTTCTAAATTGTTGGGGCAAAGGAATGATGGAAGCCTGTAGGTATTCTTTGGGCAGAAGCACTTAAAAGCAGTTGCCTGACAGCCTTGACCCTTGCTGTTTCTCACATACCTGTGAAGTCTGGACTGTGCTTTGATCTCTCAGGAAAGAACTTTGATCTGGATTTTAGCCTGAGGTTCCCTTGTCCCAATAACCTGCCTCAGCCCCCAATTGTGTGTACGTGTCCAGGCCCATGCCTGGATTAGTATAAAAGCCTTGAGTTTCAACATTAAAGTTGAGTCTATTCCTTCAGGCTTTATCTGAGTCCCTGTCTGTAGGTCTGTATGTCTATATGTCTGTCTTTATCTATTTCATTGGGTAAAATCCCTGGTGGTCCCTCCTCTCTCCTTGCCAGAGCTAAGCCTAGAAACTGTCAGTCTGCAGGCAGGGGACAGCCTTGGAGCTAAGCCAAGGAGGGAAGAACGACAAACAGCATGTGGATGTCAGCCACGTGTGTATAAAGGACTATTCAGGTAAACTCTGACAGAAGCCTAAGTCCAAATGGATCAAATACCTCAACATGAAACACAAAACTCTGAAGATGATAGAAGAAAATGTTGGCAGCAACCAACAAGTCATAGTAGGCATAAGAGACAACTTTCTAAATCAGACTGCAGCTGCACAGGAAATAAGGTTGACAATTTACAAGTGGGACCTCATTAAACTCAAAAGTTTCTGTACAGCAAATAAACAATCAGTGAAGTGAAGAGAAAACCCACAGAGTAGGAGGAAACCTTCCCCATTAATACATTTAACAGAGCACTAACTTCCAGAATATAAACTACTCAAAAAACAAAGTAAAACAAATTATTCACTCAAAAGATGGAGTAAAGTCCCTTTCATTCTAAACAGTGCCATTCTAATTATTAGAAAAACTGCACATTGGTTATCTAGGATCCTGACAGAATGCTGTAGGCAATGTAAACTACTGAAATCAAGTATAAGTCACTGACTCTCCTTTGGTCTGGTTTTGTTGTTTCCTTCTAAAACTGTGTAGAAATTGCCTGTTGACATTCTATAGGTACAACTTATAACAAGTCAAAGAAAGAAGTTTTTGAATAGGCTTCAAGGAAACCCAGCCTAAGAGCTCCTCCTTTTTAGTCCTCTCAGTTACTTTCTTTGGCTCTAAGTGTCATTTGGCACAGTCTGCCTAACTGCTGCCACTTCTTCCATGACTATGAATCAGATCACGCTAACCAGGATGAATCTCATTCTGGCAATGAGACACAAGACACAATTAAGACCAAGCCACAGTATGGCTAATCAGAAGCAACATCAAAGAAACTGTACAATAAAAAGGCCAAAGTGGTCACCTACAAAATTAAGTCATGGTGGACATGATGGGAGACATTATGGTAAAGTCAGAGGACCATAAATAGGAGTCCACTCTGGAAGATTCAGAAAGACTAACACGAGCAGGGCCACTTACATCAGCTTTTCAAAGCTGACTACAGCCAAGAGGTTACAGTGAAGAATTTCTTTTGACTGGTTACTCCACACTAATTGAGCGGCTTTTGGCTTTGAACCTACTTTTAGAATTCAGTTTATGTTTTTTTCTTTCAAGCAGAATAATTTTTTAGAAATGTCACACAGATGCAAGAATAGAAAGCATAACACCCAACATCCACCAGTACCAACAAATAGAAAGTGGGAAATGTTAACAGTGTAACATAGACCATAATCAATCTATTGTGTGTCCTTGGATAGGACTACTAGAATAAAATTCTCCTACCCATGGTTCACAAATCATTGCAAAGAGGTGGTTGGAAAGAGGGTAAGATGTAGAGCTTGCTCAAGAGCATAGGGAAAACAGGCGTTCAGGCTACTGGAAGCTTGCTCATGTGAACTCGTAATGCTGTTGAGTTAAGGACCCATGCCAATTCAATCAGACAAGGGCCCAGAGAGGTGCAAGAGAAATGGACAGCAGACTGGCCCTACCAAGGGAACTGTTGGAAACTGATTATAACTGTCAGAGGGAGAGTAGACCTTCCTTAAGATCTATAGGTAGGCTGACTAGACTCCAGGGGATGAATTTGCACCAAAGGATGGCTAGGTAAAATTCTTACTCATGTGGGACTTAACATGTGTGGCAGAAAATGGTGAGGTCTGGGCCATGGATGGGGGAGACAGGTCTAAATTCGATTAAGAGCTGTTGCATGAAATGTGCAAAAGCACAATAAAACTACTTTCAAAATAATGCTTAGCAGGGGCTGGAGAGATGGCTCACTGGTTAACATCACTGGATACTCTTGCAGAAGATATAAGTTTGCTTCCAGCACCCACATGGCAGTTAATAATCGACCGCAACTCCAGTTCCAAGGGATCCTATGCCCTCCTCTGTCCTCTGTGGGCATTACACAACAAGGGTGCACTTAGATAAATGCAGGCAATACATGTTTACACATAAAATAAAAATAAGTGAAATTTTAAAAAAAGACAGCATACTCAGACTAGTAGGTTGCTCCCAGGAAAGACTTCTTAGTGCAGATTATTTTTTTTTCCTGGATTTCATTTCATCTTTGCTAAAAATTGTGACATTCCTACAAGCAAACTTAAAGTGAAACCATTTTTTTCTCTTCCCAGTTCTAAACAAAATTGCAAACAAGCCATTTCCTTTCATCAATTACTATTTCTCAGCTTTGTACTAAAGCAACAAGCAATATACTCCTGATTCAGCTCAGTGGATAAGAAAATCACAGCAAAAGATTTTAAAAATCTAGGAAAGCACATTTGAATGCAGACATTTTGTAATGGGAGACTTAAAATGACCATGAAAAGCTTGGCCAGTCTATTTAATTTGAATTCTACTCACCATCCAGTCCACACTGTATTTGCCTTTCTTTGTGGCATTTGTAACTTTCTGAATAACTAGGAAATTTGCTTTTCTCTTTGTGTGGCCTCTTTCTGTGTGTCATAACTAGAAGGAAGAGCTACAATTGAATGATTGCTGTGTCCTTATTCTTTCTTGTATGCCCATTCCTTCGAAAGATGCTTTCTACTTATTTGTGGGTAATTTGTGGTTTCAGGTACAGAGCTGATAAATATTAGTGCTCATTTTATGATAGAATTTTTTTGGTGAAGTCCTTGAGTGCCTCTTTGACCTGCTGGTTCCTTAATGTATAGATAAAGGGATTCAGCATGGGAGCAACAGAGGTGTTAAGCACAGCTACCCCTTTGTTTAGAGCCACACCCTCTCCTGCAGATGTTTTTACATACATGAAAATGCAACTTCCATAGGAAATGGAAACCACAATCATATGGGAAGAACATGTAGAAAAGGCTTTTTTCCTTTGCTGGGTGGAAGGGATCTTCAGAATTGTTCTCAGGATAAGTGTATAGGAGAGAACCACCAAGGCCAGAGTTACTATGAGTGTGAGCACTGCTAGGAAGAATGCCACCAGCTCTAGAACTTTTGTGTCTGTGCAAGAAATCTGCAATATGGGGGATGAGTCACAGGTGAAGTGGTCAATGATGTTAGAGTCACAGAATTCCAGCTGCAGTCCCATAATCACTGGGGGGAAAATGATGAGAAAACCAGCTGACCAGGAAGCAATCACAAGACGATGGCAAAATTTGTTGTTCATGATAGCTGTGTAGTGGAGAGGTTTGCAGATAGCCACATAGCGATCATAAGACATTGCAGCCAGAAGAAAAAATTCTGTCGATCCCAGAAGGATTAGGAAAAACACTTGTGCCATGCAAGCATTATAGGAAATACGTGTGCTCCCTGTAGCAATGCTAATCAGAAATCGAGGGATGCAAACTGTTGTAAATGAAATTTCTAAGAAAGAGAAATTTCTGAGGAAGAAATACATGGGAGTTTTCAAGCGAACATCTGAGAGTGTTAACATAATGATGGTCATGTTTCCACTTACACTTAGTAAGTATGTGATCAGCATAAAGCAGAATATCACAACCTGTAACTCCGGGTCATCTGTAAGTCCCAGAAGAATAAATTCTGTAGTCGATGTCCTATTTGGCATGGCTAGGCTCTTAATTTAGACATGTCTGTGGATTAAAGGAACAATGTCAACTCTTGATATGATTTCAAATACAATTATAATATTCTGACTTGACACAAAGGAAGCCTTTACTTGATGCCTTTAACAAGAAGTGACAAAAAATAGATATCCATCAGCATTGAAAATTCATATAAGGTTTGGGAGGGAAAGGGGGATTAATCTGTTTCATTGAGCTCAGGGAACATTAAAAATTATAAAAAGATACACATACAAATTTCAAAAATGTAATGACCATGAAGTCCAATTACCAGTTGTCGCTGGGGCTGGAGAGATGGCCTAGCGGTTAAGAGCACCGACTGCTCTTGCAGGGGACCCGGGTTCAATCCCTAGCAACCACATGGTGGCTGAGAACCATCTTTAACTCCAGTTCCAGGGGAATCCAAGACCCTCTTCTGACCTCCGTGGCATGGCACGACACAGGTGCACAAACCTACAAGAAGACGGTACATTCATACAAATACAAAAATAATAAAATTTAAAAATTTTTAAAAATTGTCACTAGAATGCTAATTTTTAGTCAAAATTATGTACACCATTCTGACCTTCAGTTCTGTAACCTCCTGCCTCAGCCCTCCATGTGAGACTACAGGCATATGGCATTATAGCAAGAAAAACATTTTGTTTTGTTTTGTCTTGGAGACAGTCTGTCTCTGTTGGTTATATGTTATAACAGTAGTAGCATGGGTCAAGAAAATGAGAGTTTTAGATATTGAAAATTTTAGAATTCCAATGACTTAGGTACTCAGCCTCTTGAAGATAGATTTTAGAACCACATATATTTGATGCACTGGTATCAGTGTTAAGAAGAAAAAACTCACCTCAGTTATTCTCAACTGAGCCATGAGAGTAGTCTGAATTAACAAAGTTAAAGTGTGCGGTGGTATGAATGGTGCAGATGACAATGAAATGGTTTACTCTTACCCTGTCTGCTAGGGTTGTATTAATATTACTGAGGTGTACCTAAGAAAAGGCTGATGACCTTTTCTGTGGCAGATAATGGGCATTTCTGAATCAGCTCTAACAAATTTATGAGGATCTAGGAAGAAAAGGAAATGATGCAAAGGTAAACAAAATGATATCATTACTTACCAAAGAAATTTATTATAAAGAATTACAACGTAGAATGATAAGTAACATTATTGATATAGAAAAATTTACTCACTCTTAGGCTATCCCAGGCATAATTTAAAACTAGTTTTCTGATTATCTAAAAATTTTAAAAGCTGTTTAGGTAGAACAAAGTTTTTTCCATGTTTTATAATTTTGGTCAAATTAAATCATTTCTGTACATCAAGCCATTTATGAAATTTTAAAAGTCCTGTCTAGATCCCACTTGTGAAAATCCATTCACTTCTCAATCCAAAGGCCAATAGTCGAGGATAAGAATTACCAGGTTACCATATTTCTAATTTTTTTATAATTTAAAAGCTATCAGACTCATAACTTTTCTGACATCCAATGGTACAGATTTTCCCAGAAAGTCTTTTGTTGAACAGAACAGAAACATGTGTCTCTGTGAATATATTTGAAGAGTTTGTTCTTGAGGGAAATAAAATACACACATCCCTGGAGACAGGAAAACTAGTGCATTTACAACTAGTTAATTTTGGCAACACTGCAATCAGTTCCTTTGGGAAATACAGATTTTCTTCTATAATGTCAGAAGTCATATGAAGCAAAGGGAAAGACTGATGAAACAATGATTGTTTTTGCTAAGTAATTGGCTCAAATTTTCCTTCAGTTGTGGCCTGAAAGAAATGCTAGCTAGAGATTTCATAGCACAAATCAGGAAGAAGAAATATTTTTCAGGGCAGACTTGAAACTCTTTGAAAAACATTATGTACTCTAGTGGAATGAAATAATTATTATAGATTCCTTACAATAAATGCATGATACCTGAGCATGAATAGAAGACAGAGGATATAAGACAATCATGGACCATGATTATGTTATAGTTTGCTTTGATAAAAGTCATTGGGATAATTCAATCCAGGCTTTTAACTAATACGGGCTTCTCAATAATAAGAATGCCGCCCTATGTGCTCCATACACAGCTATGACAAACTCAAAACACTACATGTTAACTTGAATGACAAGGACCATTTATGAAGCTGGGAGTCACCATTAGAGCAAACAGTGCTCTCTTAACATCAGGCCAAGTGAATAAAAATAGCTTAAGTCTAAAGAAGCTATCTTTTGTTCTAAGGTCATCTGCAGATTCCCTTGATGTTTGAAAATAGATACAGTACCTACCAAGTGAAGTAAAAATGGGAAACATGAGAGTGAAGACATCCTGTGCAAGGATGTTGAACACAGTAGTGAATGCAGAAATGTAACAATCTGAATACTGCTTTGCATACAATGTTCTTTCTAATGTTGAGCTAATTTATTTATTAACCATTAAAATTTGACACTTTTTGGGACCAAATTCTTACAGACTACATTACTGCTGGCTTGTTAGGGAGTAATAAGAAGATTCAGCAGATGTGGTGAACATGCTTATACTCTTAGTTAAAGCCACTCCTTCTTTTGCAGAAGTTTTGACATACATGAAAATGCAGCTCCATCACAAATAGAGAGAACAAGCATGCATGAGGAGCAGGTAGAAAAGGACATTTTCCTTTATTTGAGAAGATAACATTCACAGTATTGTCTTAAGAATGAACACATAGGACAGAATCACACAGAATAAAGTTACGTGGGGGCTGGAGAGATGGCCTAGCGGTTAAGAGCACCGACCGCTCTTACAGAGGACCCGGGTTCAATCCCCAGCACCCATATGGCGGCCGAGAACCGTCTGAAACTCCAATTCCAGGAGAACTCCAGTTCCAGGGGAATCCGACACCCTCTTCTGACCTCCGCGGCATTGCATGACACGGGTGCACAGACTTGCATGCAGACAGTACATTCATACACATACAGAAATAAATTTAAATTTTTTTTAAAGTTAAAAAAAAAGAATAAAGTTACATGACAGTGACTGTGATCTGAAAGAATCCCAAGAGCTCAAGGAAAGTTGTGTCTGTGCAGAAGATGAACAGAATAGGAGAAGAGTGACAGGTGAAGTGGTCATTGATGTCGATGTCACAGAAGTTCAGCTGAAACCCCATGATCACAGGTAGAAAGATGATTAGAAATCAAGCCATCCAACAGCTAATTACAGGCTGTCTCCAGATACTGCTGTTGGTTATTGAGGGTAGTTCAGGGACTTACAGATAGCCACAAAATATAGTTGAACCCAGGAATATGATGAGAAGCACCTCAGCCATGCAAATTCTGTAATGTTTAACACATAAGTATATATAGTAGTCATAAGTAAAAGTACAAAACAAAAAATATTCAGTGTTACTTCAGTGTGAGTTCAAGTTAATCACAGAAGAATGAACTGATTCACAGATGTTTAATTTAACACTTTTTATCAATGATTTATGTAAACTCTGTAAATAAAAACAAGACACTGATTTGGAGAATACAACATAACTACTTCATCACATCAGCTAGATTATAGATAGATAGATAGATAGATAGATAGATAGATAGATAGATAGATATTCACATACATATATAGTCTTCTAATGAAAAGTTAAATCCAGCCACCAATTGTTAGTGAATAATGAAAACACATAGCAGAAAAAAAGCTTGCATAGGGGATTATTACCTATTTAACAACTGAGCTATGTCCCCAGACCCTAAGAATTATTTTTTAAACTGTTAAATGTCAGAGAATTGTGCAATTTAAACAGCAGTGCAAAAAATAAGTCTTATATTATTTTGGATCTCACTTGTCAGTATCTTTTATAACTTCACCAAAAATAAATACTTTCAAATTAATATGATCTTGTAAGATTTAAACATGTAAAGAAAAAAAGAACAGAAAATAAAGCTAGAGTAGTGGCACACACCTTTAATCTCAGCACTAGGAAGGCAGAGGCAGGTGGATCTCTGTGAGATTAACGCCAGACTGGTCTACACAGAAAGTTTGAGGCCAGCTGTGTCTACCAGGAAGCCCTATCTCAAACATACCAAAACTCATGGAACTGGAAACTTAGAAAATATTTTTTCTTCATTGCCTTATTATTTATTCTGATGCTTAAATGTTTGTAGATTTTTTCCAGCTACCAAGCTGGTTTCTGTCTCTGTTAATTGAGTACTTTCTTACTTTATAGCTTGGTAACTTTCTCTCCCCTAGCCTGGACACCAGTCATTTTTTTTTTTATTTAAGCAGTATGTACACTTAGGCAACAAATGGGAGGGGTGTCCATACCGGCCCAATTACATCTGCGTCTAGTTTTCTGTACAAACCAGGGTCCCCATGCCCAATTGAAGAGATTTGCTTGACAAAAAAAAAAAAAATCCAGTCGGTTTTTGCTATAATCCCACAATTAATCCTCCCTTCTTGGCTCTTACAATCTGGCACACCCACCTCTTCCAGGAGAGTCCCTGGACTTTCAAGAGGAGAATGAGAGAGAATGATAGATAGAAGATCCAGGGGTTGTTGTTGTTGTTGTTGTTGTTGTTTTTCTTTCCCCCTCTCTTTCCCCTCTTTCTCTCTCTTCCCTTTCTGAGATGACCCATCAAATTCTTGGGGCTTCTTTAAAAGGGACTGGTGAGTCATCTAGCAGTCTCCTTTTAATTCTAGTAATAAAAGACAAATAGCAGCACATATTTAAAAATGCAGCAAGTTGTTCTCTGTGTACAGACACATATGCTTGGAAATATATTGGTTGGGGCATTATAACTCTTTGACAAAGGAATGCTAACAACTTTCCAATAGGGTAGATAGAGTCCCCTGACATTAGGCAGTACCAAGACTACAGTGTCAGTCCTGTGTCATACCACACCAGAGAGTGGGCCATAGATCAAATTTGTACTTTTTTTATTTTTCTTTCCAGGTGTACATTTATCAGGCTTCCACTATTGCACTACATCTTCTTTGACATATAAAAGTATAGCTCGAAAAGTTTGTTGTGAAGCTTCAGAGACCTTTTCTTTCTAGCGGTTTGTATAGTGTTTTCTAACACCATGGAGGTCAGCTGTTGATTTGCAGTGCATGATCTCAACATAATTTTTTTCATGCACATATCATGTGCTATCTTTAGCAATAGGGTCTTACTGTCCATCTTTTTTTTTTTTAATTAGTTTTTATTGATGCTTTGTGCATTTCATACATTTTTTCCAATTCAGGTCAGGCTTATTTCCCTTTCCCTCCCCCCCCCACCCCATCCCAGGTCATGCATTCTGCCATAACTGTCCTGCATCTTTCGCTCAGCTTTTTTTTTTTCCTTTTTTGCTTTTAAGTGTTATCCCATGAGTACAAGCATCCTTCATGCAAAACCTATCTGCAGGCTGTTGTGCCCAAACACCTACAGCCCCACCATCCAGTGGGGGGTGACAGGTTGTTTGTTCAATCAAGTTGATCAAATGAGTGTCCTGTCCATTTCTTATGTGCACCCAAAGTTGTAGGCAAATAGCCTATGTTTCTGGGCTTTTAGAGCCCCCGTGGCCAACAGCTCCTGGGAGGGCAGCCCAGAACTGTCACTGAAACCTTTATCCACCAATGCTTTTTGTTTGACTTTAAGGCAAAATTGCATCCTAGAGGGAGGAGGTGTATTTCTTCCCCTTCTGTTTTTGTAAATTTTCACTACCTTCTGAGCAGCCTCTCTTGTTTCCCAGCCCCCTAAATCCTGATTTATAGTTTTCCAGAAGGGAGGAGTTTTATCACATACCTATAAACAGGAGCTCAGCTGAAGGGATTTACTACACCCCTTCAGACTGTCTCCCTCTGGAGAAGGTAGCACCCAGGTTTTCCTCAGCCAAATTTTCTTATTATATATAAATGTGAGAATTGTTGCTTGTATAATACAGGGAAACATGAAAAACATTTCTGTCCTTTTAATCTAATAGCTGTGACTGGGACTTTAGTACAAGTCAGGAGTGGGTTGAAATTTAATAACAATTCTGTATCACTAATTAGTTTAAGTATATTACTATTTTCTATTCTGTAGATAGCCATTCATTTTAATCTTATACAGGGGGCTATTAGTTCATACCATGAGACTAAATAACATATCCTATGAGATTTTCCCCTAATTAGGAGGAAATCTCATAGGATATGTTATTATGTAAATTATAATAATATATATAATATATAATATAATATGTAATAATATTATACATGTATATACATGGAACAGGTAAATTTTGAATATATCACTATAAAGTATAAACTTTGAAATGTCCTTGCAAGTCTTGGGGTGGGTTCTAGATGATGAAATTTCTCCAGATGTTCAGAGGTATTTTACATGAGTTTGGGAAAAAGCCTGTATGTTCACTCCAAAGGTGTTTTACTCAGTGGTCAAATGTCTTACATATACAGTCAGGGGTGGGAAATGTATTTCATATAAGACATAGGTAAATTCCAAAGTCAGTAACTCCCAGGGGCAGAAAAAAATCATTAATTTGAGTTAAGTATTATCCTTGAGGATTGAGACTCTACTGGGGGTTTATCAGTGACCAGGTATATTAGTCACTTTTCTGTTACTGTGATAAAACCACCATGACCAAGGGAACTTCTAAAAGGAAGAGTTTATTTGAACTTACAATTGACTTTTCCAGGGAATTAGAGTCCATTGTGGTGGGAGGCATGGTGGCTGGGGCTGGAGCAGAAAGCTGAGGTTCACATCTCCAGTGAGCACAGGAAGTCAAGAGAGAGAGCAACGGGAGCCTGCAATTCTTGTTGAACTCACTAAGTTTGCCCTCCAGTGATTTATTTCCTTTTAAGATCTTCCAAAACAGTGCCACCAACTGGAGACAAAATGTCTGAATACTTAAATCTTATGCGGGACACTCTCACCACACCAAGTTACCAAAAACATTGCCTCAGGCTTCAAAGGGGTATAACCAATAAACAGGGAGAGGGCATATGTGGTTGGTAGTGCATTGAAATGATATCTTTGTGATTCCATTATTTAGTATATCATATTGTTGAGTTGATATGTGTCTCCATTTTTTGTCCAGTTGACCTATCTAACATACAAAGTGGGATATTAAAGTCCCCTGCTACTAGTGTGCTAGAGTCAATCTTGCCTTAAAATCTTGCAGAATTGTGTTTATAATGTTCAGTGCACCTGAATCTGGTGTGTGTAAGTTAAGGATTATGATGTCATCTTGGCTAATTGTTCCTTTGATAATATTGCAATTAACTTCATGTTGGTGGGTTTCTTGTAGACAAAAGAAAAAAGAGTTTTGTTTCTTAATCCATTCCACCAGTCTGTGTCTTTATTGGAGAATTCAGTCCATTGATAAATAGAGTTATTGATGAAAGACTTATATTAGTTTGAGTCATTTTCATTTCTGTTACATTCTTGTCCTATGTTTATATTCCCATAGTATTAGTATCATTTATTTTCTGGTGCTGGTTGATACAGTCATCCCTACTCTCAACTCTTTGTATTGCTTTGAATATTTTCTAAAGGGATGGCTTTCTGGACAAGAATTTTTTCAACTTATTTATGTCATGGAACATTTTCCTCTCTCCAATTATAATAGATTTTCTTTTTGCTGGATATAGTACTCTGGGTTGACAAGTAGTCCTTTAGAACTGAGAATACTTTAGACCAAGCTCCTTTAGCTTTCTTTTTTTGCAATGAAAACTCAGCTGGAATTCTAATAGGTTTTTCCTTCTAAGTAACTTGTTTTTCTTTTGCTGTCTTCAGTATCTTCACTTTGCTTTGAATCTCTGGTGTCTTGACTATGATATGGTTTGGGTAATCTCTTTTGGGGCTCTGTCTACTTGGTGTTCTGTGTGCTTCTTGTATTAGTACAGGTAGTTCTTTCTTTAAATTGGGAAAGATTTCCCCTAAAATTCTGTTGAAAATCTGGGCAGTACTACTATCCTGTGAATTTTCTTATTCTTCTGTCTCTATGATTCCCAAATTTGGTCTTTTCATATTGTCCCAGAGTTTCTGATTATCCCATTCTTGTGTTTTTTTAAAAAAAATAATTCCTTATCTTTACTTGATCTATCCAGTTCTTCCACATTGTCTTCTGATCTCAGTATTATATTTTCTACTTCATCCATTCTGTTATTGAGAGTCTCTCCCATCCTTTCCAAATGGTTTGTGGATTGTTGCATTTTTTTTTCATTTCAACTTGAATTTTCTTCAATATATCTATTTCTTCTGTATTTTTTACATATTTTATGTTTAAATTTTTTATTATTGATGTTTTGTATATTTAAGACATCATTTTTCAAATCAGTTCTGGCATATTCTCCTTTCCCTTCCCCCCACCCTACCCCACCCCAGATCATGCATTCTGCCATAACTGTCCCGCATCTTTCTCTGTCTTTTTTTTTATGCTTAGGAATTCACATTTTCCTCCATTAATTTTATATTACTCTAAGATATGGATGCATACTCTCCACCCATGTACAGTAATTACAGAGTCTGAAAATAATTGGTGGGTGGATTCTAGAGCCCATTGATAGATTCACATTATAACAACATAGTTGCTTTCGGTTAAACATAAATATAACAATAATGTTATTCATCTTGCTTTTCATCTGGGGGATTTGGTGTTAGCATCCACAAATGAGGGAAATCATTCTGTTTGTCTTTCTGGGACTGTGTTCCTTCACTCACCATAATGGCTTCAAGCTCCATCTGACAGAGCATTAGCATCAAGAAACAAAAAACAAAGAAGTAAGAAGACAAATGACCTACTCAAAAGATGGTGTAAAGAGCTGAAGAGAGACTTCACCAGTGAGGAATTAAAGATGGATGAGAAACATCTTAAAAAATGTTCAACGTCATTAATAATTAAGGAAATGCAAATTAAAACCACTCTCAGATATCATCTCACTCCAATACGGGTAGCTAAGATCTAGAAAACAAAATACAACAGATGCTGGAGGGGCTGTGGGGAAAGGGGAGCACTCATCCACTGCTGTTCAGAATGTAAACTTATACAGCCACTATGGAAAGCAGTGTGGAGAACCATTAAAAGACTTGGAATGAGCCTACCACCTGACCCAGTCATACCACTTCTGGGTATATACCCCAAAGACTCTCATCCTACCGCAAAGATACATGTACATCCATGTTTATTGCAGCTCTCTTCACAATAGCAAAGACTTGGAACCAACCCAAATGCCCCTCAACAGACGAGTGGATGAAAAAGTGTGGTACATCTACAAAATGGAATACTATTCGGCGGTAAAGAAAGATCTTCTGTAATTTCATTCCAGAGTTTATCATTGTCCTCTTTAATTTTTTATTTATTTTTTATTTTTGTGTTACTAATCAAATCTAGACCCATGTCCCCCACCCTATCCCCTCACCCCACCAGAGCTCATGTATTCTGCCAAACACGTTTTTCATCTCTTTCGCATTCTTTCTCAAAAGTCTCCATGTGGAAGTTGACTGTTTTGAGCAGAAGTTGTCCTCTTTCAATTTGACCCTATCTTCTTTTAAGTCCCTGACTTCTATATTTATGTGCTCTTTAAATTCCTGCACCTCCTTAATTTCTTTTTTTTTTTATTTTTAACATTTTTTGGTCTTTTTGAGACAGTAATAACATGAGACTATGTGCTGTGCTTTCCTGCATGTGTTTTCCATATGCCTCACCCTGGGAATAAATGGGACACCCACACTTAGTGACTGCAATTAGGCATTGGGAGACAACAGGGATAACCCCTGTGTGGACTGAGCCTCCCTCCCACTGGGTGCAGTGAGACCTTTATTCCAAAAATGGCCCGCTTATATAGCCAGTGTGACTCAACTCCCAGGGCCAAATGTTAAAATGTTAAACCTTTGCATCACTATATCCCACCCCATAGGTATGGCCAGGGAGGTCCCAGTGATTTAGAATGTTACCCATCTTAACTAATCTTTCCCTCACCCTTTAATTTTTTTTTCCTGAGAGGCAGGAGGGCCCATGGGAGAGGCTAACAACACAAAGGAATCTGAGCTTTGACTAGCCAGATGCTCAAGCCTGTTTTGAATGCCAGGTGGGGGTGGATCTATGTGAATGCAAGGCCAGGCTGGTCTACAGAGTGAGTTCCAGGCCAACTGGGGCTATAGGGAGACCCTGTCTCAAAAAAAAAAAAGAATCCTTTGTTTAATCCTACTAATAAGCAAATAATGAGACAGCAAAGTCATTTAAATGGCATTGATTATTATGGCAAGTTACTCTGTGGGCACAGATACAAATATTTAGATGGTTTTTAGTCTAATTACTTAGTACTAAGGCTTTTTTATACTGTTTTAATTACTAAAGCTTTAATACCAGCCATGTTATTCCTCCAAAGGAGCAGGCTAATAGCCAATTAACTTTGGGGTAACATTGGTACAATGTCTTCCAGTCAGGTGTGGAGTAGTAATATGTCTTTCTTGACTCAAGGAGACCAATATTTTTCTCTGCAGTGGCCTTTGGTAATGCTCTCTGGCATTTCAGAGGCCTACTGTCCATTTGCAAGTGTGGTTTTTATGTCCTTTCCATTCTCACACTTCCATTCTCACACCAGGTCACAGACAGCAAGGATCTTAATGCACATCTGTGCACCACAATTTATAGAAAAACAGCATTTATTTGGGGGAGAGCATTAGCCTCCAGCCAACACTTCCTTGGCAGAATGATCCATTGCTGGTACCAAAGCTTTTCCTATTAACACGTTTGCTAAACTATCAAGACTTTAAAGATTTTCCAATAATATCAAGCTCTGAATGAAATTTTTTACAGTTCTTATGCCCATTAGTTAATTAAAGACTGGCTATATATGTCCCATGAGAAATTGTTACCATAGCCGTTGGCTATTTTGTAGTTAAAGAACAATTCCATTGCCATAATATTTTGTTTTGTTTTTTTTTTCTATAAAAAGGAGAGGTAAAAACATGTCGTTGTTGTTGTTGTTGTTGTTGTTGTTGTTTTAGCAAAACTTAGCAGCACCTGGAAATTAAGCTTCACTAGGACATTTTATAAAGAGTTGTTTTAAATAGAATTTAGAGATGTTTTGTGCCTGTGGCTCAGGCAGTCTGAAGTTTTTTCCTCTTGATGTTTAGATGGACCAGCTTCTCTGCTGGCATTTCTTGGTCCATCCTGTACAATTGAAAGCTTTTTCAGGCATTAAAGTTGGTGATGCTTTGACCTGTGGGAACATGCATTTCTTTTCCCATTGTTAGTTTTAAGATTTCAAAATTGAAAATTTATTAAAAGGCTTGGCATACGGAGTTTTCTATGTATATCCCAGAGGGAATACTCCACCACCACCCCCTTTCTGTTTTTATTAATGTTTTATATTTCGATCTATAGATGTTTAAAAGGCAGTTGTATTACACACACCTATAGACAGGAATTAATGTGTAAAGATCCACTAAGTCTATTTAAACAGTCTCTGTGTTGGCCTGTATATCTTATAGGCAAAAGAAATGTCACAGGTAATACTGTACAGAAAAATAAAGAGAACATTCGTATATACTTAATCCCAAAGATGTTACTGGAAATCTAGTACAAATTAGAAGCAAAACAAATTCTAATAACAATTTGTATTTCCAGATGTGGTTACATGCTCCTAAGAGAGATAAAGTTTCTCTTGCTATGAGTAGGTACAATACAGTCCTGCTAATGGAAGGGGAAGAAGCTGCCAGCTTCTCCTGGGAGCTGAAGCTAGAATGTAAAACTTCAGCTGGCTGTGGAAATTCCACAGCCCAGCCTGGCCTAGCTTACTCATCCTGACTCAGGCTCTTGGCTGCTGTCCTTCTATGGCTGAATAAAATCCGCCTGTTGGGGAATCCACACCCCCAGGTCTCACAGACTGGTGGCCAGTAGCAGGCCTCTATCCAGTCAAAACCCACTAGCAACCATCACAAGCCCTAAGCAAGAAAGAGCCTAACATGTGTGCAGAAATTATTGAATTCGAATTTGGGGACTCCTCAGATGATGGTGAAGGAGGATCCAATCCATATCCCTTAAGACCCAAAACTTCATTAACACTTTACTACTATGAAAACCTGTTTTTTGTATCTTTGTTTCAGATGTTGAAAGGGTGTAACCATTAGGGGGCAGTGTATATACTTTAAGATGGCCAATGAATTGTTTGTAGTCTTAGACTCATTTATCTCACCTTATTAAGGACTGTTGGAATACTAATGATAATTATCAATAATTATAACAACCATAACAATAACAATTATAACTATTATTAATTATTATCAATAATTATTAATAACTATCATTAGTTATAATTACTATCATCACTCACAATAATGATGAACAATAATTATTATCTTTTAAGGAAGAAAAAAATCCTCCAATTCAAGTGATATGTGTATGTATGTATGTATATATTTATGTATATACATAAAGCTATGTATATATATCTATATATAATGTAGCAATACAATTTGGAGAGAAAAACAAAAAAAACTGAAAAAAACTCTGGAGAGACTCAGAGAGAGATTCAGGACATGTATGGCAGAGTGCAGGGACTTGGGTAGGATGGGGGCATGGAATGTGAAGTGACTCTAGATTTGATGGAGAAGTAATGTGTGAACTATGGAAAAAGTTTAATAATGGTAATATTAAAAAAAGGAAAAAAATTAATAATAATAGCCAATAATAACAATTAACAACAATTTATTATTAGACCAAATCATTATTAATTATCATTATTTTATTAATAACCATTAGTCACAATCATCATTATTAATCATAATTAGTATCAATAATAATCATTGACAAGAATAACCAATAATAATAATTAACATCAATTTATTATTAGACTGAATTGTTAATTCTTTACTAGTAATTCCATTCAATAATAACAATTATTATAACTATCAATAACAATTACCAATAATAGTCAACAATAATTATCATCAAACTTAATTTAACACATATTAAAATTTATATAAACCAAGTTAAAAATTGTAAACACTAAGAGCTATAAAACAGTCTTTATGAGTTGACTCTATTTATCTTTGCTTTCAGTTGACTCTTAATTAGATTTAAACCTGTAGGATTATAACGAATTAAAAGCACAAACTTGCATTCACTCACCCATACTCACAGTTTGAAGATGGACTTAATGAAAGATAAAGCTTTTTTTTTCAAAAAATTTTCCATTTAAATTGAACCAAAATATTAATTCATGTTGTTAAAGAGGGTTTTACTAATAGTTAAAAAAAAATTATCAGAGCAAGGGTCTTTTGTTCTACTCCAGGGCCTGTAAATTCCTGTAGAAATCCATCTGTTTTGTCTCCAAAATGCTGAAATTAAAAGACTGTTACTTTAAGTCACATTTCAAAAGGCAGTTAAATTAATTCTAGGCATGATTTAGATAAAGTGTTAAGATACCATGTGCACAGTTCCATGGTTTTTATGCTCACAGCAGGCAGGCTGGTGGTGCCAGAGCAAAACCACATGTAATCAGGAATTCCGTGAGAAAAATCTTGAAGGTGAAACACATTTAAAAAGATCAAAATAAGCCAGGCGTTGTGGTGCACGCCTTTAATCCTAGCACTTGGGAGGCAGAGGCAGGCGGATCTTTGTGAGTCCAAGGCCAGTCTGGTCTACAGAGTGAGTTCCAGGACATCTGGGACTACAGGGAAACCCTGTCTCGAAAAGACCAAAAAAATAAAAAATAAAAATAAATAAATTAAAATTAAACTTAAAATTAAATCAACCAATTAACTTTAATTGTGCACATATTTTTACTCAAAAGATATCAAGGGTACCTAGGTTTAAGTAAAAATATTACATTTTAAGTTAAGCATGCTGAAATGGATTTGAATTGCTTAAGCAATAAAGCTAGCTGAACCCCAATTTTGGATCCACAAATGGCCAGCATATATAACCAGAATGATTCAACTCCCAGGGCCAAATCCTAAACCTTTGCATCACTACATCCCACCCCATGGGCATGGCCAGGGAAGTCCCATTGGTTTAAAATGCTAAACATTTTAACTAAACTTTCCCACAACTAAGGATCCAGGTGCCTCAGACCACCTCCAATGCTTCCCAGTGCTCTTGGGGCACCTATGCCCCCTTTCCCCAGGCTTGTTTTAGCTGCTCAGAATGCACCTGCCTCCCCAGGAGCCTCCATCTTGCTTTCTTTCAAGAAAATCTTAAATATTGTTTCATTTGCATTAGAAAATCAGAAAAATTTATGTTTTTTTGTATATTTTATTCAGCGGATTTTTCCTCTTGAACAATTTGGTATATGTCCTAGCTCCTAAATTGTTGGGACAAAGGAATGATGGAGGCCTATGTCAGACAGGATTATGAGGTCAGGACAAAGAAGGACATTTGAAACTGGAACATGGAAACCCACTATTTTACAAGCTATGTGTGTAGATAGACTGATTATACACACTTATATGAGTTTTATTTTAATTACTCTACATGGAAACACACAGCTCCTCCTAGAATCCACAGGTTATCACTGTACTATAATTTAATGTTGTGCCTCTCTACAGACCCCATACTTCCTAAAGCACATACTTAGTATGTTGGCTTTCACTAATTAAACATTTCAATTTCACAGTTCTTGGCCCTTTGAACCTTTTAATATTTTCTGAGGGTTTTTTTTTTTTTTTACTCTTTTTGAGATAAGGTTTCCATGTGCCCACACCTGACCTCAGATAACAGTGCCACTACTGCACCAATAGAATTTTGTTGTGGTTCAGCCCAGTCATTCCCACAGTGGGCCATGAAATAAGCACATACAGGAAAGCATAGTGTACAGACATATGGTAAGGTATAAATCCAAATACAGAATGATACTTTATTCAAATGTATCAGATCATTAAATAGTCAGCATGACATCACCTCCCAGGGACAAATCCCAGACCTCTGTATCATTACATCCCTATTCGTGGGCATAGCCAGAGAGGTCCTGTAACTCATTCCCTTTGTCGCCCCCAAATGGCCATGACTGCTTTGTAAAAATGCTAAGAGTAATTTATGCCCAAATAAAAACTTAATATAGAGAAAACCAATGAGTAAATACAAGCAACATTCACACAAACCCAATTAGTAAACATCCATGTCCAATTTTACACAGATAGGGACTTTGTACCCCAAAATCTCAAATCTGGCTGGAAAGGTCTGCACATTCAATTATGCTGACCGAACAAAGTCCAGTCCAAATTTGCTATGATCTCATGATTCACCCACATCTCTCAGCCCTTACACTCTGAAGAACACCCTCTTCTGTAAGTGATCCCCAGACCTTGGAGAGTGTGACAGGAGATCAGTGAGAAGTAAAACAGTCCATTTTTCTTTGAAGGGACATATCAGACTCTCAGGTCTGTCCAAGCATTGCTTCCAATGAGTTGACAACTCATCCAGGGGTCTCTTTCTTAATTCTACTAATAAAATATAAATAGCAAGAATTACAGACACTTAAACAAACATTAATTATCATAATATGTCACTCTATGGGCAAAGGCATAAATGTTTAGATGGCATCATTATCCAAGAACTGTAGCTTTTGTGTAAAGAGTTGACAACAAATTACTATTATGGCCTATAATGTCTCTTAAACACTAGAGGGTGCAACCTTATGCTATCGGAAATGTGCTACCCACCCCCTCCCACCCCCCAAGGAAGGGGTATAGCCAATTAAATCTTTGGAGTGCACTAATAACAGGTTCCCACTAACTGCTCCATCTCCAAGCAAGTGAGGTGTAGTTGAAGAGTCTTTCTTGACTCAGGAGACCATTTTTTTCCAGTGTTCTTCTTGGTGCTCTCTGGCACCATGGAGACTATCTAGCTGTACATCTGCAGGGTGAGGTCTCTAAACATCTTTTTCATGTAATACCATGTCTTCAACAGTAGGGTCTTGCTGCCTCTTTTTACACACTCCTCAACATTACAGGGAATTAGCCTTTGTGGGGGGGGGCGGTTAGGGTCCCTGAGCCAAAATTTCCATGTTAAAAATAATCCATAGCTGGTACCATAGTCTTTTATCTATCCATATGAGTCACCTGACCATAAAGCAAAATCTAGAGGTAGTGCACTTATCCAAAGGGACAAGCACAAATGTCCATGTCATCATCCTTTTGGATGTATAGACAAATCAACTACCCTACTGGTACCAAAGTTCTCCTTCACAATTCTTTTATTTAACCATTAAGCTTGGCCAGGCATAGTGGTGCATACCTTTAATCCCAGCACTTGGGAAGCAGAGGCAGGCAGATCTCTGTGAGTTCAAGGCCAGCCTGGTCTACATAACAAGTTCCAGAACAGCTAGCACTAGAGGGAGAACCTGTCTCAAAAAGACCAAAACAAAATAAAACAATAACAAAATATTTCACATTTATACTTGACCCTGGTACCCTTCCTTACAGAATTTACTTTTCATGGTTATTCCTTCAGGTGTGTGGGGTATGTCTCCAACCTTTTTCACCTCTGTAAAACATTCAGAGGTTAGCATTAGATATTACACATAGTATCTAGCTGTATCAACTGTTGCACCAAAGCAGGAATGAGGGACATTAGTTTAACTAATTCTTTAGCACCCATAGTCATTCTCATTTATCAGCTCTTTAGCACAGAACCTGACCTTGGTATTCTCTTTAATTAGTTTGGGGGGATAAAGGATATCCCTCCAACAGATCTTATGCCTGTTAGTTAAAGGAAGTAGCCAAGCAAGTCCCATAAAGAGTCACAGCCATAATAATTGACTCTTAACCCAGAGAGATGCCAGCAGGAACACTTATGTATCACCCTGTGTGGTGGTTCCCTGAAAAATGGCCTTTTCTTAGATTTCTCCTGGTACTTTTTTGATGTTTTGATGGGCCAGTCTTTTTGCTGGTGGCTTCTTTTCCATCTTTTAAACTACAAGGACACATCTTGCAGGCACCCAATTTGGTCATGGCTCTCTGTGGGAACCTACAAGCAAATCATTTTCCCATAGTTAGCAAAGGATTGGGGTTGCCATTTTCAAATTTAAAAAATTGAGAAATTGCCAAAAAGGTAGAGTAAATAGTGCTCTGTTTAATAGTATCCTCGAGAGAGCCATATTTCTCTTTCCCTTTTTTGAATTAGCACCATGATTAGGCAGTCTCTCTTGTTTTTTAGACTTACATTTTGATCTTTAATTTTTAAAAAAGTATTTGTACCACATAGACAGGAAGCAAGTTGTGAAGATCCACTAAGCAAATTTATACTGTCTCCTATTAGACGGCATACTGTAGGTTCAAGGTGGCAAAACACAGTCGTTTTGAGTCAAGTTATCTTGTAGGCAAAAGAAATGCCACAGGTAATATTACACAATACAGAAAAATATAGAGAACATTTGTGTATATTTAATGCCAAAGTTGTCACTAGAAATCTAGTACAAGCTAGGAGTAAAGCAAAAATTAATAACAATTTGTATCCACAATTAGCTTAAGTCTATTACCATTTTATATTAAAAATATTTAACCAACTTTATTTTTACTAAACCATTAAATGTGATATAATGTGTAGACAAAGCTTGGACAAAAACTGAACACCATTTAAATAAATCAGATATATATTTTGTTTCTTAAAACTACTTGATTGAACTATAACCTTAGAGAAATTAAGTTTATATAGTTTTAACCTTTATTTATCATAACAAATCTTTTTAGATATTTACTACTTGTATAGACTATATTATCTATACATAAATCTTTAATAAAGCACCTTTATGCATGAACATGAAACAGTTATTTTATTTTTATCTTGTTTTTATTTTTTGTCTTTTTGAAACAGGTTCTCCCTGTAGTTCTGGCTGTCCTGGAACTCATTATGTAGATGAATGTTGGTACATGCTTTTAGTCCTAGCACTTAGGGGGTAGAGTCAGGTGGATCTCTGTGAGTTCAAGGCCAGCCTGGTCTACATAGTGAGTTTCAGGACAGCCAGAACTACAGGGAGAGCCTGCCTCAAAAAGACCAAAAAAAAAAGGGGGGGGGGAAGAAAAGGAAAATAAAAATAAAAGAAAAAACAGTTATTTTAAACTCATTATTTTAAAGTATAAAGTTTACAAACAAACTAGGTTTTAATTGACCTTTATTAATGTTTACAGATATTTTATCTATGCTTCACAGAAACTCTATTTGCTTGAGAGACTTTTTATCCAGTGGTTAAATGTACTACAGATGAAACACATTTAAATATAACCTAACATTGTATTTGGAATAGAAATAATTAATTTTTTTAAAACTTATATCCTTAAAGACTAAAAACTTTATTACACTCCAACATTATGAGAACCTGATGGAATCTTTGTCTAAAGTGTTGAAAGAGAATAACAACTAGGTGGTAGGATATACCCAGTGAAACATTTAATTTTTATTACACAGCTGTAATTTTACCACTTACCCTTAGTAAAGACAAATGAATTATAGACAAACAACCATAAACTTTGTTGAAATCAATTTATCTGTTAGCTGTTTGATTTTATTAACAGACCTGAGTCTGGTACAGAAGGGTTCCAACCCAGAGTCAGCCTTTAATGAATTTAAACAGTACACAAATATATACTAAAAATTTATAGAAAACTGATTAAAATTGATAATACCAAAATTATAAAGTCAATAATATTTGGTTGAATCCTTTCTTGTTTACAGTTGACTCTTTTTTTTATTAATTTTATTTATTTCTGTATGTATATGAATGTGCTGTCTGCAAGCAAGTCTGTGCACCCGTGTCGTGCAATGCCGCGGCAGTCAGAAGAGGGTGTCGGATTCCCCTGGAACTGGAGTTCTCCTGGAATTGGAGTTTCAGACAGTTCTTGGCCACCATGTGGGTGCTGGGGATCGAACCCGGGTCCTCTGTAAGAGCAGTCTGCGCTCTTAACCGCTAGGCCAACAGTTGACTCTTTAATAGACATAAACCTGTAAAGTTCTGAGAGATTAAAATACAAACTTGCATTAACCACAGGTGCACATAGTTTTTAAGGTGCCCTGTAGGGAGGAAATCAGTTCATTTTACTTGATACTTAAAGAAAAACATAAAATACTTTTTAATTTTTTTTCATTTAAATTCAATCAAGATTTTAATTTAGGTTTTTAATGAGAATTTTGATTAATAGACCAAGAAACAATTTATCAGAGCCAGAGCTTTTTGTCATACTGAGCTGGCCTAAAACTCCCATAAAAATCTGCCTGTCTCTGCCTACAGAGTGCTAAAATTTTAAAGATTATGTTATACCAAGTAAATACTAAAGGACAGTTCAAAGTCAATTTAAAAGTGATTTAAAATGAATTGTTACTGAAGTAAAATAGCCCTGCATTCAGCTCAGTGGCTAGTGTGCACCCAGCAGGCTGACAGGTTGTACCTACTCATCAGCCACATGTAGTCATGGAGCCTGTGAATAAAAAGCCATTTTTTTCATTAGAGGCTTCTCCTACCCCCAAAAAAAATTTTTTTAAATGCATTAAGGTTAGTTCTTGAGTAAAGCCCTCAAGATGAAACACATTTAAAAGCCTAAAATGAATTTTAATACCTACCACTTTTAGTTAATTAATTAATTAATTAATTATGCACATGTGTTTACTTAAAAGATGTTTGGGGTACCCAGGTTTCTAAGTAAAAATATTACATCTTAATCAGCTATGCCAAGGTGGAATTTAAGCCAGTAGATTTTGTGTACAAAATTTAAGGCAAAACTTTTAAATGGCAGTAGCTTAAAATCATCTCCAAATAAAAACGTAAAGATAATGTAACCATGTGACTTTTTTCATGGCTAACTCTTTCAACATCAGCTGTGAGATGGGATCATCTCTCAGCAAAACATCCAACAATTTTAGAGCCATGCGCTCATGGCTAACTAGCTAGTTCACTGTCCAACTACAGGTCAGATAGCCTACAGTTACCAGCAAAAGGAAGGATATTTGAAATAATGAACTTTGGATCAGATTAAACAAAGACACAGGCCCAAGAGCTGCTAGCTCTTTGTCTAATCTGCTCCTTTCAGGGCATCCCACTATGTAGATACATCAGAAGTGGTGGGATTGCTGGTCCCAGGACTTAATTTTCTTAATTTTTTTATATTTTATTTATTTCTGTATGTGTATGAATGTATTGTCTGCATGCAAGTCTGTGCACCAGTGACGTGCAACGCCACGGAGGTCAGAAGAGGGTGTCAGACTCCCCTGGAACTGGAGTTCTCCTGGAATTGGAGTTTCAGACGGCTCTCAACCGCCATGTGGGTGCTGGGGATCGAACCCGGGTCCTCTGCAAGAGTGGTCGGCGCTCTTAACCGCTAGGCTATCTCTCCAGCAATTTTCTAACTGGTGGCTTATTGCCTATCTCCAGTCTTATCTGCTAGCCAAAGCAACTACACCACAAGCAGAGAGACTGATCTCAAGATTTGACAGTTAATCTGGCAACTGATAGCCTTTCCCCAGATAAAACAGCTAGCCAAAATCTAAATCTGATTGACTCCCAATTACACAGGCAAAAGAAACATTCACAGATTAAAATGGACCAGGTTAGACAATGAATGTTCAGCCAGTTGCCCAAGAAACCCACAAAAATCAAGAGTGCAACACAATTCCATCTAGAAACAGGTTGAAACAATGATAAAACCGAGTGAAGACCAAGACATATTGTATAGGTCAGAACATTTTTGAAAAGTTTTTAATACTAATTTCTTAACTTTCAATAGACAGTGTCTCTCCTAAAAGGTAGTGCAGCTTAGTTGTGAGAAGCCCAGAATCTGCATTACAGAAGTGTGGGCTTTAGCCTCTCTGTGTTACCTAGGGACTGAATTTGTATTAAAATATCTGGGCTCCCATGACTTTCAGCTGAATACCTGATCAAGCCTGGGGGGAATTTTCATGAGAAGAGCTAGGCTAAGTTGAGAAAACAGTTTTTTCATAGCAGGGGGCAAGACAAGTTTTTCAATATTAGAACCTGAGGTTTTACTTTAGGCCTGTAAACTTACTAAAAATGACTCCAAGGCCAAGCCTATCTGGTAAGCCTCATTATGTAAGATTGATAGTCCTATAGCCAGAGCGCAGCCATGAGCCTGGTGGGCTTCATGTTCAAACTCAACTTGGAAGCTGCTGGCTTTCATAGCCTGCAGGAGTGAATAATTAGCAAGCACATGTCTGGGGGAAAGAGATGGTAGTTTCTGGGCCACAACAGACAAGGAAACTGCTGGTTTTCACAGATTCCCATGCAACTGATAACTTCGTAGGCAAACTAGTGGTTGGGGAGCCGATGAGTCTGACTTCCACCAGGCCAGAAAATTATTGATTTCCATGGCCTGCATGGAACTGATGGCTCAACAGACTATCCCATGGCCAGCCAAGCTAGAAGGCTGCTAGCTTCCATGGCCCCCATATTAACATGGTGAGCCATGCAGAAATTACACATGGGAAAGCACATTACACAGACATATGGTAAGGTATAAATCCAGGTACAGAATGGCACTTTATTCAAATGTATCAGATAATAAAATAGGCAGTGTGATATCACCTCCCAGGGACCAATCCCAGACCTTTTATATCATTACATCCTAAATTGTGGACATAGCCAAAGAGGTCCTGTGACTCTCAATCCTGCCTCTGGGAGGTACTGGCTGGAATGTTAGCTCATGTACACCTAAGCTAAGATTAGATTCACCTACATTTTGTAGTGCCAGTTGTTATGGTTATTAGACATTGGGCTGGGTTGGACCATTGGTAAATTTTCTCCCTTAGCAGCTTGCATAGGGAAGCTCTAGATATATGAGAGTTAAACCTCAGGCATCCAGGTCAGTTTCTGCTCCATTGCTCCAATTTCTGTATCAGAACTATGTCCTTTCTTCTGCAGGAGGGTCTTATCTTCCAGTTCTTGAACATAACCAAGAGCTCTGCTACTGGTTGGTATTTTGGGGGGAGTCTCTGACCATCCACTCAAAGAAAGGTCTCTTCTGTCTGGCACTGTGTTCCTTGCTATACAGCCCCCAGGTATACACAAACACTAATGTTCAGACACCATATGTGCATTTCTCAGGGGTTTTCAGAGGCAACACATGTCCCTCTGGCTTTCCTAACCCTGAAAGATCCGTTCATCTCTAGTCTTTCTCCTCCACATCTGATTTTCTATTTCTCTCCCAAGTCCAACCTCTCCCATTATCGCCACCCTCCACACAGGAACACCTACCTCCCACTCCCCCATGCTGAGTTCCCTCCATGCCCATGGTGGGCCCCTGCATGCTCCCCATTCCAAACCCAACACTCCCACTTTCCCTTCATCCCCCATGGTAATAACTGTTCTTTACTATCCCCTTATTTCAGGTTCTTTCTTTTCCTTTACCGTCTTGTATCCTTTCCATTTTCCTAGATCCTGGTGTTAAATCAGGATACATACTGACATATAAAGGATTGGTGTTATTACCCACAAATGAGGGAGAATTTACATCACTAACTTTTCTGTGTTGGTGTTACTTCATTTAGTATAACACTCTTTAGTTCCATACTTACCTATGAAATTTAATAATATCATCTTTTCTTGCTGCTGAACTCGGTTGTGTAAATGTAGCACATTTTCATTTTCCATTGTCAGTTGAGGGATATTTAGATGATTTCCATTTCTTCCCTATTGTGAGAGAGCAGTGGCACACATGTATGTACAGATGCCTTTACAGTATGATGAGTGCTTTGTGCATATGCCAAGGAGTTGTATTAACTGAATCATATGGAAGATTCGATTTTAGTTTTGTGGGAGTTCTCCATATTGTTTTCCATAATGGTCACAGGAAATTCATTCCCACCAGCAGTGAATGACCACTCCCCTTTCTCCACATCCTCATCAGGATTTGATGTCTTTAATTCTCTTGACCTCAGCCAGCAGTACTGGGGTAAGATGTAACGTTAAAGTGATTTTTATCCACATTTCTCGAATTACTAAGGATGTAGAGTACTTATTAAGAAGCTTCTTAGCCATTTTTATTCCTTCATTTGAGAATACACTGTTCAATTCTATAGCCCATCTTTTTATAGGGTCATTTATTTTCTTACTACTTTGTTTTGGAGTTCTTTTCATTTTCTATATATTTATCCTCTGGCAGATGTGCATTTGGTAAATATTTTCCCCCACCCTGCATGTTTCTTCTTCACTTACTTGGTTGCTTCTTTTGCTATACAGAAGCTTAGCTTAATGAAGTACCACTTATTGATTGTTGACCTTAATGCCTGAATTACTAACTGATGTCTGACTGAGAAAGTCCTTTCCTATTCCTATATCTTGAAGGGTATTGCCTATCTTTTCTTCTAGCAGATTCAGAGTTTCATGTTTTTTGTTTTCTTTTGTTTTGTTTTATGATCCTCTATTGTGTTCCATTGAAATTGCTGTCTATATTTGTGCTAGTACCATACTGTTTTAATAACTATAGCTATGTAATACAATCTGAGATCTGGTATGGTGATCCCCTCAGCATTGTTCTTTTTGCCCAAGATTGCTTTGACTATCCAGGGTCTTTTGTAAATTCTCTATAAATTTTAGGATATTTTTCTATCTCTGTGAAGAATGCCTGGGGTATTTTGATTAGCATTACATTTAATCTATAGATTGCCTTTGGTAAGATGGTCATTTTTACCATATTAATTCTACCAATCCATGAGCCAGGCAGGTCTTTCCATCTTATCTATCTCTTTCTTTAAAATTTTGAAGTTTTTGTTGTAGAGACCTTTAATGTCTTTGGTTAAGTTGATTCCTAAATATTTAAATTTTTGAGGTTATTGTGACTGGGAGCATTTCCTTGGATTTTTTTTTTTTTTGGATTTTTTTCATGATTGTTTGTTACTGGAATATAGAAAAGCAACTGATTTTTGTAAACTGATTGTGCAACCTGCCACTTTCACACCACTTGTGCTCTATCTTCTAGCTCTTGAAAACCCCTCCCCATGATACCTCCAATTCTTAGCTGCTGTGGGTATTTCAATTTAAACAAATATTTAAAGATTTAAAACTAGCAACCACATGGAAGCACAAACATGCCACATTTATTGTTCTGGGTCTAGGTTCCTTTACTCAGAAGATCCATGTGTTTTATGTACAAATTTCATAATTTTTTGTGGCTTCATAATGTCCCATTGTATAAAGGATCAGCATTTTCATTATCAATTAATCAGCTGATCAACATTAGGATTGTTTCAAATTCCTAGCTAATGTAAAGATAACAGCAATGAAAATGGATGGGAAAATGTCTGTAGTAGGATACAGAGCCTGTTTGGTACACACAGAGAGATATAACTAGATCATGTGGGAAAACTATTTCTAAGGTTTTGAAGAAACATCATTTATTGACACCATGGCTACAAAAGTTGTCAGTTCCACCAATAGTGAGTAAGTGCTCCTCTGTCCTAACATCAATGCCAATATGTATTATGATTTTTTTTATCTTAGCCATTCTGACTTTCTTGAAAGATATTATTTATCTACATTCTGTAAGTTGCTTTCTGAAAAGTTAGTCATTTCAGGTTGTTAGAATAAAAATATATATGTGATGAATTTGTTTGGAGACTATAAGAAAAGTTGGACTGATTTCAACAAAAGATACTTTATTAGTCAATTTGGAAAACTCAGAATACTAAAGGATTTAGGTAATATTGTCATAAATAGATGTAATAATTCCTATATCAAATATTTCCTAATTGGTAATTAGAAAACCCTTAGTTTCTCAGAAACTTTAAGAATCCTCAAGTGTTTTATAGAAATTTGAAAGTTTTCTTTAGCTGTTAGACTATATTTAGTATCAACTACAGGATTCCCTATAGGTACCATACCGTTAATTGTAAATTAGCCTTGTTAGTTGGGTTTTAGAGTTAATAATGAGTTAATTACTATATTTTCTACAAGAATCCTCAAGCGTTCACATCTGAATAAAAACATCACTTGTTATTAACGAATATGAAAAGCTTTGATGGTAGGTAGACAAAGCCATCATTATTGTAAAAAGAATGAGAGACAACTTTGTGACTTGTACTCCTTCAAATTTATAACAGAACAGTGAAAAAATGCTATTTTTGCCATCATGAATCATTACATTTGTAGGATACAGAGAGCAATGTTTTGAAAATGTCACATCATATATTCTAAATGGGGAAAGGAGGTGGTTACATAATTTAAAACATCAGGATTTTAATTAGAACAAGTGTCTGTTGAAACGGAAAAGATAAAGAAAACTATGGATTAGAAAAAATGAATTATTCATATTGCATATTTAGACAGATAAGATAAAGTTTCATAATGTATCACCAAGAAAAACCTCTGTGGAAAACGATGAAAAGTAAAGTATTTTCAGTATTCGTCTTTATTGTCCAAAGGTATTGCATTATGATCAGTTCAGTTTTGACCATATACTATGCCAATTAAATTCAACAATAGAGAAATTCAGAAAATACATGTGTAACTACTGGTTAAGGTATGGACCTGTAAACCTAGTTATATTTGTTTATTAGAAAATATTAATGCATAATAATTCACATTGCTTTTTATTCAAACTTTATTATTACTACTTACGTTAAATAAAAAAATTGAGAACTACAATAGTCAATGTGAAATGTATCACAGGAAGTAAATTATTTACTACACTGACCAAGGTACTCAAGCTGAAATGAACAATAATTGAGGAGAAAGTTTTATATTTAATGCAAAATTTCAATTTGGTTTTATTCATAGACTGATTTGGGGATCTGGATAAATTTAAATCTAAAATTCAAAGAAGTGATTTTCTTCTGTTGAACTCATTCTAATCAGCAGAACCAAAGAACTCCAATGCTAACTTAATACATACAATTAGTAAATAATCATTTTAAAAGCATTTATTTCAAATTTCATGTTTATTAATTTAGTTCTTTAAAATATATATGCATATAGATGGACTGGAGAGTTAACTCAATGGTTAAGAACAGTGCCTGCTCCTCCAGAGGACCTGCGTACAGTTCCTGGTTCCAAGTGAGTAGTGAAGGTGGTAGCTATCAACTTTCTATTATTCCAATTCCTGGGGATCTGCCAGGATCGTCTGACCTCTGTGGATTTGCACATACGTGGTGCAATTGCATGCATGTGTGCAAGTAAAACACTCATACACATAAAATAAAAATAAATACAGTCATTAAAATATATGTGTGTATACAGAAATGCAGACCATATTGAAAGAAACAGACATTATTTAAGCTATATAAAATATGTTTATATTTATATTTAATACATACTCATTTTCAGTTGCACCTGTACTAAAATCTTTTTATATACCCTAAGAAAAAAGCTTCCCTCCCCTAAAATTGGGGAAAATTTGGGGAAAAACTCTAATTTTTTCCCAAGTATGAAAAATATGTACAAAAATTAGAGATGAATATACAGTGGGATGCAATAAGTGGGGTATACAGTGGGAAGCAATAAGTGGAATTATCCTTGAGGCTCTGACTGCTGGTTAAATAGAGAAAAGCTTACAAGGAAATAACACATCTGCATTTCATTTGGGTTAAGTGATTTTTCATGACATTTTTAAATCCACACTCAAAAGATGTTTTCGATTCACTGAAATTATATTTTTTCTCTAGATTGGAATGGTTTAGAAGGAATTTAGTTATGAGAAATCACACATTAGTGACAACATTCATTCTTCTCGGATTGACAGATGACCCAAAGTGGCAATTTTTAATTTTCCTTTTCCTACTTATAACATACTTGTTGAGCCTTGCTGGAAATCTCATCATTATCCTTCTCACGTTGTTGGATTTGAACCTCAAAACACCCATGTACTACTTCCTTCAGAAGTTTTCCTTCTTGGAAATCTCACTGACATCCACCTGCATCCCAAGGTACCTGGCCAGCATCCTGACTATGGATAAAACAATTTTCCGTGAGGCTTGCTTCGCACAGTTATTTGCTGCTTTTCTCTTTGGTATAGCACAGTTTTTCTTGCTGGCTGTCATGTCCTATGACCGCTATGTTGCCATCTGCAAACCCCTTCACTACACAACTATCATGAGCCCCAGAGTCTGCACTTTACTGTTTGGCACCTGTTGTTTAATTGCACTCTTAGTTATCTGTCCTGGAATTATTGTGAGTCTGAAGTTGGAGCTCTGTGATAATGTTCTGGAGCATTTTTTCTGTGACTCTTCTCCAATCTTGAAGCTTTCCTGCAATGACATGAAGTTTATGGAGCTGGTAAATTTTACTTTTGCCATTATTGTTCTCCTGATTACCTTGGGATTTGTAATGTTCTCTTATGGGAAAATTGTAAGTACAATCCTGAGGTTCCCTTCTGCCCAGCAGAGGAAGAAGGCTATCTCTACCTGTTCCTCCCACATGATTGTTGTCTCCATCTCTTATGGCAGCTGTATTTTTATGTATATCAAACCTTCTGCAGAGGAGAGGATATCTTTAAATAAGGGGGTAGCAGTACTGACTCTTTCAGTTGCCCCTGTATTAAATCCTTTCATTTATACGCTAAGAAATAAGCAAGTGAAACAAGCCCTGAAGGGCATAATTAAAAAATGTACTTCCACTACTTCAAAATAGTAGCATTGGCTTGTAAAAAATGTAATAATTAGATTACTGCAAATTAGCGCCCATATCATCTACTGTCATACCGTTATGGACTTAAGGTGCCCTATTTGAACTCTTAAATCTCCTTCTGTATTTTTATCATTTTAATGTTATCTGTATGTATGATATTCTCTTATGTGTTACAGTAATGAATTCATTCTTTCAAATTAATGCTATGTATTTTTCAGTTCTCAAAGTACCCCCGCTATAAATTTGCTTTGGAAAGTCCTGTTTCTGTTTTGCTCACAAATAAGTGTCTCAAATAAGTATCATTTGTGAACTGTTTAACTAATAATTTAGTTTATAAATCTCTAGGAAAACTTTCTTTTGCTATATGTTAATGTTTTACTAAAATATTTATTTCTTGAAACAAGCTTTCCTCCTTATTTTAATTCTTTCTTCTTTCCATGCTTCTGATTTTTTAATGTTATCTGATAGTATTTGTCCATAGATTGCCTTTTTCTAATTTTTCAAAGCTTTTCTACAATTTCTATTTTTCTTCTTTATTCTCATTTGTCTGAAGAAAGCATCTAAAATTATATGCTTGTAAAAGAATATTACATATAACTCCCATGAGCACAGATTTGGGTAACTTACTCCACTCTTCTCTCTTTGTACATGTTTGCTTTTCTGAATTCAACCTAACTGGTAAAAACTAGAAGTATCAGCATAGTACTTGTTCAATATCCACTCTCCCAGTTCTGTGTGTCTGTGTGTTATATCCATCAAACTCCAGTGTGCCACCATCACTACTCACCACAACATGAACTTTTATACTCTTCACTTTAGACAGACTGATTGTATTACAGACATGTGGTAAAAACAGAAGCATCCTCTGTTTAATATATTGGAATCTATGAGAGAAGAAAATTGGCCATACATTTTCCTTGTTAAGAACAAAACAAAGCAACATATTTTATGAATTTGACTACAAAGCAAGAGATAGATTAAAACTACCTTTTTATTATTTCCAAATTAACTTGATTTCTGAAGGCACTCTCTTCTTGAGGTGACCACCTGAGAGGAGATTCCTTCACACTTCCAGTATCAAATCAGAAGGAGGGGTTTTTTTCTTCTTTATATATGATTATTTTCTGATTCCATCTTCATTTATTTAATAATTAAATAATTCTGACTTGATTTAGTGAAGGTTTTTAATTGATTGAATTATATTCTCTTCCTTATTTTGTATTCTCTCTCTCTCTCTCTCTCTCTCTCTCTCTCTCTCTCTCTCTCTCTCTCTGTTAGTATGTTTCTGTGTGTGTCTCCATGCAAACAGCTTTCATGTTTGTCTGATGTTCTATCTTTTTTTATTAATTTTATTTATTTCTGTATGTGTATGAATGTACTGTCTGCATGTAGGTTTGTGCACCTGTGTTGTGCAATGCCGCGGAGGTCAGAAGAGGGTATCGGATTCCCCTGGAACTGGAGTTCTCCTGGAATTGGAGTTTCAGATGGTTCTCGGCCACCTTGTGGGTGCTGGGGATCGAACCCTGGTCCTCTGTAAGAGTGGCCGGCGCTCTTAACCGCTAGGCCATCTCTCCAGCCCCATGATGTTCTATCTTTTATTCACTGCTACCTATAAGTACTATATGTTTATGGACAGAGACTTGACATTTTAAACAGAATTTTTCCAAATTGCAAAATGTTTTTCCTTTTGCTTTACTATATCAACCAACATTTCTCATTTTTCTCATAATCCAAATTGACTGAAATTTTTATTTAATGTGTTGCCTTTAATACTTTTATTCCAGTGTTGTACACATCCTACGGTTCATAATAATTTACTATGTGCGTTTAAAGGTAGTGGAAGTAATCTAGAAGGTATACTTTGTGCTCTTTAACTTAAATTTCCCAAGATAGTATTTCTGTATGCAATTCTGTTTAAACTGAGAATGTAATACCAAACTGTAGTTTCAAAGTATGAAAAATAATTATCTTCAAATTTTATTAGTAAGACCATTCTAAAACAAGGAGTTTGCATTATATCTATCTGATTTAGATAATAGGGACTTTGTTATGTAGGGTTTTTTTTAAGTGAAAATAATTTACCTGGATGTCTTAAGGGTATTTTTTTATTTACCTAAGGTGAATTTAAAATCAAACAGCTATAAAAATGACTCCTACTTTGTTGGGGTTTTTTGTTTTGTTTTGTTTTGTTTTTTGGTTGTTTGGTGGGTTGGTTGTTTAGTTGGCTTTTTTTTTATGCTCAAGGACAATTTTATGAGTTTAAAAAAAAAAGTCATGGGAGACAAATTGTAAATCTCGCAGCTATCTGAAAGAAAATGGAGTACAGAAGGAGAAAAGCTATGCCGCTGGAGTTCCCAACATGGAGGTCTGTCACAGGACAACAGGTAGCCACATTGCAGAAAGGGAGACTTAAGGACAACCAAAGTCCACTTCTCAAAGTATGAGAAAAAGCATACTTAGGTTCAGACTTAGGTCTCTAGCCAGGCCAGAGATTCTATTCTCTTTCCATTCATGAGACTTTATTGCTATTATAAAAGTGTCTCTGGAGAACAGGTAGCCCCCAAATCATTCAGGAACTAGATCAGTAGTCAGAGCCCCAAATGCCGCTGCCATCTCTGGCCTCCAGCAGGGACATGGCTGAGAAGAGGCACAACAACCTTTCTGGCTTTTTTTACCAAAAAGTAACTGGTTATATTTATTTGCTGTATTTTTTTTTTGGTCTTTTTCGAAACAGGGTCTCCCTGTAGCCCCAGCTGTCCTGGAACTCATTCTGTAGACCAGGCTGGCTTTGAACTCACAGAGATCCACCTGCCTCTGCCTCCCAAGTGCTAGGATTAAAGGCGTGTGCCACCATGCCTGGCTATTTTTACCCTAACTGCTTGGCCAATTTCTATCTCTTGTTTTCATCATTTCCTCCTCTGAGGAGATAACCCTAACTGCCATTATGGAACTGGGACAAATGACTGATTTGACTTCTTACAGATGAATGAGATATTGGGGGTGGCAGTCAGGATATTCCTCCAGTGGGTCTTTTTTTTTTTCTACCTTTTATTATGTTGGCTTTCTGAGAAGCAAAATAAAACCTGTGATGGGAAAAATTTTCCCTTACCAGAAGTCCTTATTATGTAGCAAACTCACCTACATAAGAACTATCTATTCATCCTTCTGGCTCTGCTTCTTTCCAGGTTTGTCTTCCCTTCCTCATGTAGATAACATCATGTAGATCCATCCAGGAAAAGGACACCCAAGCAATAGGTGTGATTTAATATATAAAATAAGTTATAAAGGTGTTAGAAAAATGTAAAGAGGAAATGAAAGAGGCAGCTTAGACTTTAGCAACTGCAAGAAACCACTAGCATTCATGGTGATGAGGGACAGAAACAAGAAGTACTAGCAAGAGCCTGTCAATCAGCATCTATGACAAGTTAGGAGCTGGGACTTTGCAAGATAAGATTCTTAACAGAAGCTGGATTATGGGAGCTGTCTAGTAAAGAACTAATGGCATAGAGGAGATAATGTCAGGGGCATACCACCCAAACAGAAACAGAGTCTTGGGCACACAGCAAAGAATACCATATGGTAGAGTAGCTTCTCTACTTCCTTGTCCCCCAATCTCCATCCAGTGGCCTTCCATTGGTAAAAACCTAACCAGAAGCTATTTAGTAAGGGAAGCTCAGAAAAATAGACAAAAGTTCAAAAACATTTACAGACCAGAAGGATCAAGAAGCAAGCTAAAATCAGGCTTCCCAAGCATCAGACATTTTTCTCATTTCTTCGCTTGAGCTGCATTTTCCTCCTCCTCTTTTTTTTTTTTTTTTGCTTATTCTTTTTTTAATGCTTTTATTGATGTTTTGTGTATTTCAGACATCATTTCTCAGTTCAGTTTAGACTTATTCCCCTTTCCCTTCCCCCCACCCCACCCCAGTTCATCCACTCTGCCATAACTATCCTACATCTTTCTCTGTCTTTTTTTATGTTTAGGAATTCACATTTTCCTCCTTTAATTTTATATTACTATAAAATATGAATACATACTTTCCACTCATATAAAAGACCCCAACAGAGCATCAGTGTCAGAGAAGAGAGGAGCTGCTGCCTGGAAAGAGATATGAGGGAGAAGTAAAGACAAGAGTTTTCAGACACACAAGCCCTATGCCAGGGGCCAAGGAAAGCCAAAACAGAGGAATTTTTTTTAATACCCAAATCAAAACATTGAATACCTTGAGAGACTCTTTTGAGAAAGGGTTTTGCTATGTAAACCAGGCTAGCTTTGAAATCACTATTTAGCTCAACCAATCTTGACTCCCACCTTCCTGAGGGTGTTCAAGTTCCCCTTATTCCTGGTATTGAAGGCTCAAACAATAATGTCCATATAAGCATCTTTGTCAATGAAAGAGCAAAGAAATTTGAAGCCCACAGATGTCACTTTCATACTTCTTTTGTGTTACATTATTTATGTTCTTAAAATATGGTAAAACAAATCACTCTAGGATTTCTACTCAAGTTAAAAAATAGTGTTTATTGTTTTGGCCCAAAATTTAAATCAAATTGCATTGCTTATTATATATATATATTTTTAAATAAAACTATATCTGGTAGGGAATGTTATATGAAATTACCAGTTGTAGTGTAATCTTATTGAAAGTTTAAAGAATGTATTCATGAGTTCACATGGAACACAGGTAATGTGCACCAACAGAATATGTGTCCTAAGGAAAGGATTTACTTTGGTATCACTTTGTAAATTATATGTGAATCTATTTATTTAATAAATATATTTCTATTTATTTATTCAATGTTTATTTATATCTTTAAAAACTGTAAATGATTCTATATAAATTTTAAATGACACTACATGATTTTATTAAAAAATTAATATGCTGGCCATGGTGGCAAGTGCATTTAATCCTAGCACTCAGGAGGCAGAGGCAGGAGGAGCTTTGTGAGTTCAAGGCCAGCCTGGTCTACAGAGTGAGTTCCAGGACAGCTGTGGTTACGGGTAGACCCTGTCTCAAAAAGACCAAAAAAAAAGTAATATTGCACAAGTCTCCTTACTAGCATAACTATGCTACAAACATGTGCCTATCATATTTTCTGGATACATACTGTATCTTCAGATGTAGTTTTCTGAATCTACATTAAGTTAAAAATGAGAATAAAAGAAAGCTATAAACCTATCTCTCTAATGAACATAGATGCAAAAATTCTCAACAAACTACTTGCAAGTCGCATACAGACCCACATCAAAAAGATCATCTATCATGATCAAGTTGGATTCATACCAGAGATGCAGGGGTGGTTCAACATATGTAAATCAATGAGTGTCATAGGACACATAGATGGACTGAGGGATGCCACACAGTCATCTCCATTGATGCAGAAAAGGCCTTTGACAAGATCCAGCATCCCTTCATGTTTGAAGTCCAGAGGGAATAAGACTGAAGGGAACATTCCTCAACATGATCAAGGCCATGTATAGCAAACCCACTGACAACATCATCCTAAATGGAGAAAAATTGGAACCATTTCCCCAAGGCTGCCCCCTGTTGCTGCTCCTCTTCAACGTGGTGCTTGAGGCACTTGCTGGGGCTATGGGACAGGAGAAAGAAATTGAGGGAGTATTGGTCAGAGGGGAGGAAGTTAAGCTATCCCTTTTTGCAGATGGTGTGATGGTTTACCTAGGGGATGCTAGAAACTCCACCAGAAAACTTCTAGAAATGATTTAGTTTTAGTAAAGTTTTGGGCTACAAAATTAACCTAGAAAAATCAGTAGCCTTTCTTTACACCAACAATAAACAAGTGGAGAGGGAATATAGGAAGACCTTCCCACTCACAATAGCCTCAAAAATAATAAGATACCTTGGAACAAACTTAGACAAAGATACCAAGACCTCTACAACAAAAAATTTTAAACCCCTGAAGAAGGAGATTGAAAATGACACCAAAAGATGGAAAGACCTCCCATGTTCATGGATTGGGAAAATTAATATAGTAAAAATGTCCATTTTAGGAGGAAAGACAGCATCTTCAGCAAATGGTGCTGACAAAATGGGATCACCATGTGTAGATGAATAAAATTAAACCCCTACCTCTCACCCTGCACAAAAATCAACTCCAAATGCATCAAAGATCTCAATTTGAAACCCAAACCCTAAATGTTTTAGATGAAAAAGTAGGCAGCAACTTACAAGACATAGGTATAGGAAGAGACTTTCTAAATCAGACAGCAGCTGCACAGGAAATAAGGTCAACAATTGGCAAGTGGGACCTTATTAAACTCAAAAGGTTTTGTATAGCCAAAGAAATAATAAGGGAAGTGAAAAGAAAAGAAAACCTACAGAGTGGGAGGAAACCTTCACTGCTAATTCATCTGACAGAGCATTAACTTCCAGAATATATAAACTACTCAAAAAACAAAGGAGTAAGAAAACAAATGACTCACTCAAAAGATGGAGTAAAGAGCTGAGCAGAGAATTCACAAGCAAGGAAATAGAGATGGCTGAGAAACATCTTAAAAAGTGTTCAACATCGCTAATAATTAAGGAAATGCAATTACAACCACTTTAAGATATCATTTCACCCCAATAAGGTTGGTTAGGATCAAGAAAACAAACTATACCAAATGCTTGAGAGGATGTGGGGAAGAGGGAACACTCATCCACTGCTGGTAGGAATGCAAACTTGTACAACCACTATGGAAAGCAGTACGGAGAACCCTTAAAAGACTCAAAATGAGCCTACCACCTGACCCAGCCATACCACTTCTGGGTATATATCTATCAGACTCTTCCTACAGCAGAGATACATGTACAGCCATGTTTATTGCAGCTCTCTTCACAATACTGAAGAGCTGGAACCAACCCAGATGCCCCTCAACTAATGAGTGGATACAGAAAACGTGGTACATCTACACAATGGAGTACTATGCAGTGGTGAAGAAAGATGACATTGGGCCTGGAGAGATGGCCTAGTGGTTAAGAGCACTGACTGCTCTTGCAGAGGACCCAGGTTCAATCCCTAGCACCTACATGGCAGCTGAGAACCAGTTCCAGGGGAATCTGATGCCCTCTTCTGACCTCCACGGCATTGCAAGACATGGGTGCACAAACCTACATGCAGACAGTACATTCATACACATAAAAAATAAATTTAAAAAAAGAAAGATGACATCATGAAATTTGCAGGTAAATAGATGGAGCTAGAAGATTTTATGCTAAGTGAAGTAACACAGTTACTTCACAGTAACCCAGAAAAACAAAAGATGAATGGTATCCCTCATCTGTGGTTGCTAGTACCAAGTACCTAGTTGTAAGACAAACTGAGCAATGTTAATGTTATATTCCTCATGATCTAAAGACATCTGTGCTCTTGCATTGTGAATCCCTAAACAGGTTCTAGAAATGACCTAACATTTATTTTCAGACCTTGAGTTTTAGAGTGATATGGGATTAAAATGGAAAGATGTGAATCAAGAAATATGATATGGAAATAACATAGTTTGTTTCCAAAGGATACAATGTTAATATAGGTGCAATGTAACAGGCTAGTGCAACTTAGCCTTTCTGGGTGCTTAACAACCATCCCTGAAGTCCCTACAAATTTGGCCAAGGGAACTGGGGGACAATTTTGTTCCTTGCCCTCAGAGGTCAACCAAGTCTTAGGAGATTATACATGGGGGCATCTCTTGAAAAGTCCTGAAGAGGTGGGTCACCATTCTTCCTGTTCAGAGAGGTGTTGGAGAGCCACTAAGGGGACCTCAGCCAGTGTCCACTCTATAAAGAGGAAAGTCTGCTCATCCCTCAGAAAAGGAAGCCTGGCCTATCAAGACCTGATTTTTGTCTTCATGTGGATAGAACTGGTGGATGAGGAGCTGAAAGAAGCAAGGGGCTCCCACCCTCCCTCCTCAAAAAAAAAAAAAAAAAAAACCGAGAGACCCCTGAGGACCAGATCCTCAACTGGCCTCAACAAAACAAAACCTTGGTTAATCTGGGCTAGCTGTATGGCCTTAAGCATCCAAAAGGAAAGTACAACCAGAAATAAATAATCAGTAAGACCAGAGAAACTGTAATGCATACACAAAACTTGAGATCTTAGTAAAAAGACAAAAAGAGCCGGGCATGGTGGCGCACGCCTTTAATCCTAGCACTTAAGAGGCAGAGGCAGGTGGATCTTTGTGAGTTCAAGGCCAGCCTGGTCTACAATGTGACTTCCAGGACAGCAGGGCTACAGGGAGACCCTGTCTCAAAAAGACCCCCCCCCAAAAAAAAAGAAAAAAAGAAAAAAAAGAGACCACTATTGTTTGGCCTGTCTTCAATTCTTATAGACAGGTGCATAAGCTCTGTGGATGCCACTACTTTGGGCACTCCTCAAAGACATAAGATACAATTGTTGTTGTTTTTTTGTTTTTGTTTTTTTTTTTTACTTTTTAGCCCTCCAATATGGACTGAGGACTGCTGAGATACCCAGCTTGTGAACTAAGCAGCTAATGGAAATTCAGCCTCCTCAGAATATGTACTGCCATTGTTGGATTACCTTGGCAATATCATGGAGGCCAATGCAGGGGGATCAAGACAGGACGTGTGCTTACTGGACTTCATTTGGGGGTACAATATTTAAAGCAGAAGTATGTCAGTAAGGGTTTCCTTCTGCATACGGTTTTTTTTTTTTTGTAGTGTAATGTCTTAATCATAGTCTACCATCAAATATTTTAGGAGTACATTTAATATTTAGGTAGTATATTAGCAGCATGCAATAATTACATCATAAGTTCTCAAGCAGAGGCAGTCTATTGCAAGGATCTTCTTTGCTGCCAATATCATGGGGTGTTTAAAGTTAGAAAACTGATGGGCTGGAGAGATGGCCTAGCGGTTAAGAGCACCGACTGCTCTTGCAGAGGACCCGGGTTTGATCCCCAGCACCCACATGGAACCTGAGAACAGTCCATAACTCCAATTCCAGGAGAATTCCAGGTCCAGGGGAATTTGATGCCCTCTTCTGACCTCCGCGGCATTGCACATCACAGGTGCACAAACCTACATGCAGACAGTACATTCATACACATAAAATAAATAAAATTTAGAAAACTGAATAGCAACACTAAAATACTGTAGAAATGCACTTTGCTCAGTAATACTTGAGTTGTTGCAATATTAGATTATCCATTTGGTTGCTACAGAAAATCCTTAACTGTAATTGATGGTTGTTGTCGTAATACTATATTGCCTGTATTTCTACCTCTAGTAATGGACTTTAGGTGCTAGATTTCAACATCCTTGAGCCTGGGCAAGTGCACAAGCCTTTTTAAAAAGAAACATGATTTACTTGCACAAAACTGATCAGATTTGAGAGACTGTTAATGCCCTTGAAGTCTTTTTTGTGAGTGTGAAACAAATGGTGAGAATTTGAATTGTTCCCTTATTATAGTATTGAAAATAAGTCTACTTAATTTATCAAATCATGTTCATGCCCTGATTGTATATACTTGTATCTATCAATAAACATTGTGATACTTGAAAAAAAAAAGGAGTGTGATGGTTCTAAGATGGACAGAGGATCTCTCTGTTCCTCACAATTCTAAATAACAAAAACATGATTCAAATATTGTGATTAAGTCTGTCTCTACCAAAATTGTTGCATATTCACATAGATGCATTAAAATACCTGAGCCTAAACTCTGGTGTTTAAACTTACTATTTCTTCCTCATGTCATGCCTCTACCACTGTTACCAGTTAATGGTCTTTCTAGAATTCATTACTTCATTGCTTTTCCAAGATTCTAGCCTTGATGGGATTTTTATCTTTTTTTTTATTTTATTTATTTCTATATGTGTATCAATGTACTGTCTGCATGCAGGTCTGTGTACCCATTTCGTGCAATGCCGCGGAGGTCAGAAGAGGGTCTCAGATTCCCCTGGAGTTGGAGTTCTCCTGGAATTGGAGTTTCAGACGGCTCTCGGCCGCCATGTGGGTGCTGGGGATCGAATCTGGGTCCTCTGTAAGAGCGGTCGGTGCTCTTAACTGCTAGGCCATTTCTCCAGCCCCCGGATTTTTATCTTTAAAATATTGATGCTATTTAAGAAAATACAAAACTTTGTTTTCTGTCTATGCACAATACTATTTGTGAAAAAATTACTCAGTAAAAAAAAACAAATGAAAAAAATAGATTGTCAAATGCAAAAAAATGTCCATTTTGCCCAAATTGATATACAGATTCAACACAATCCCAATCAAAATCCCTATGAGTTTCTTCACAGACTTGGGAAAAAAATCCTTAAATTCATATGAAAAAACAAAAGACCCTGAATAACTAAAGCAACCCTGAGTGAAAAATGCAATATAGGGCAGATTGCCTTACCAGACTTCAAACTATATTACAGGGCCATAGTCATAAAGACAGCCTGGTACTGGAACAAAAGACCTGTTGAGCAATGGAACAAAATTGAGGATCCAAACTTGAGCTCATACAATTTCAGCCACCTCATATTTGACCAAGTGGCAAAAAAACCTCAGTGGAGGAAGGATAGCATCTTCAGCAAATGGTGCTGGCAAAATTGGATCACCATCTGTAGAAGAACAAAATTAAACCCCTACCTCTCACCCTGTACAAAAATCAACTCCAAGTGGATCAAAGATCTCAACATGAAGCCTGAAACCCTGAAGGTGATAGAAGAAAAAGTTGTCCACAATCTACAAGACATAGGTGTAGGAAAAGACTTTCTAAATCAGACAGCAGCAGCACAGGAAGTAAGGTCAACAGTCGACAAATGGGACCTCATAAAACTCAAAAGCTTCTGTACAGTGAAAGAAATAATCAAGGAGGTGAAGAGAAAACCCACAGAGTGGGAGGAAATCTTTACCAGTGACACATCTGACAGAGCATTAATGTCAAGAATATATAAACAACTCAAAAAATGAAGTAAGAAGGCAAATGACCACTCAAAAGATGGAGTAAAGAGCTGAACAGAGTCTTCACAAGTGAGGAATTAAAGATGGCTGAGAAACATCTGAAAAAGTGTTCATCGGACTGGAGAGATGGCCTAGCGGTTAAGAGCGCCGACTGCTCTTACAGAGGACCCGGGTTCGATCCCCAGCACCCTCATGACGGCCGAAAACCGTCTGAAACTCCAATTCCAGGAGAACTCCAGTTCCAGAGGAATCCGACACCCTCTTCTGACCTCCACGGCATTGCATGACACAGGTGCACAAACCTACATGCAGACAATACATACACATACAAAAATAAATAAAATTTTAAAAAGTGTTCATCATCATTAATAATTAAGGAAACGCAAATTAAAACCACTCTCAGATATCATCTCACTCCAGTACGACTAGCTAAGATCAAGAAAACAAAAGACAACAGATTCTGGAGGGACTGTGGGGAAAGGGGAACACTCATCGACTGCTGTTCGGAATGTAAACTTGTACAGCCACTATGGAAAGCAGTGTGGAGAATCTTAAAAGACTCGGAATGAGCCTACCACATGACCCAGTCATACCACTCCTGGGTATATACCCCAAAGACTCATCCTACTGCAGAGATATATGCACATCCATGTTTATTGCAGCTCTCTTCACAATAGCAAAGAGCTGGAACCAACCCAAATGCCCCTCAACAGATGAGTGGATGACAAAAATGTGATACATGTACACAATGGAGTACTATTCAGCAATAAAGACAGATGGCATTATGAACTTTGCAGGTAAATGGATGGAGCTCAAAGCCATTATGTTGAGTGAAGTAACACAGTCCCAGAAAGACAAACGGAGAATGGTTTCCCTCATTTGTGGTTGCTAACACAAAATCCCCCAGACGAAAGGCAAGCTGAATGACATCATGGTTCTATTTCTGTTTATCTGAAAGCAACTATGTTGTTATAATGTGAGTCTCTCAACAGGCTCTAGAATCCACCCACCAATTATTTTCAGACTCTGTAATTACTGTATATGGGTGGATAGTTATGTATCCATATTTTAGAGTAATATAAAATTAATGGAGGAAAATGTGAATTCCTAAACATAAAAAAGACTGAGAGAAAGATGCAGGACAGTTATGGCAGAATGCATGATCTGAGATGGGGTGGGGTGGGGTTGGGGGAAGGGAAAGGGAAATATGCCTGAACTGAATTAAAAAATGGTCTATGAAATACACAAAACATCAATAAAAAATAAATTTAAAAAATGAGTTCATATGATTAGCTGTATCACTGTATTCTAATCTCATTGCTTCTCTGTAACTTCTCTCTCCAGAAGTAAAAATTTTGTCTCTAGAGTTCACCATCCACTTAATCATTCAGTTTATGTACGCACAGATAGAATCATCAAAGTTTTAGGCTATACAATGAGAAAATATTTTTCCCTATGGAGATAATTTCTTTTGAATTCAGTTTTCTTTAACTCCTAATATACAAAAATGAGCAACTTTCAACACCTCAACACCAGTCTCTTCTTCAGAATATTTCCTGCATTCAAAACACAGACTTTTCATACCATCTTGAATTTTATCATCATATGACCCCTTGAATGACTTTTGAACATTCACAATAATTAAAGTCTATTCTTTGTCTTATGATGCCCAGTGTGTTTTAATCATTGTGTAGTACCATTATTTCATCACTGTGGTATAACTCTCCTTTACCTTAAATTATTTTATTGTTTATTTCACAGCTCCATTACATGTATGTAAGGTACTTTGATTCCATTGTTCTCTCTTCTGCCATTCTTTTATTGCCTTCAATCTCCCACTGAACCTCTTCTTCTTACTAACGAGCCTCATTCATATTTTCATTTCATTTTCATTGGTTTGTTTGATTGTGGACCACCACCTTTAAGTATGGTAGCGGGCATGAGCATGTGTGGAAGACCCAATTTACTTTAACAAGAGCTACTTACAGGTGGTTAACACCAAGGAACAGAAAATCCCATTCCCTGGCAACTATTAACTTACTTTAGCTTTGCAGGGAATTTGATGAGCCCAGCCTTGTGTAGGAAGCCACTGCTGCTGTGAGTTCATGGGTATAATAGCTATACTGTATCCTAAAGACATGCCATTCCTTCCATCCTTTGTCTCTATACTCTTTCTGCCCTCTCTTCTACAATGTTTCATAACTTTAAAGGGAGTGTTATAGATATCTCATTTAGGGCTCACCACTAGAAGATCACTCATTCTCAATACTTTTCCCAATTAAGGGTCTCCACATTTACCATCATCCACTTAAAATGGAATCTGCTTTGTACAAAGCAGAGAGGAGTGGTAATACATGGATATGAACATAATATTCATAAGAGAGTTTGACCTCATGTCAACAGAACTAAACAATAGTAATAGAACCCTGTCCTTCCCACCAGGTCCTATGACTTCTCTAAGAATGGGCCTTTGGCCAGATATAGGGCATCAGGCATGAATTCCACCAGTGGAGTGAACCTAAAATCCAGGCAGTAATTAGCTGTTTAATAACAGTCATATAATTATTGGACCAATCAGCACATCTTGCTTGGCAGGTTGGTCTTATGTCTCACAGGGATTATAGCTGGGTTCAGTAGTTTCTTTTACATTGTAATAATAAAATGCCATGACTATGGCAACTTGTAGAATCAAGTTGGGGGATTACAGCTGCAAAATGATAAGGAAACATCCTGGAGGGAAAGCAAGGCAGGAAGTAGCAGACATGGTGGCAGGAGGCCAAACACTGAGAGCTTACTTTTTTTTTTGTCTTTTCAAGACAGGGTCTCCCTGTAGCCCCAGCTGTCCTGGAACTCACTCTGTAGACCAGGATGGCCTTGAACTCACAAAGATCCGCCTGCCTCTGCCTCCCAAGTGCTAGGATTAAAGGTGTGTGAGCTTACATTTTTTAAAGGCAAATAGGAAGCAGAGAAAAAAACTGGAATTGGGATCAAGACATTAACTCTTTCAAAGCTCACCTCTGATGGCCTACTTCCTCCAGCAAGGCTCCACCTCCTCAAGGTTCCATGACCTCCCACACAGCACACTGGCTGGAGACAAAGAGTTCACACATTTAAGCATGTGGGCACATTCCCATTCAAACCACTGCACTGGGTAAAACTGTTAATGAGTTTTCTCCCCAAACAGCCTATATAGAACCTTCTAGCACCATAAAAGCAGACCAGCAGAAGAAGGAAGCTTCCTCTGTGTGCCCTGCAAGAAAAGTGTGTCATTTCTTCCACAGTGGGATCTTATCTTCTAGCTCTTCTGAGCAATCAAGGCCTTTATTATTTCAAGGGTTTTTGAGGCCTTCCTGATCAACAAGTCATAAGTAGATATCTCATATTTGGCACTAGGATATGTGTTTAATAGCCAATAAATTCTGGAAACTGCATTAACCATTCATGCAGGATACTTACTTTCAAGCACATCTTAAAATTTATATTTATTAGTTTGATTACAAAAATAATAACACCAAGTCTCCCTAGATGAAAGTCAAGGTGAACATTATTGTTATATTTCTGTTTATCTGAAAGCAACTATGTTGTTATAATGTAAATCTCCCAAGGGGCTCTAGAATCCACCCACCACTTATTTTCAAACTCTGTAATTACTGTATATGGGTAGAGAGTATGTATTCATATTTTAGAATTAATGGAGGGAAATGTAAACTTCTAAGCATAAAAAAAAAGACTGAGAGAAAGATATAGGACAGTTACTGCAGAATGCACCATCTGGGGTGGGGTGGGGGGAAGGGAAAGGGAATATGCCTAAACTGAACTGAAAAATGATGTCTGAAATACATAAAACATCAATAAAAGCACAAAAAATCCAAAATAAAATAGAATTGTAAATAATTTTTTTCATGCATTCTTAATTTTGGTTAACACTGCTTTCTGCCCCCTTTCCCCTCATGTATGTACCATGTTGGAGTTCTACATTATATCGCAACTGATTTTCCATTTAATTTTTGTTCTTTTACTGATAAAAATGGTTTACATTAATCATTTACAAAGAATGAGATACTTATGTGGAATCACATATACAATCCAAGGTATTAAGACAATTTTAAATTGTGTAAATTCCAATTGATTTGTGTTCTCTGAAAACAATGTTTGCTTGCTTGCTTAGTATTCTTCCTATTTATTATAATGTGTGACTTCTCTACGAACCATTTTTCACGCACATTTAGGCTCATTTTGTTTGTATGAACAGTCAAAATAATAACATAAAATAATGAATTAATCCAACTTTTAAACAATTATTGAATTTTTGTATCTCATATACATCTTATTCATTTTTAAAGCCAATTTTAGTGAATCTTTGTGCATTTCATACAAAATTTCCAGCCCCTACCCCACCAGAGCTCATACATTCTGCCAAACATGTTTTTCATCTTTTTCTCAGTCTCTTTTAAAATTTTTCAATGCAGTTTACTGTTTTGAGCAGAAGCTCAACTTTTCAGTCTGTTCTTTGACCTAGTCTTTTTGTTATTGTTGTTCCTTCCAATCTGCATCACTCCAAAATGTGCATAAATGCATGCCACTTATATCTTTTAGCACCTTCAGCTTATGATTTTTTTATTAGGCTGAAAGATACCATGTTTGAAGGCTCCTCCTTAGCATGCCCAGACAACCATCAGTCCTGCCCTTGTGCTCCACACTGGGCTTTTCCCTTCCCATGATCACCAAATGGGGTCCAGTAAGCACCACGTCCTATCTTGATCCCCCTGTACTGGTCTCCATGATACAGCCTGGGTAGTCCAACAATGGCAATCAATACTCTGAAGAGGCTGAAACCCCAGTTATAGCTCAGCCCACAAGCTGGATGTCTCAGCAGTCCCCATCTGGCACTGAAGGTTTGGAGGATTCTTGGAGAGACATGAGTCTTCAGTCTATCATCTTATTCATTTTTATATTCTCTTCCCAATCAGCACCCATCCATAGGACCCCACACACAGGATTTCATCCATTCTGCAATTTATGTTAAGGCCTTTAGTATCCCATGACACCCTTTGGTGCACATCCATCCACTGGGGAATTTTAATGGGCATTACATTTTATCTGTAGGTTTATTTTGATAAGATGAACATTTTCACAATATTGATCATAACAATTCATAAGCATGAGAGATAATTCAATTTTCTGGAATCTTTTTCAGCTTTATTTAATTGCTTAAAATTTTATTACATAAGTTTTTCATTGCTTTGGTTAGACTTATTTCAAGCTATTTCATGTTTTTTTGAGTCTATCCTTATTGATATCTGTAAAATCAAAGCACTATGTGGAACAGAAAAGCAAAGGGTGACAACTTCATCTAGTTCCTGATTTTAATGCAATTAATTTAGTTTTTCCCTATTAGCTGAAGGCTTGTTGAATATTGTCTTTATTATGCTGAGATTGTCTCACATATCCCTAGATTCCCCACAAATTGAATCATGAACTGTTGTTGATTTTTAGAGGACTTTTCTGTATCTGATGACATGAATGTGGTTTCTGTCCTTGGGATTGTTTATGTCATAGACAACATTTATTGATTTATATATGTTAAACCATCTCTGAAAGTCTGGAATGAACCCAAGTTCATCACAGTGGATAGTCTGTTTATGTACTCTTATATTCAGTCTGAAAGTATTTTATTGAGAATTTTTATGTGTATGTTCATCAGAGAGATTTACTTATAATTCATTTTTCTCCTGGATCTTTGTCTGATTTTAGTTTCAGATAAATTTTGGCTTCACAAAAAAAGAATTTAGAGGGTGTTTTTTTCAATTTCTATTTTACAGAATCATTTTATGAATGTTGTTTTAGTTCTTCTTTGTAGTTCTGATACAATTCTTCAAATTCTGCACTGTAACCATCTTAGTATGAGCTTATTTGGAAGATTTTAATCACTGCTTCCAAATCCTTGGCTGTTATGTGTCTGTTTTAATCATTTGCCTTAGCTTAGTTTAATTTTGGCAGGTCATCCATATCTAGAAATTCATCATTTTCTTTTTGATCTTTCTAGTTTAGTGAAGTATGGAATTTTTAATTATGTTCTTATGACTCCCTGAATTTCCTCCATATCTCTTGTATTTTTTTTCCTTTTCATTTCTGATTTTATTAGTTTCTGTGTCCTCTCTTATTTTTGGTCAGTTTGGCTAAAAGTGTGTCAATCTTATTAAGCTTTTATACACCAACTCTACGCTTGATTGATTTTTTTGTATTTTTCTAATTTCTGTTTCATTAATTTCAGCTCTGATTTTCATTGTCTTTTCTTATCTATTATTTTAGACTTTTGTTCTTGTTTTTCCAAGGCCTTCATATGTATCATTACATTATGAATATGTGATAGCCCCAGTTATTTGATATAAAAACAGTATTTTCTTCTTCCCTCATAGTGCTTCTTTCATTGTGTTCCATAGATTTTAACATGTTGTGTTTTCATTTTCATTTAATTCTACGAAGTTTTAAATTTTCCTTTGATATAATTGTCATTTTGTATTGTTCTGTTTTGTTTCCATGAGTTTTTTATTTTCCCCTCTTTACTATTGTTAATATCCAGGTATAGTCCTTTGTGGTCAGATAGGACAGATACAAGATGCTATTTCAATTTTCTAAATTGTTTGAGATTTTCTTTGTGTCCTAATATATGGTCATTTTTAGAGAAAGTTCCATGGCCTGCTGAGAAGAAATTTTATTCTTTGGCGTTTGGATGTAATGTTCTGTAAGGCCTATTATATTTTATAACATCATTATAATGTCATTTTAATTAACTGGAGACTGGTTAAACTACCAAGAATTCCATATTTGAATGCCACTGTCTCTGCCCCTCCTAGCAGCCATCTGTTGCCATGATTTCCTTGGGTGGCCTGGAGCTTCTTATGCCCTTCCTCATGTCTATGCTGGGATTCTTGTGTGGTCTGAGTTTGCATGAGACTTTTGCATGCTGTTATCATTCACCACTGATAGTCTTGATGGGTATAATTCCCTGGGTTTGTATCTCTGGCCTTTATGAATTTGTAGAACATCACTCCATTCCATCTTTGGCATTCTAAACCTCCTTTGAAATGTTAGATATTATTTTGATGGCCTGCCTTTATATAGCTACTCATCATAAATAGAATTCCTGAACACTCTGGCCTATGTGGTTATTTAGACTTAATATTTTTCTTTTACTGAGTGATTCAATTCCTCTACCTTGTCTTCAGGGTTTGATATTCTCTCTTCTGTCTTACACTTGAGGAATTCTATTGATGAGGTTTTTCAATGAGTTTTTAACAAATATTTTATTGAATTTTTGTCCATTTTACATAATGGATCTCAATCAAATTTAGACCCCCCAATCTACACCCTCCCATACACCACACCCCACTGAATTTTATGCGTTCTGTCATATATGCTAAGTTTTATCCAGTCAAGCATTTTTACCCTGAATTGAATTTGTCATTGCAAGTTTTGTTTGCTTTTCTCCCAAAATTCTATTTCTTTTTTATTGTACTTTATTTTATGTGCATGAGTGTTATGTCTGCATATATGTAAATACACCATATACACACAGTGCCTTAAGAGGCTAAAATACAGTGTCATATACCCTTATAACTGGAATTTCAGATGGTTCTTAGCAACTATGTGGGTGCTAGGAACAAAACCCTGTAATCCTCTGCAAGAGCGGCCAGTGTTCTTAACTACTGACTCTTGTCTCTAGCTCCAGATATTCTGTTTCTTTATTAGATTATGTTTCCTTTTTTAAGTTAATTTTTATTGGGTGCATTTCATGCAACATTTCTTAATCAAATTTAGACTCATTCCCCCATCCATGCCCACTCTTTACACCCCTGCCCCCCCACCCCTGCAGTTCATGATTTCTGTCATAACAGTTAAGATCCTGTCTTGCATCTTTTCTCAGTCTTTTATAACCTTTTCAGATGCAGAAGTTTACTGTTTGTCAGTTCTTTGAATAGCTTTTTCTCTCTTTTGTTCCCTTTAATTTTATATTATTTCAAATTATGCATATGTGTACTCCACACATAAATCACAATTACAAATATATTATATTTTCAAATCATGATTTTTTTTACTTTATTTAATTCAGTTGTTGGTGGTTTCCTAGTCCTCATTCTAGAATTTATGCATGTTTTATTAGGCTTCCTTGAACATATTCATAATAACTTTTTTTTGAGACAGGGTCTCCTTGCAGCCCCAGCTGTCCTGGAACATTGTACATAGATCAGCCCTCAGTCCTACAGAGATCTGCTTGCTTCTGCCTCCCAAGAACTAGGATTATAAGTGTGAGCCAGAACACTCAGCCTATATAATCGCTATTTTGAAGTAATTGTCTTATACATCAACTAAGTTGATCTTCTGTATTGCCTTGGTTATTGATATTATTTGTTTTTACAGTGGGACCTATGCATCTGGACTTAAGTCTTCTGGTGTGTTTCCATGTATGGAATCTAGTTTTACCTTTGTTTTTGTTTTTGTTTTTAATTTTATTTATTTCTGTATGTGTATGAATGTACTGCCTGCATGCCAGTTTGTGCACCCGTGTCTGGCAATGCCGCGGAGGTCAGAAGAGGGTGTCGGATTCCCCTGGAACTGGAGTTCTCCTGGAATTGGAGTTTCAGACGGTTCTCGGCCGCCATGGTGGTGCTGGGGATCGAACCGGTCCTCTATAAGACGCGGTTTGGTCGGCACTCTTAACCGCTTGGCCATCTCTCCAGCCCCTAGTTTTACCTTTGTTGAGCAGGTATTTAAATTGTTTTCTGCTACTCCAACTTGTGAGATAGTGGACTGGCTGAATGGTGTTCGGTGTTCCATCTTTGAGTAAGTCTGTGTTAATATTAGGAGATTCTCACTGCCAATTTTCAAAAGCCTCTGGATGTAGATGTCACATAAGCCCAAGGCGGAGGTGGATGGAGTGAAAGATGGATTGGAGGCTTCTACCAGGCATGGAGTTCTAAGGACACCGTTTTTTCTCTTGGTAGGGTGGTGAGTGGAGTGCTTAGTAGGTAGGGGAAAGACATTGTTATTTAGCAGGTGAAGTGTTCTAATGGTGCCCACCTGCACAGATAGTTATAGAGATCTGGGTTCACGTTGTTCTGGTGGTGATGAGAATGGAGGAGTCACTGAGCTTGAGGCAGGGTTCTTGGCTCTGCACCTAACTGTGATTCTAGATTTGGTGTCGTAGGGGAGTTAGCATACAGTTCTGAGGGCAGTACAGAGGGAGAGTCTGGGCTCCGAGAAGGGCCTTAGTGCTGAGTATATACTTGTGTTTGGGGGTTCAGGGTTCAGGTAGAGTTGCCCACATGAGTAGGATGGAAGTATAAGTGTCTGGACTCGGGGTGGGGTTCTGTAGGTCATGGTACATGAGTAGCTATACACATTGTCTTTGCAGTAGTGCAAAAGGAAAAGTCACTGTCTGGACTAGATGTGAGGTTCTAAGGCTGATATTTGGGGGGTGAGGTTCAGGTAGTTATGCACATATGCTCCCCATGAAAGTGATATGAAGGGAGGATTCGGTTATACCAGGCCTGGACTGTTTACCTATATACAAGGTGGTTCCCTGTCTTTCTGTGAGTCAGGCTCTAGAGGAACCAAACATGTGGTTCTGGTGGTGGTGTAGAGGGAAAGATCACTCTCTTCTGTGCCCTCTTCTGTTTCTTTTGACAGTGCTTTATAAGTTTTTCATTGAAGACTTTTTTTTCACATCATTAAGTTTGTTACAAAGTATTTTGTGGCTATTGTGAATGGAATTGCTTCCCAAATTTCTTTCTCGATATTTTTCAGGGGTATATAGGTAGGTTGCTGATTTTTGCATGTTAGTTTATATCCTATCACTTTGACAAAAGTGGTTATCAGTTCTAGTAGTTTCCCCATGGAGTCTTTAGGCCCTCTAATGTAGAAAACCATATTGTCTACAAACAGGGATACATGGATCTCTTCCTTTGTTATTTGTAGCCCTTACTTTTTTTCCCCCTCTTACCTTATTTCTCTATCTAAGACTTTCAGCACTGTATTTAATACAAATATGAAGAGTGCACATCCTTGTAATGTTCCTAATCCTAAGAGCAATGTTTCAAATTTTTCTTCACTTTGCATAATATTTGTTAAGGGCTCGTAATAATCTTCATTATACTGAGATATGCTCCCTCTTTCTCTAGCCTCTACAATGATTTTTATCATGAATGCATGTTGGAATTTTTCAAAGGCTTTTGCTGATTCTACTGAAAAGATAATGTGACTTTTGTCTTTGTCTCCATTAACGTGACAAACCACATGTATGGATTTACATGTATTGAAACATTCCTGAATTACAATGAGGCCAACTTGATCATGATGAATGATCTTTTTGTGTGCTCTTGTATTCAGTTTGCAAGTATTTTATTAAGAACTTTTTTGGTATATGTTCATCAAGAGTTCGGTTTATAATTTTTATCCCTTGTGCCTTTATCTGGTTTTATTATCAAGATGACATGAACTTTGAAAAAAAGAATTTGGAAGCATCCATTCCCTGTCTATGCTCTGGGAAATTTTGAAAAGCTAGGTTCATTATTCTACCTTAAAGATTTGATCAAATTCTGTAGTGACTTCATCTATTACTGAAACTTTTTTTTAACCTGGAGAATTTTATTACTACTTCATATATAAATTGCTTGTTAATTGATATTTGAATTATTTTTCTCATCATGTTATAATTTGGTACATCATAATTATTTGGAAAGTTACCCATTCTTTTTACATCTTTCTTATTTTTTTATTCGTTCATGTATTCAGGAATGCTGTAAATGCTTCTAATTTGAGATCATTGTAAATAAGGAAATAAAGCATTTGCATTCAAATTTGCATGGGCAGAAGTTTTGAAGACAATTGAGAAAAATCCTGGTATTATAACTGTAAGATTATATAGTATCAGTATAATCAGATTTAGAAAACAGTTATGACTTTTATGTTGACTAGTATATTTCACTTTATTAGCAAAGTATAAGAATTCTTGTTTCTCCACATTCCTATTACCAATATTTATAGCCATTGTTTGAATTTTGACCAGTTTATAATGTATCCAGTTATTATATTATTTTGTAGTTATATAAGAGCATTGCATTGATCACCTTTTCTCATATTTAATTATTGTTATTTGTATTTCTCCTTTGATATGTTCTCTCTTCACAGCTTTACCTCATGTAAAAAGTTTTTATTAAGCTTTTATACATTTCATACAATAGTTGTTAACCAAATTTAGACCATCCATGCCCCTATGTATTTCCACCAGACCTTTTGTATTCCACAGTACATGCTAAGTTCTATTCAGTCAAGCATCTGTACACAGATATTCCCTGGTGCAAATACATGCAGTTGAGAGTACTTGACCTGCCTAGGTATCATAAGGTTTACTCTCCCACACCCAGTAATAATCACTTTCCAACAGTCCCCAGACTAGGGCCAGTTTCCCTAAATGTATTTTAATCCTCTTGACTCTCATCTGTTATGCTCTGCTCCTTCCAGTGGAACCCCTTAATCTTCCCAACAAGTATCTTTTATTTTTGTGTGTATGTGACTCACTGAGTTTGACTAAAGTTATTTGCATGAGCACCAGGAGGGATTGTTTCCCAGAGCATAGGCAATTTATCCGTATCTATAAAACTAAAGAAAGTGTCTTCCTCTCTCTCAACAGCCATTTCCTTCCTTCCAGGGAGATAGGTGAGGCCACAAGAGCTGCTCCCCAATCCAATTCTGGAATGTTGAGGAGCTTAGTCTTGTGGAGATACCTACCGGTACTCTGAGTTTGTGAGTGCAAAGGCCATGTCATGTCTGAAGGCAGTCTTTCAAATTTTCTTCCACCTACCAGCATGAACTCCATCTTCTACAGGAGCCTCAAATTCATACAGAAACCATTTGATCACCTCTATAACAGTCTAACAACCTGAGTAAGACTACATGCTTTTTCTGCCTCAGCAGCATGTACAGTACTCTCCTACTCTATGAAATCTTCCAAGCAGATCTGAAACTTCTAACTTAGTTCCATTTGATTTCTGTATCCCTTACCACCACAGCTTGAGACCTCTTCAATAATAGAATCTTACCACCTCATTCTGGTTGTAAAGCAAGAGCTGTGGCAAAAGTCTGGAATAGGGGGTGATGGAACAACTACCCAACAACTGCTAGGCAATGTCACATACCTGACACTGGGAATTTCATTTAGCAATTTATAGTTCTATGGTTGGTATTCCCTATGCACAGAGAGTACAGTTGTTCACATTTATATTTTAAAATCATATATTATTACATTGTCTTAAATATAATATTTTGTAATTTTCATATAATATAGTTTGATGGTATCTAGATTCCCTCCCATTCCATACCTCCCTCCCCCTGCCCCACCACCACCCAATGTAATGTACTCTCTTAATTGCAGCACAACATATAGATTTAGAACCCCAGATATCCTTCAGTGTTAGTCCATTCACTGTTCCCAACAAGAGTACCATCCCTGTGAGACACTGCCTTTCCCCTTCCCACCAGTCATCAAATGCCAAAAGTTACTGAGGTTGGGTTGAGATTTCTTATCTTCTTTCTCATGTCTAGTATTTTGTCTGGTTTGAACTTGCATGGACTTGTGTGTGTTGTCATCATTGCTGTGAGTTCTTATGACTAACTGCCCAGATGTCTGGAAAATTTATTTCTTTATGATCATCCATCACCTCTGGCTCATGCAATCTTTCTGTCTCCTCTTCTGGAATTAGTTCTGAGCCTTGGAAGCCAGAGATTTGAGATAGGTACCTTAACCAGGGGTACGCAGTCTGTGACCCCTTGTTCTCTGCACATCAGACAATTGTGGGTTTCTCTCTTAAACACCCATCTGCTCATAAATAAACTTCTCTGGTGAGAGTTAAGAGATGCATTCATCCTACATGTAAAGGTAGCATTGAAGGTATGCGTCTTAGAGCTAAGCATCTCGCAGACAATTATGCTCTCCATTTGACGTTCTGGAACTGTGTAAGAGTCTCCATCCTTTGCTTCTTTGGAGGGGAAAGTTCTGTTTACATTCCCACTAGCGCTCCCCACAGCCTTACCCAGGGTTTGCTGTCATTTATTTTCTTGATGATAGCTATCCTGACTGGAGTAAGATCAAATCTCTAAAGTCTTAATTTGCATTACTTTTATGGTCGAGGATGTAGAACACTATTTAAAATGTTAATGTTCATTTTTGTTTCTTTGATTGAACCTCTGTATAGTGCAATACTCATTTTCTTGTTTTGTTACTTTTCTTGATTTTTACATTTTCTTAATATATTCTTCAGCTGAATCCTCTATTGGATGTATAGCAGGGAAAGATTTTTCTTCCATTCTTTGAACTGTATCTTCACTAAATTAGTAGTTTCCTTTCCTGTACATAAGACTTTTAATTTTATAAGGTCCCATTTGTCATTTTGGGGCCTTACTTCCTAAGCAGAGTCTTACACATAATATTCTGATCTATGCTTATATGAAACAGTATTTTCCACTATTGCTTGTTTTAGAAGTTGCTATCTTATGTCATTTATATTGTCTGGTAGCTTTGTCCTTATTTACTTTATCTCTCTTTGTCTATAATGAAAGTGTTAGAACAGTGCAACATAAAATTCTATGCATAGCAGTAAAAAAGGATGACTTTGGGGCTGGAGAGATGGCTCAGCAGTTAAAAGAAACTACTGCTGTCACAGAGGACCCGGGTTTGATTCCCAGAACCCACATGATGGCTAAGAACTATCCAACACCCTCTTCTGATCTCCACGGCATTGCACAACATCGGTGCACCAACCTACATGCAGACAGTACACTCATAAACATAAAAAATGATAAATAAATAAATAGGAAGACTTCATGAATTTTGTAGGCAAATGAATGGAACTGGAGGCTGTTATGCTGAGTGAGGTGACACAGTCTCAGAAAAAAAAAATGTGACATGTTATTCCTTATTTGTGGTTTTTAACACCAAATCTCTATATGTAAAATAAATGAGTAACATCAATAGAGATAACATCAAAATAATTGTTACTGCCATAGGTATAGCTCAAAATATATATATATATCTTTTTTCATATCTAAGATTTAAGATATTGCAAAAATGAGAACAGTTAAGAGATGAACTAATTTCAAGAAAAGTGATTGCCACTTCTATCATAGTACATAATGTCTATCTTAAAAGGATGGGATCACAAAGATATGCTACCACTTCAATGTTTACTAAGTACATATGGCTTCTCCCTACTTACTGCTTACACTCCCTTGAAACTTGAGGCAAGGTTTTTGGTAACCTACTCCCTTATAAATAAATGGCCATGTATGTAACAATTGTTAAATCACAATAAGGTGCTTGATTTTCAAGGACAGTAATTAAATTCAAAGAAATGAGTATTTCTGCTCTTATTCATATCTGCATTTACTTATGTTTTATATGTAAGACATTTAACTACTAGGTAAAACATCTTTAGAGTGAACAGACAGGCTTTTTGCCAAACCTATGTAAAATATGTCTGAACATCTGTAGAGATTCAATCATTACAACCTACCCCAAGACTTGCAAGGATATTTCAGAGTTTATACTCTATAATGGTTGTGCTGGACAGCTTTAGTGTCAACTTGACACACCTGGGTTGAGGGAGCCTCAGTTGGGGAATTGGCTCCATTGGATTGACCTGTGGCCACATCTGTGGAGTATTGTCTTGATGGTCGAGCAATGTGGGAGGGCCCAGCCCACAAGAGTGGTGCCACCCTGGGCAGGTTGTTCTGTACTGTATAAGGCGGGCTGGGCATGAGCCAGGGGAGCAAGCCAGTGAACAGCATTCCTCCATGGCCTGTGCTTCAGCTCCTGCCTCCAGGTTCCTGCCCTGAGTTCTTGCCTTGGGCTCCCTGAGTGATGAACTGTAACCCAGGAGATGTAAGCTGAATAAACCCTTTCCTCCCCAAGTTGGTGTCAGTCAGAGTGTTTTGTCACAGCAATGGAAGACAAACTAGGACAATGGTATATTCAAAGTATCTGTTCCATCTCTATATATGGGTATAAATAATGAATATTTTGTAAACTTTAATAACTAGGGTCAGGGTCAAATCTCTTAGGACATGTTATTAAGACTCATGACATTAATTAAAATCCTCCTGTATAAGATTAAAATGGATGGTTATCTCCAGAACAGAAAATAGTAACATTGCTAAGCTAATCAGGGACACAGAATGGTTAACTTTCAATCTACTCCTGACTAATACTGGAGTCCCAGTTACAGCTATTACATTAAATGGGCACAAATGTTCTTCATGTTTCCCTGTATTATGTAAGTGATAACTTCGGCATTTCTTTCCCACATAACAAGATGATTTGGCTGAGGAAAAGCTGTGTTCTACCTCCTTGAACCAGCAGTATGCAATCCAGAGGGAGACAGTCTGAAAAGACACAGTAAACCCCTTCAGCTTGGTTCATGTTTATAGGTATGTGATACTACTCCTGCCTTCTGGAAAACTATAAATTAGGATTTAGGGGGTCTAGGAAACAAGAGAGGCTATTCTGATTGTAGTGACAATTACAAAAACAGAGGGGGAGGGGATACACCCCCTCCCTCCAGGATGCAATTTTTCCCGACAGTTAAGTAAAACCATTGGTAGATAAAGGCTTGAGTGCCATCTGTGGGCTGGACTACCAGGAGCTTTGGGCCAGGGAGGCTTTTAAAAGCCATTTGCCTACAAAACTGGATGCACATAAGAAATAGTAAGACCCTATTGCTGAAGATACAGTATGATGTGAGCATAAAAATTAATAATTGTGTTGAGACCCTGCACTTCAAATCAATAGGGGACCTTCATGGTGTCAGAAAGCACTATGCAAACCACTGGAAAGAACTGCTCCCTGAAGCTTTACTATGGCTTCTCGTGCTACACTTTTACACGCCAAAGAAGATGCAGTGCAATAGTGGGAGCCTGGTAAATACACACGTGGAAAGAAAAACAAAAAATCCTAATTCAATCTATGGCCTACTGCCTAGAAGAGTAGGGCACACATCTGACACTGTAGCCTTGATGCTCCCTAATGTCAGAAGACTTTATCGACCACAGTAGAAAGCTATCGGCATCCCTTTGTCAAAGAGTTATAAGATGTCATTCAAGCATATGTGTCTGTGCTCATTGAGTTACCTAGTTTTACTTTATTACTGTACTTAAAAGGAGACTGCTAAATGACTCCCCAGTCTGATGCAAACAGCACTTGGACAATCCCAAGTGTTTGACATGTCACCTTAGAGGAAAAAAAATAGATCTTCTATCTCTCACTCTCCTTCACTCTCCCCTCCAAAGCTCAGGGGACTCTCATGGAAGTAGTTGGCTCATCAGATTGTAAGGGCCAAGGATGGGAGGATGAATTATCAGATCACAGCAAAAACAGACTGGATTTTTTCTTCTTTTTTTTTTTTTTTTACTTGATCAACATGTTTCTGTCCCTCTTCAACTGGACTTGAGGACCCTAGGTTGTATAAAAACTGGACTCAGATACTAATTAATTGGGTTTATATGGACACTTCTTATGTTTATGGCCTATGTGTACTACTTACTGGTCAAATAAAAAATAAAGAAAAAATTTTATGCATAAAAAATGCAAAATGAACGAAATCCTGGCGAGGATGCAGAGAGAAGTGAGCTGTGATATATTACTGGTAGAAATATAAATTAATAAATTTACTAAGCCTCCTCAAAGTAACTATATACAGACATATCATTCTTGAGTATATACCCAAATATGTCATTCACTATCCAATAGAAAGTGCATCTGCATGTTTATCGTGGCATTATTTACTATATTTATGTAATGGCATCAGCCTAAAAGCCTGTCAACAAACAGAATGAGAATTGGGATATATATGCAGAATAGAGTACTATTAAAATAGAAAGAACAAAATCATGTCAGCATCAAGAAAATGGATGAACCTGGAGTTTATCATGCAAAATATAATAAGAATCCAAAGGCACATGACACATGCTTTTTGTCACACATGGATATGAAAATAAAAGAGACAATAAAGAAGCAGGCCAGGGGGAGTCTACATAATTTTTCTGAAAAAATATGTGTTGCCTATAAATGCACTTTGATTGTGTGTATATGTGTGTGTGTTCATACATGTTTATACATGTGAGTTTAGTGCAGAGGCCAGAGGAGAATACCTGACCCCTTGAGCCTAGAGTTCCAAGTACTTGTGAGCCAGCCCCACAGCTTGGGTGCTGGGAAAGAAATGTACATCCTCGGCAAGTGCAGTAGGTGCTCTTAACCATGTAGCCACTTCTGCAACCCCAATAGTTGTGCTTTGTCTATTTAAAGAATCCCCATTCTGTTGAGGATGTAAGAAAAAGGAGATTGAACCCTGATAGAGATTTTAGTTTAGTATACTTTAGTTTCTTTTTGTATTTACTTTTGATCCAGCAATTCTAATTTGAGGAATTTACTCTAATGGTATATTGTGAAATTTTAAATATTTTTAATTTAGTCTTTGAGAATGTCGATGCATTTTGATCATATTCATCATCAAACTCCCCTGAAACTCCTCAAGCACTCTTCACCTTCATGTTTTCTTTTTCTTTTCTGTTTTTCTTTTTATAACCAACCAATGTGTAGTTAGTGTTGCTCATATGTGTAGAGATTTAAGGTTTTTTTAAAAAGACATTATGGACTACATATACACAATTTCAGATATTGGTGCACTATTCTAATTGTTATAACTGGAAACAATCTCTTAACTTATCTCTAAGACAGAGATTAAACAAACTATGGTACGTTCTTACAAAGAAGGACTACACAGCCATATCCAAATCTGAAATGCTTCCATGCATCAATGTGGTGGTGTATTTGAGGGAATATATTGTCACGCAAATAAGCAAAGAGGAAACAAGATATTTTCTGCACAACACTCTTAGCTTAGACTTAATTTGTCTATAACAGATTATCTGTTCCCATCCTATCACTTCATTTCCACTAGAAATATTCCAATTCTATCCTTCTAAAACATAAATATGTAACTCTGATTTCAAAAGATGGATATGTTAATCTGTAGTACATTCTCTGGAAGCATAGCTGAAAAAGTAAAAGTTCGTGTGGGCATTATTTATACAGAAAGCACTTCTGTATCTAAATTCAGTGATCCCTTAGGAGATGATGGTCTTAGAGTTCAGTTATCCTGGGAATTCTGTGGTTTTGAAATAAATGTCCGCCAGGCGTGGTGGTGCACGCCTTTAATCCTAGCACTCGGGAGGCAGAGGCAGGTGGATCTTTGTGAGTTCAAGGCCAGCCTGGTCTACAGAGTGAGTTCCAGGTCAGCTGGGGCTACAGGGAGACCCTGTCTCGAAAAAGACAAAAAATAAAATAAAATAAAATAAAAAAGTAAAATAAATGTCCAAAGGACACAGGGACACAGACCCTTCATTAACTCAGAAATGATGAATTTTCATATTGTAACGACTGTCACATTTGTTTTACAATGCTTTGGATAAGTGAATTTCAGTAAAACATAGAAATGGTAAGTTCATATACCTTATTACCATGCAATATATTCAACGCAGATAATACTTCTAAGATATATAAATTGGTCATATATTTTAGATTACAATGAAATTAGTAGGAATAGACTAGCCATAATCTTATTCACCAGTCGTTATGACTGAAATATTGAAGATGAGTTTTGCCAGAAATCTATGTATGCAACAGAAAAAAAAAACATTAAGGTATGAAGGGTTAGTGTTTTAATATATTTTATGTAGAGTTATAGATGGATAACTCTGAGGGTTACAAATAAAATGAAAGGATGATTTAAAATTATTTTATCTGATATTCATAATGGCCAAAAAAACTAAATGCAATTGCATTTATTGGCTTGTGCTTAATGAACTCATTATGATTTATCCTGATTCTTTTATAGTGTATACTGAGAAAACAATATGGTATTTGTAATTATTAGAACAGAACAATTCAATAGTTTTATGTGAAGTGATACTTATACCTGTTATATAGTTTATACCAATGTGGCCAGTGGGATAATATTGATAAATGAGAATGCTTTGCAATATATTTTTCCATAAATATCTATATATTCAAAGGAATTTTGAACACTATGGTACTATCCTTTCCAGTGGTTTATTATTGTTTCAGAGATTAACAAATATGAGGATACTGAACATGTTTTCCAACCAAAGCTGGCTTGATACAATGGAATTGGTTATCTTATGCTGCTTTAACTGTTTACAATATCTCATCTCAAATAGTCTATGCTTAGGGACTATTTAAGGATAAAAATGCTCAAATATCTCATTCTGTAAATTCCCATAGATGACAAAGTAAAGAATATTCTTTTTCAATTACCTTTTGGTTCTTGATATTCTTATTTTACATGTATACTCTTTACTAAAGAATAATTTGTACATCACAGGATCTTAACCATTTTCTAATTTAATGGTTTAAATTATTTTATTATGATGATTAAAAGCACTTAATAAGAATTTTTTCCTAGAGCTATGACTATTTCTTTATTAAATAAATGTTCTACAAATTGACTTCTAATAAAATTTTGAATTAAAACCTTGCACAGAAACTTTAACACAAGAGTATAATTTTAAAATTGTTACCTGTGGAAACATACTTTTTTCATCTGGTCACTTGCTGTTGTGACTGCAAGACAGAATATATTTTAAGTTTAGTCTTAATTGTTTAATACAATATATATCAAAGTTGTGAATACTGATTATTGTGTGTGTAAATCTCAATAGACAAAAATTGTTTTTTCTTATGAATATTCTAATAAGACTGCATACATTGTTTAAAATTGGTCTTAACTGCATTATAGTCACACACTGTGAACTTGGACTTTAATGTGCTTTCTACTTAATTTTTGTTTCTGGTCATGCTAACTTGAAACATGATCACGTCTTGGAGTGGACATTAGGAAATGAGCAAAGAAGTGTGCATAAGTTGGTTTTATATTTTTAAGTATTTCCTTGACTATAACATTTATTTATAAATTATCTTTCATTCTTTTAAACTTTCAACTTTTCCATTAGTTCATCCACATGAATTAAAAATAAATATTTTAGCCCTCTCCATAATCCATCCTCTTCACTCTGTAATTTCCTTAATGTCTGAAAATCCTTATACAGTTCTGTTCCTGTAATACTATACTGTGCATTTGGCATCACTAGAACCTATCTGGTTTCAGTACAGCAGAAATAAGAGACACATGACACACTGCTCTAGAATAGCATTACTAAAATGAAGTTTTATCTAAGATATACCACCAGAGATGAGCACTTGGAAAAGCAGATAAATTAACCTTGGTTTGTTACATGGAAGTACCTTAAAACCAGCATCATGAGCAGTCAAACAAAATCTCTAAAAATCATATTGGCTAATATTTGATTGATTGAATAAAATAGTATCAATGAACATACTCTAGTTAGTGACAGGCTACCTTTTTTCTGTAAATATGTGTATTAAATGTCAGATATAAATTGTTGGTCATGGCTCATTTTCAGTTTCCATTATAATTTCTAAAATTAGCAAGGAAATAATATGGCATGTTAGCCCTTGCACCCTATAAAAGGCTCATACATTTTCTAAGCTTTATGGATACTCTAATTATTCACATGAAAATTGTAAAAAGGTCTACAATTATAAGACAATGATATTGGTAGAATATATAAATCTTTAATATTAAACCAAGCCACTCTCTAAAGACAGGTCTCTGCGAACATAACTTTTTTTTAATTTTTTATTTATTAATTTTATTTATTTCTGTATGTGTATGATGTACTGTCTGCTGCAAGTCTGTGCACCCGTGTCGTGCAACGCCGCGGATCAGAAGAGGGGTCTGGATTCCCCTGGAACTGGAGCTCTCCTGGATTGGAGTTTCAGACGGTTCTCAGCCGCATGTGGGTGCTGGGGATCGAACCCGGGTCCTCTGTAAGAGCGGTCGGCGCTCTTAACCGCTAGCTATCTCTCCAGCCCCCTAACAAACTGTAAAAATCAATTATAAAGAATAAACCGACACGCCACGAACCGGGTGGCGGAAGATTAAACACTCAGCATCATGCAGGCCTTTTTTCCACCCTCAGAGCTGACATGAGACAGAGGACAGAGGACAATAATGGGAAATGATACTACGAAGAGTTTATGACAACAGGCTGAACAGACGTTTAAAATTTCTGTGATCTTTTCAATTGCCAGGTATTTCTCTGCACTTAATACACATCCTTAACACATTTGCCTCCCTAGATTCCCCTTTTCAACTTCATACATCTTACTCCTCATGAATTTATAGTACCTAGAAATTTCCTGTATCTGTATTCTTTTTTTTTTAATTAGTTTTTATTGATGCTTTGTGCATTTCATACATTTTTCCAATTCAGTTCAGGGTTATTTCCCTTCCTCCCCCCCACCCCCACCCACCCAGATCATGCATTCTGCCATAACTGTCCTGCATCTTTCTCTCAGTTTTTTTTTTTTCATTTTGCTATAAGTAATAATCCATGAGTACAAGCATCCTTCATGCAAAACTATCTTGCAGGCTGTTGTGCCCAACACCCTACCGCCCCACCATCCAGTGGGGGGTGACAGGTTGTTTTGTTCAATCAAAGTTGATCAATATGTGTCCAGACTACATTGCTTGTAGTTTCACATTCACCCCAATGCACAGCCTCCTACATTCTACACGCCCCCTCTTCTGCACGGTTGTTCCCTAGGCATTAGAAAAGGGCACAGGTGGTGAGAGGTAAACAGTCCACTCTCTCTGGAGCTGTGACTTGGACTCTGGTCAATTTGGCTGTTTCCTTTCCTGGGCTGACAGTTTGTCCAGGAATAACCTTTCGATCCTACTAATGAGAAACAGCAATTAGATATATAGGTATTTAAGCAGCACTAATAGTTATGGTAGGTTACTTTTAGCATAGACAATGTTTGGATTATGTTAATCCATGAATTACATTTTCCCCCCTGTTAAATTGACAGGGTCTTACTGTGGCTTATAACATCTCCTAACCTGTAGAGGATGTAAGCTTGTGGCATCAGCCATGGGTTATTTCTCCAAGGGGGAGCCCAATGCCAATTAGATTTGGGATATACAGGCACATGGCTGCCTCTGCTGCACAGTATTTCCAGGCAGGTGAGGTGTAGCTGGTATTCTTAAATGGATAAACATGGCTACAGTGAATTCAATCACCTTTCTATAATAATTATATTTATATTAAGATAGTTCATTTAGAATTTTTTTAATTTTTTTGTGTATGAATGTACTGTCTGCATGTAGGTTTGTGCACCCGTGTCGTGCAATGCCACGGAGGTCAGAGAGGGTGTCAAGTTCCCCTGGAACTGAGTAGTTAAAGACGGTTCTCAGCCAACAGGTGGGTGTGGGGATCGAACACTGGTCCTCTGCAAGAGCAATTGGCGCTCTTAACCTCTAGCCATCCTCTCCAGCCCCTATTTAGAAATTTTATATCAAACACTTGAACAGTTTTTTAAAAAAAAAAGAAAAAAAAAACGCGTGGTGGCGCACGCCTTTAATCCTAGACTTGGGAGGCAGAGGCAGGCGGATCTTTGTGAGTTCAAGGCCAGCCTGGTCTACAGAGTGGTTCCAGGACAAGCTGGGGCTACAGGGAACCCTGTCCTCGAAAAGACCAAAAACAAAACAAACAAAGTAAATAAATAAATAAATAAATAAATAAATAAATAAATAGAAACAGAGAAACACTCATGAAACTGAAAAATTCAGTTTCAAATGCCTGAAATTCCTGCAGAAAACTTGGAAATGGGAGTTATTCAACTCTGAAGAACAGGAAAACTTGAGTACTTACTAACAAAATAATAAGATGAACTTCACTGAAAACTCAAAACTTTTTTCAAATCTTTGCACACTGGCCAAATGTCTAATTATGGAATTTTTTTGTGATTAACACGAGCAAATAACCTTTCTAAGTGTGATAAGTTTTTCTTTTATTTACTGTAGAATTATTAAAATATAGAGAAATGAAAAACCAGACAGTGGAGATAGTGTTCATTTTGCTTGGACTGACAGATGACCCTCAGCTAAAAGCTTTGATTTTCCTGTTTCTGTTTTTCAATTACATCTTGAGCCTGATGGGGAACTTAGTCATCATCCTGCTCACCCTGCTGGATCTCTGCCTCAAGACTCCAATGTACTTCTTCCTCCGAAATTTCTCCTTCTTAGAAATTGCATTCACGTCTGCCTGCATCCCACCGTTCTTGATGAGCATTCTCACTGGAGATAGAAGAATTCCCTAAAATTCCTGTATAGCACAGTTGTTCTTCTTTTTTCTACTATTAATCACAGAGTTCTACCTCCTGGCTGTCATGTCCTATGATCGCTATGTCGCCATCTGCAGACCTCTGCATTACCCAATCATCATGAACAGCAAAGCATGCCACCTGCTTGTTCTCAGTTCCTGGGTAACCGGGTTCTTATCCACTTTGCCCCCTGTGATGTTGGGACTAAAGTTGGAATTCTGTGCTTCCAAAATGATAGATCACTTCCTATGTGACGCTTCTCCTGTCCTGCAGCTGTCTTGCACAGACACACGTTTCATAGAACTGATGGCATTTGTCATAGCAGTACTGACCCTTGTCATCACCTTGATCTTGGTGATCCTCTCCTACACACTCATCATCAAAACCATTCTCAAATTCCATTCAGCTCAACAACGAACAAAGGCCTTTTCCACCTGTTCCTCACACATGGTTGTTGTCTCTATCACGTATGGAAGCTGTATCTTCATGTATATGAAAACATCAGCAAAGGAAAGGGTGACTTTAAATAAGAGTGTAGCTGTGCTCAACACATCTGTAGCCCCATTGCTAAACCCTTTCATTTACACTCTAAGGAACCAACAGGTGAAAGAAGTTTTCAAAAATATGGTGCACAAATTATGTTCTTTTCAAAATTTTGATGCAAGATTTAGATTTAAATAATATGCTTTTGGAACATGAATGAGAAAACTGAATATTGCTATCAGATATATCAGTTATTATCTATGACAGTCATGAGTATTTAAATTATGAATATTACTCTAATGTGGTATTTTGAATCACTAGGAATAAATTGCCTTCTTCAGTTCATGATGTTTAATTCTAGCTTTATCTATTATATGTCTTTTCTCATAAATGGTAGTTCCCTATAGTAAATGTTTCTGCAAAGCAATCCTGTTAGACATGATAATGTTTTTCAAAACATGTCTTAATTTCTAAGCACTTCATTTGCTGGGATTTGCATTGCTAAAATAGAGACAAGCATAGAAGATCATGATTATTATGTATTGTAATTGAGGTCATCATAGCAAATAACTAGAAAATCTGACTAAATTTAAAGTTGAAATTAGGCTTCCAAAAGAGAGCATGGCATGATGAACATTGGCAGATAAGAAAATAAAGACTGAAGGCCTCTTTGATGATAACTGTGATAAAGGAAGGAGATATTTCTGGAGCATTTTCTCCTATATAGTTAAAACAATTAAAGGTGAGTTTTGTGTCAGCTTAGATAGGTTTGTAAATAGAAATCATTACACTTTGGTTTTGATGTTAAGTACTCATATTTCTTCATAATCCCAAGTCCTGGAAGAGGTACCAATTTGTGAAAAACTCATCATACATGCCTTTAATATTGGTTTGGAGACATTTTTAATTTATTTTTAATTTATTTTAATTTAAAAATTTTGAAACAATTCTGATTTTGTCAATTTTTATTAAATTAATGCTATATCTCTCACATAAAACATCATATAATTATTTTAAACAAAATGCATGGAGAAGTATGCATGTACCTAATACCATAATATACATCATAGTGATTTATTCTCTTATCTTCTTTATATATATTTTGTCTTTTTGAGACAAGGTCTCCTTGTAGCCTCAGCTGTCCTGGAATTCAGCATGTAAATCAGGCTGATTTTGAACTCACAAAGATTCACCTGCCTCTGCTTCCCAAATGCTGGGATTAAAGGTATGATCCACCATGCCTGGCTCTTTATATCTTACATTATTAATTTGTAATAAATATAATTTTGTATTTACATAGCACCTTCTTCAAGAACCTTAAAGGCTTTACAGGCATTATCTCCAATGAATCCCCACAACCACACTGTGAGGTAGGTATTACTTCAATTTTACAAGAGGGAAAGGCCCAAGGTTACACAGTTACATTCACTGAACAGCCAGAACTCATCACTTGAGCTTCTGAGTTCCCAGACAAATACCTCATGAGAGATTCTTTAATAAAAAATATCATTATAGAAAGTATCAAAAGTAGTATTTTGGAAAATGAGGTCTTTCTACTGATACCATGTCTGACCCTGCCCAATGCTATAATTAATATGTAATTTAACCAGGCTCTTCTTGCTTATTTTCTATTAAAAAATAAAGGAATACACAACACAATATTTAAATGATACACCCTTAAGCAAATCACCTCCTCTATCTTCCTTATGCTTGCTGTCTTAGCTGATATCAGGTTCCACTTTACCTCATTTCCCTGTACATGAAGCTGCAAAAACACAGTTTTAAATTCTAAGATATTTCAACTTGAGCCCTCAGAATGCAAGTACTCTGAAGCTCCAACTCTCTCATATTTTTGGTTGAGATTCTCTGTGCAATGTTGATAGATGAGGCAGAATTCATCTGCTGTATACAAAAAAACTCCACCCAGAGTAAGGCTTCAGAGTAAGGCTGTATTATAAAAATGAATGTGTCAAAATATCATAATTTTATCTCACCACATCTGTCTAAGCAGCCCATTTAGCTAAATGACCCTGTTAAAAATCTGAATACATAAATACATGAAGTCATTCCTGAGCTAGTAAGTATAAGTAGTAAGTGTTAATGATAGCATCACAGAAAGCATTTCTTCTTGCTGTTTGTTAGAGTCAACAGTTTTAGTAAAAATAACTTTAAAAAATTATAGAACTAACATAAAAAACAAAATCACTGTCTGGAGTGTGATAACAACTACCCAAAGCATGACACCTATTATTTTTATTGCAGTCTTCAATTACTTCCTGCAAGTTTCTTTTGGCCTCTGTCAGACCACTTACTAGATGGTTAAAAACTGTTAACAATACATTAATACCTTTTATACTACCTATATTAATTCCTAAAACTCCCAACAGAATGAAGTCTTTAACTTCTGAATATTCTTCCACATGGATTTGTAATGTGAAAATGGGGACATATGTTTCTTTTAGTTCACTGGCCTACTTTACTAAAGTGTCATCTCCAAAAGACTTTAGCTACTGTCCAGTCTGATGAGTCAATTACTTCTTTCTAAGACTAAAATAAAAATGCTCAAAAATAACACAACTTGAGGACATAAATTTTCTTTTTTTTTTCTTTTTTTTTAACAATAAGTGATAATTTGTGAGTACAAGCATCCTTCATGTAAAACCAATTTGTGAGCAGTTGTGCCCAAACCCACACAGCTCATGGGTCCCACCATCCAGCAGGGGGAGCTTGTATGTTCAATCAAGTTGATCAAATGAGTGTCCAGTCTATATTGTTGTAGTTTCACCATTCACCCCAATCGCAGCCCTTACATTCTACCGCGCCCCCTCTTCCGCAGATTGTTCCCTAGGCTTAGAAAAGGGGCACAGGTGGATGAGAAGCAAAACAGTCTACTTTCTCTGGAGCTGTTGTCTTGGTCTCTAGTCAATTCTGGCTATTTTCTTTCATGGGCTGCCAGCTTGTCCAGGCATAACCTTTCAATCCTACTAATGAAGTACATGCAATTAGATATATAGGTATTTAAACAGTATAATATATAGCCTTTCCATCCTACTAATGAAGCATGCGCAATTAGATATATAGGTATTTAAACATCACTAATTGTTATGGTAGGTTACTTAGGTATAGACACAGATGTTTGGATGGTATGTTAATCCATGAATTACATTTTCTTCTGTTAAGTATAACAGGGTCTTCGTGTGGTTTATAACATCTCTTAACCATTAGAGGATGCAAGCTTGTGGATGAATTTTCTAAACATGGCTCTACAGGAAACATTAGAAATTGAGGAATTCTAACAAGTGGTGGGCTACCAATGCACTAAAACTTCTTATTCCAACAATGGAGATTTTTATTTTATGCAAATTAAAGCATAATAAAACAAATGTCATAAAGTGTGTAACAAAAGAACAAATATGCGGCCAGTAATCTCAGCTAAAATTTTCAATTTACCTTAAAATAGAAACAAATAAAAAGACTACTTTAGTTAACAAACTAATGGAAACATGCTAAAATTCCCTTATTGCTATAAGGGGCACTTCATACAATACTTAGATTCTACCAATTTAAATAAAATAAATACAGAAAACTTATAATTACAAAGCCAGTCTTTCCCCTTGAGGAAACAAAACGTCAATTGTCTCCAGCTCTTCCCTACATGTATAATGGAAGTAGAAAACACATCCCCTGGTTCCTAAAATACCTTGATGTTATGGTAATCAAGAACTTTTGAGCAAGGAAAAGCCCTGGGACCTGAGCTAGAAATGGAGAAGACAGACAGGAATCTTCCCTCTCTGACCCCTGGAGTTACCCAGGATAGCAATTTGGGTCTCCCAAAGCTGCCACATTCCTGCAACCTTTATCTAGGATAGAAGTCTGTGTTTCCCCAGGATGTGACTTAACCTATGACCTTTGCGACCATATGTTACCTGTAAACCACTCCTTCCTCTTGTTGCCTGACATTTTCTTTGGTCTCATGATTTTTTTTATAATATTTCTGGAGGCTCCAGCAAGATCAAGCTGCTATACCCCTCAATGGTAAAACAGGCTGCCACTCATGAACCATCCAGCTCCCTTAGCCGCTGGAACAGAGAAGTGTGCACCACCAAAGAATTTCCTCCCTGGGGTCTCCTTCCAGGAGACCAAAGACAGCTGCAAAGTCAAGGACCAGAATCTCTCACCAAGCGAAGCAAGACAGAGACCCAGAATGGATGCCCAGACCAGTAAAGGAGCCTTCCAGGTTAGGCAAGTGGAAGCCAGACAGTGCACATCGACCATTGCAGGAGGTTGCATACAGCAGTGCACACTGACCCTTGCAGAAGGTTGCATACAAAGTTTTGATGTGATCCCGAGTTAGCTCAGGCCTCCAGTCGGGAATGAAAGGGGAACATAATTAAAACCTCAATATCATTCCAAGGTTCTGGCTCCATTTAGGTAAAACAGGAATCAGGCAGGGAAGGGGGCCACAATTAAACTTTGATGTGATTCTGAGGTGCTGGCCCCATATAGGCAAAGCAGGAATTTAGTGGGAATAATTGGGCTATGCAGAAGTTTATGGTTTTCTGTTAAAACCCTCAAAATTGGAAATTTTCTTAGAAGTCAAGGGGCTTGATACCAGATACCTGGGAAGAATCCCCAAGTCCAGAAGGAGGCTACTTGAACTCTAAAACCCAGCCTCATACTTAACCAGAGGAGTAGGGAAAACGGCCCCATAGCAATGATGCAATTACGGAAGTTTTTGCCTCCCATCCAGATTTTAAAAATTAAGTGCTTATGTGCCAAAGATCACCCTAATAAACTCCATGATTATTGTGTTTCTGGGTGCACCTTGTTTTCATGTCATTATGTCATGCATGTCTATGGTACTCTTTTTCCATGTGTTGTTGTTATTGCTCAATGTCTTTGAGTCACGTGTGACCGCATTCCACATGCTGTCCTTCCCTTCTTGGCTCAGCTCCAGGTCTTGTCTCAGGCCTGCAGGCCCGCAGACTCTAAGCTACGCTCCTGCAAGAAGTGGGGAGGGAAAACTGCAGGAGATCACCCATGGAAATGAACTAACTCACAGACACGTGGAGAGCCTGGGAGGATAGGAACTCCGTTTATTTTCTGTCAATGAGGTCTATATATTGAAGTCTACTGTGCTCTGGGCAAGGAAGCCGGGAGCAGACAGAAGGGAGGGGTGAGCCACCTTGGTTTTAATTGGGGGGGCCTCAGAGCTCTAGTTTGTGCGACAGGTAACTAGAGGTGTGACATTTTGCTCAATGCCTCAAGGGAAGGGGCCTGGAACTTTGCAGAGATAGGGCAAAGCAAGAATCATTGTAATATCCTAAATCTTCCTGCTACAGATAACTCTGAATGCCCACAGAGTTATCAGATTACTCGAGATCTTCTGGGACAGGTCTTAAAGTTCTCGCTTCAAGCCACACACAAAGTTTCATTCCCACATGTTGTTTGAAAATTCATGTAATTATTTCATATGTGTCTATAAGTTTTCTCATGTGTTGAGATCTTATGTAATTCAGTCCTGTATGTCTATAATTGTCTTATATTGTTTTCATCAAAACAAATTGGCCACTTCAGCTTTTCTTTCCATTATTTTACTGTGCAAAAAATTATTACTTTTATTTGTGTTTTATTTTGGCACACCCAATTAAACTACACATGTGCAGATTCATAAATATGGCTATTTTGATAAAGCAGTCAACGGACTTATAAACTTGGGAACCCTAAATATCTTTAAATTTATTAAACAATATCTTTGAGTCTATCAAATGTTTTGTGAAACAAGTGCTAATTTTTCACACAAAATAGTATCTGAGCTGGCTTTGAAAGGTTTTGTTGGATACCTTTTGGGTTGGGTTTGCTTTTAGGATGGTTGTTTTAAGGTATCACTATTTTGTGCTTTGGAAATATTTTGGTTTCGGTGTTCAGTCTGTTTTATGTTACTTTAAAACCTAAAGCCCTGAAAATCTGTTTGAGAAAATAAACTGCATTTGGTTGTGTGATGGTGTGAATGATAGTGTCCCCCATAGGCTTTAAGTATTCAGACATTTTGTCTCCAGTTGGTGGCACTGTTCTTGGAGGTCTTAGAAAGTGTGGCCATGCTGGAAGAAGTACGTCATTGGGGGCGGGCTTAGTGAGTTTAACAAGCCTTGCGTTCTCCAGTCTCTCTCTTGTCCCCTGGCTAAGATTTGGCATATGAGTGAAGAATGTGCTTTGGTTTTCTCTGTTTGTTCAAGTGTTTTGTTCCTTTCTGTTCTTCATTTTTGTTTGGTGGATCTCTGTTTTCTAGTGTGCTTATAAATTTTGTTGCAGACATGGGGGCCAGAACAAGTACAGCCAAGACCCCTCTGGGTTTCATGTTGCATCACCAATTGGTAATCAGACATTCCATTCTTGGTCCCTGCAGGCCCCTCAGGCCCCTGGAACAGAGAAGTGTACACCCCTGAAGAATTTATTCTCTGGACTCTCCTTCCAAGGGACCTGGGAGAGCTGTGGATCCCCAGACCAGAGCATCTCACCAGGTTGAAATGAGATGGAGACCCAGAATGAATGTCCAGACCAGATAAGGGCACTCCCAAATTAGACAGGTGAAAGCCAGCGCCCATTGATCCCTTCTAGGAGGCTGCATAGGAAGTCTTGGATGAGTCTTGTGGGTATATACCCAGGAGTCATAGGACTGGGTCAAGTGGTAGGCTCATTTTGAGTCTTTTAAGGGTTCTCCACACTGCTTTCCATAGTGGTTGTACGAGTTTACATTCCCACCAGCAGTGGATGAGTGTTCCCCTTTCCCCACATCCTCTATAGCATTTGGTGTCTTTTTTTTTCATGATCTAAGCCAGTCTTATTGGAGTGAGATGATATCTTAAAGTGATTTTAATTTGCATTTCCTTAATTATTAGTGATGTTGAACACTTTTTAAGATGTTCCTCAGCCATCTTTATTTCCTCACTTGTGAAGTCTCTGTTCAGCTCTTTACTCCATCTCTTCAGTGGGTCATTTGTTTTCTTAAGTCTTTGTTTTTTGAGTAGTTTATATATTCTGGATGTCAATTCTCTATCAGATGTATCATTGGCGAAGGTTTCTTCCCATTCTATGGGTTTTCTCTTCACTTCATTGATTGTTTCTTTTGCTGTAGAGAAACTTTTGAGTTTAATGAGATCCCAATTTTTAATTGTTGACCTTATTTTCTGTGCAGCTACTTTTGATTTGGAAAGTCTTTTCCTACTCCTATGTCTGTAGGCTATTGCCAACATTTTCTTGTATCACCTTCAGAATTTCGGGTTTCATGTTGAGGTCTTTGATCCATTTGGAGTTGATTTTTGTACAGGGTTAGAGGTAGAGGTTTAATTTTATTCTCTACAAATGGTGATCCAATTTTGCCAGCACCATTTGCTGAAGATGCTGTCTTTGCTCCATTGAGTCTTTTTGGCCCATTTTTCAAATATGAGGTGGCTGAATTTGTATGTGCTCAAGTTTGGATCTTCAATTTTGTTCCCTTGGTCTATGGGTCTGTTTTTGTGCCAGTACTAGGCTGCTTTTATGACTATGGCCCTGTAATATAGTTTGAAGTTTGGTATAGTGATCCCCCTGTATTGCACTTTTTACTCAGGGTCTCTTTGGCTATTTGGGATATTTTGTTTTTCCATATGAATTTAAGGATTTTTTTTTCCAAGACTGTGAAGAAACTCTTGGGCTTTTTCATTTGGATTGCATTGAATCTGTATATCAATTTGGGTAGAATGGACATTTTTACTATATTAATTTTTCCAATACATGAGCATGGGAGGTCTTTCCATCTTCTAATGTCTTCTTCAATGTCCTTCTTCAGGGGTTTAAAATTTTTGTTATAGAGATCTTTGGTGTCTTTGGTTAAATTTGTTCCTATGTATTTTATTATTTTGTGACTATTGTGAGTGGGAAGGTCTCCTTGTATTCCTTCTCCAGTTGCTTGTTCTTGGTGTAAAGAAAGACTATTGATTTTTTTGTAAGTTAATTTTGTATCCTGCCGCTTTACTGAAAGTCTTATCATTTCTAGGAGCTTTCCAGTAAAGTTTTTAGCATCTCTTAGGTAAACTATCATATCATCTGCAAAGAGGGATAGTTTGACTTCCTCTTTTCCAATTAGTACTCCTTTAATTTCCCTTTCTTTCCTTATTGCCCTATTAAGTGTTTCAAGCACTATATTGAAGAGGAGTGGTGCTAGTGGACAGCCTTGCCATGTTCGTGCCTTTAAGGGGAGCACAGTTGCAAAATTACTTGCAGAGTATCTCAAATGTCCTATTTTGTAACTGATCTTCCCCTCCCCACTCTTTTGTCTTCCCTATCCCTCTGAGTCAATCTGCACCTGGAATTCCCCAGTGCTTTCACTTCCTATCACTTGTGTTCTGAAATTGTCCCCACCAATGCTTTTTATCTCTCCCTTCATTGCCCCTTTCTAACTTCCTGATTTCAATAGACACTAACTCCAATTTAGATAAATAAATCCAAAATGTTGAAGCTAAGATTCACGTACAATAGAAAGCATGTGATGTTTGAATTTCAAGTCTGTCTTATTTACCTCATTATTTACCTCACACTATCCTCTGGTTTCATTCATTTTCATTCTTTTTAATTTTATATCTCTTAATATCTTAATAAGTACCGTCGTGAATATATATCATAGTTTTCTTCTCCACACATTATTTGATGAACAACTACAGTGACTCCCATCTCTAGCTACTATGAATATGGATGTATAAGTATCTCTGTGACCGCATTTTGGGCATATAACAATGAGTGGGATAGCTTGGTCATGTGTTAGTTCTATATTTAACTTCTTCTGAAACAACTGCACTGAGTTCAAGGCCAGCCCGGTCTACATAGAGAGTTCCAGGACAGCTGGAGCTACACGGGGACCCTGTCTCAAAAAAGAGTAAAAAAAAATTTATTGTTTAATATTATTTATATAATGGTTGTACCAGTCACACTATCCCCTAGAACTCATCATGTATTTAGCAATATCTAACAGGGACAATATGCAAATCACACAATTGATTTAACTTGCAATCCTTAAAAGTCTAAGAACATTGAAGCCTATTTAAAATGTTATTGGCTATTTGTATTTTTTCCTTTGAGCTCTCTGTACAGTGCCACAGTCGATTAATAAATGAGTTATTTTCTTGCTGTTTTAGTTTTGGAAGTTATGCTGTATTCTACATACTCTCTTTTGTATGTGCAGCTGGATAACATTTTCTTCTGTTCTTTGGACTGTGTCTTCACTAAATAGTTTCCTTTCCTGTACACATGCTTTTTAATTTCATACCATCCTATTCGTCAATTATGGGCCTTAATTACTAAATAATCAGAATCTTTACTATTTAGAAAGTTCTTAGCTACCTATATCTTGGAATATTTTCCACCTTTTTCCTCTCATTTTATTCAGAGGTTAACATTTATGTCATTTATGTAATGTGGTGGTTATTTCCTTCTTTTCTGTTTCTCCCTTTGTCTATAATAAAGGAGTTATCTAATGTGAAATAAAATTGCAAAAATACAAAAAATGAAAGTTGCTGAGAATGGAGGGAGAAAGGATGCCTGATATATTAATGGTAGGAATGTAATGAATAAATTTACCCTTTAATATGAGCATAGAAGTGTAATGGAGTAATTCCACCTGAAAAGACCACTCAGACACAAAATGATGCCAAAAGAAAGTCTTTTGTCAGCTGAGGACTGCACACCAGATATTCTCAGGTATGCAGTGTACGCCTGTGGTTCGGGGTCCAGGAGGGGGGAGTTATGCAGGAAAATGACATACAAAGATGAGAAGTTTACATTCCCAAGCTTAGGGGAAGAAAGACCCTCTAACTATTCTTATTCTCTAAAAGCAAGTCATGCATAAAACACAGAAGCCAAGCAACCAGGTACTCACTGACCTGTAATCAAATATCTGCCCTAGATCAATTTAACTAAATTTTATATTCCTAGATTTTGATTTAAGTTTTAACATTTGGGCTCAGATGAGGCTTATAATATGGCATAGCTATGGGCAACCTTGAGGTGCCTCACCACAAAAGATCCTCAAAATAGCGACATTCAGAAGTACTGTATTTACCAGATATAGGACTCCTGATTATATAGCTAAGGGTGTCAGTGACTAGATAGATAGATAGATAGATAGATAGATAGATAGACTGATTGATTGATTGATTCTGCACCATTTAGGATACCTATATAATATAGACACCCTAAGTGACAGCCAATAAAAACAGATTGAACAAATGTGGCAGTATATACATAATGGAATACTATTGACCCCCTAAAAGAACATCATATGATTTTCAATAAAATAGATACAATAGATTTCAGGATGTAAATCATAGGAAAAAAGGAGGTGATATGACAGTAGAGAAGAAGGAGTCTGTGTAATTCTTCTGAAAAATATCTTTAACATGAGTGCAATTTGATTGTATGTATATGCATGTGTGTTTATTTATGCTTGCACAAGTGAGTTTAGTGATTGTTGAGACTGGGGGAGGAGCATCAAATCCCTTGAATCTGGAGCCTCAAAACCTGAGTTCTGAAAACTGACCTCAGCAGAGCAGTCAGTGCTCATAACTGTTAAGTAATTTCTCAGCCTCTTTGATTATACATGGAATATTTATAGAAAGTGCATTCTGTCAAGGATGTAAGAAAAAGAAACCCTAATATACTGATGTTCACAACTGACTGAATCGCTTTACAGATTTTAGCTTATTATAGCTTGATTTAGATTTCTGTTTGCTTTTGATTTAGCAATTCCAATAAGAGGAATTTATTTGAATGTTATAATCTATCCATAAATATTTTGAAATTTTAAAATATATTCGAATTTATTCTTTGAGAATGTCAAATTTGATCATATTCACTCTCCAGCTCCTCCTGAATCCTCTTCCAAAAAACTCATCCAAACTCATTTTCCTTTCTTTATAACCCACTGAGTTTAATTATCTCTGCCCATATGCACAGAGATTTAAGTTATATTGAAAATTACAACCAAAGAAGTAAAGAGAAAGCCCACAGAATGGAATAAAATTGCTATCAATAACACATCTGACAGAGGTTTCACATCCAGAATATTATAAAGATTTTTAAAAACAAAGAATTAAGAAAACAAGTGACCCAAGTAAAAGATGGCCTAAGGATGTGACCAGAGTGTTCTGAAAAGAAGAAATGAAGATGGCTAAAAAATATCATAAAAAATGTTCAACATTGGGGCTGGAGAGATAGCCTAGCAGTTAAGAGCACCAACTGCTCTTGCAGAGGACCTGGGTTCGATCCCCAGCACCCACATGGCGGCTGAGAACCATCTGTAACTCCAATTCCAGGAGAACTCTAGTTCCAGGGGAATCTGAGACCCTCTTCTGACCTCCGCGGCATTGCACGACACGGGTGCATAAACCTACATGCAGACAATACATTCATACACATACAGAAATAAATAAAAAAAAAATGTTCAACATCGTTAGTAATTAGAGAAATGCAAACTAAAACCACTTTAAGATTTCCTCTTTCCCCAGTCAGACTAGCTAAGATCAAGAGAATAAATGATACCAAATGCAGGAAAGGAAGTGGGGAAAGGGGAATGCTCATTCACTGTTGGTGGGATTGCAAACTTGTGCAACCCCTATGGAAAGTAGTGTAGAGAACTCTTAAAATACTAACAATGAGCCTAACATTTGACCCAGTTATATTGCCCTTTGGCATATACCCAAAGGAATCATCCTACTGCAGAAATGGAGGCACCCTAAGTGTCCCTCAACTGACAATAATAAAAATGTGGTTCATTCACACAAAGGAATGCTATTCAGTGGTAAAGAAATAATAAAATTTTCAGGTAAATAGATGGAACTAGAAATTGTTATGCTGAGTAAAGTAACACAAACTCAGAAAAACAAAAGATGTATGTCCTCCCTCATTTGTGGATCCTAGCACCAAACCTTTATATCCGAGTATGTATCCTGATGTAACTTCAGGACCCAGAAAAATGGAAAGGAATCAGGGAGGGAAAGGGAAAGAAGGAACCTGAAAGACAAGAATAGTAGGAGACAGGTGATACTAAGGGAGAAGTGGAAAAAATGTGGGTACTTAAATGGGAGGGAAAAGGAGGGCAACACAAGCAAATTTGGTGATAAAGGGAAAGAAGGAGCTCAAAAGAGGTGGCTTCAAAGGACACTGGTATTATCAAGGGAGAAATGGGGAAAATGAGAACATTTAAAATGGGGAAGGCATGAAGGAAGGATTAGACAGGAAGAAAGGAGAGATAAATAATACCCAGCTAGTATTAAAAAAAAAAAAACAGAGAGAATCATATTAGTCTAAAAACCTAATGACAAATTAAACATGCAATATCTCTACATGAGTCCCTGTGTATAGGTGATGGCTACATAACAAACAGTGCCAGACAACAGAAACCTTCCTTTGAATTATTGAGCAGGGTAGTCCAAGAAACTCCCCAAATTACACAGGCTATTGCCACAGCCCTTGATTGCCTCCCAGAACTTGAAGGTAAGAAAGACCTTATTGCTGAAGACAGGACTTTCTCGAGAGACCAGATTTGGAGCAATGGGAACTGAAACTGACCAGCCCTTATAGCCTTGAAGACAACTATGCAAGATGTTAAGGGAGAACATCAATTGATAGTCAAACACTAGATTTAAGACCAAATAACCACATCGATGACTAGCACAGCAAACAACATTGGTGCAATGTTAGTACTTTTATCTTGGGGGCAATCAATGGCTAACTTACTGGACTTAAAGACCAACTCAATGGGAGGAAACTCATGTGTGATAAATAGCTAAATATTGATGGATGGAAAGATCATAGATCTTTGAGAAAACCCCAAGGCAGTCACATCCCTAGACTAATGTAATTTCTTACTAAGTGCAAAACATGTATCTTTACTTACAGCCATGTATCCCTATCACTACTCATCAAAGAAGCTTCTTTTTTGCCAGATAAAAACTATTACCATGTACCACAACTGGTCACACACAGACATTGTCTGTGAATTACCCAAGCCTAAGTGCCACATCTACAATGCAGCCTCTACACCTAAGGTTCACACACACATAACAAGTGACAAAGAGAACACTAATTAATAATTTGTATTAGTCACTTTTCTGTTGCTGTGATAAACCACCGTGGCCAAGGGAACTTATAAAAGGAAGAGTTTATTTGATCTTACAATTGATGGTTCCAGGGAATCAGAGTCCATTGTGGTGGGAAGCATGGTGGCCAGGGCTGGAGCAGAAAGCTGAGGTTCACATCTCACAATGAGCACAGAAAGTCAAGAGAGAGAAGAGACTGAAGACTACAAGGCTTGTTAAACTCACTAAGCCCACCCCCAATGACATACTTCCTTCAGCACGGCCACACCTTCTAAGACCTCCAAGAACAGTGCCACTAACTGGAGACAAAATGTCTGAATACTTAAAGCCTATGGAGGACACTCTCATTCAAACCACCACATAATTAATATCCCAGAACTCATTACTGCGGAGGGAACAAATGGGCAAAGCGGGAAGATTAGGAGTCTGCAAAGTGGATCCTCTGACAGGATTCCTAGATTAAACTTGACTCACCCAAGGCTCAGGATCATTGCAGAAGAGGGGGTGGAAAGGTTGTGAGACTAGATAGGATGTGCCTGACCGCATGGAAACTGAATTATACAAGCTCCTGATACGCTGCTTATGTGAACCTACAACAGTGGTGTCAGCATGCACAAGACCCATGCAAACTCAAGCAGACAAAAGCCAGTACAAAACTGTGGAAATGGACAACAGGTCCAAACCATAGCAGAACGATTGTCAGCTGATTACCACTGGATGAGAAAGAGCTGATCTTTTTAGAGGACCCAGGATGGGCTGACTAGACCTCAGTGGATGAACTTGCACTGATGATTGTCTGGGAACACTAAATTGACACAGTGGGCCTTGGCACAAATGACAGAGTGTATGAATTCCAGTTGGGGGACTGTGGAAGGGTGCTAATGTGGAAGGGCATATAAAGGTGATTAAGATTGATTGGGAAGTTCTGCATGAAATACACAAAAATCCAATTTCCTTAAAGGTATGGTGGCACACTTCTTTAATTCCAGCACTTGGGAGGCAGAGGCAAGCGGATCTCTGTGAATTCAAGGTGAGCCTGGTCTACACAGCGAGTTCCAGGAGAGCCAGACTTACAGGGAGATCCTGTCGCAAAAGGACCAAAAAAAAAAAAAAAAAAAAGAAAGAAAGAAAATACATTATAGACAACACATATGTAATTTTAGATATTGGTACACTGTTCTAATTGTTATAAAAGGGAATAATCTCTACACTGATGTCTAAATTATGGGGTATCCTTACTTAGAAGGACTGTACAGCTATATACAATTTGGAGAAAACAGTGTGTTAGAAAGACGGTTATTTTGTTTACAAAATGTCAATTTTTCAACCCTTATATTATGGGTTTTGAGTTCCAATAAAAATACTTTCCATTTTCCCTGATTCTAAAACTATAAATGTGTAACTGTGATTTCAAAAGATGACTGTGTAATAGATAATCAAATATTAGTCTTTAAGGAATTCTCTGGAAGCATAGTTTAAAGAAGTGAAAGTTTGTGTGGATATTATTTCTACAGAAAGCACTTCTATATCTAAATTGGCAATCCCTTAGGACATGATGGTCTTAGGACTCAGGTACCCTGAGAATTCAGTGGTCTTATTAGAAGAGTTCCAATAGGACACACGGACACAGATCTTTTATTATATTAGAAATGATGAGTTTTCATATAATGCTCTACATCATATTTAGTAATGTTTACAATACTTCAGGTAAGTGAACTGCATGCAGTAAAGTGTAGAAAAGGTAAGTTCACACACCTTCTTACCATGCAATAAATTAGCCAAAAATAAAATCGTCAAGGAAACCTGTAAATCAGTCATATAGTTTAGATTAGAATGAGGTGAGTAGTAACAAACTACTCATACTCTTGCTCACCAGGATAAAGACTAAAACATTGAAGTACAGATTACCAGAAACCTATATTCAAATGAATAAAACTAGTAACTCTTAAGGAATTAGATTTTAATATAAATTTTTATAGTTATAAATAATAGTAAAATATTACAAATGAGATAAAATAACCATTGAAAATTAGAAAAAACTTTTGCTTTTATGTGTTATTCGTAATATTCAATCAAGTTAAATTTGATTGTATTTCTTGGCCTTGATCATGTGATATTACAATGTGATTTCTTTTGTTGTCTATTACTGTGTATGTTATAAGGACATATGCATTTATTCTTAAAGCAGAATAAATATGAGAAAACTAAAGTGTAGGTTTTACATAATTAAGCAATAAGAACAATGCTGTCAGTGGGAAAATATGTATAAATGAGAGCATTTTATAATACATTGTTTCACAAATATCTGTATCTACCATGACAATGTCTTTCCCAAAAGTCTATGGTTCTATCAGAGATAAATAAAAATGACAACACAGAATATGTTTTCTATCCAAGTCTTAAGTGATTTGATTTATTTGCCTTCTTCATCTTATGCTCCTTCATCTGCCTAAAACATCTTGTCTCACATATTCAAATACTTTAGAGATCATTTAAAAAGAAACAAATGGAGAGATATTTCCTTCTTTAAACTCCTACAGATAACAAAAGAAAGAAAAATCATTTTCAACTATCTTTTGATTCTTTATATCTTGATTTTTGCTTGTATGATGTTTTCTGAAAAGTAATTTTTATATCAGATATTGGAAATAATCCTATTATATCCTCAATGAGTGACACATTATCTAAAGTATATTATATGTAAAACATCTAAATTAATTTCTTATGATGACAAGACTCAACTTTTAAAAAATTTTTCTCTAGAGAAATCACCAAATCTTAATTGAAGACATGTTCTATAAATTGACTTCTAATTAAAATTTGATTAAAACCCTGAATAAAATATTTGATAAAACATTATAAATTTAAACCTGTGTTATTAGTAAATTAACAAATAGCTAGACATTAATATGATACACATTTTCTGTTTTAAAGTGTCATCTCCATCATAAAATTTATTTGTAAATTATTTTCATACTTTAAACAGTTAATATTCCTTTTCTTTAAGGTGGTCTCTATCTCACAGAGATTGCCTGTCTCTACCATCTGAGTGCTGGGATTAAAGGTGTGTGTCATCACACCTGACTCCTTCACATCTTTTTACTTCACTCATAGTTGAAAGCTGACATGAGACAGAAGACAGTGATGGGAAATCATACTAAAAGACACAGCAGGTTGAGCTGATAGAGCAACTTTGAAACTGGATTGATCCTCCTGCTTCTCAGGTATTTTCTTGGCACTTAATGCATATCATCATCACACTCACCTTGCTAGGATCTGATTTTACACTCTTCTGTATTTTCTTCTTTTCAGTTTTTCCTTCTTAGAAATTTCCTACATGCATATCCCGAAATTGGTAGTTATGTGGATATTGAATATACAACCATCTCCAATAACAATTATATTATGTTAAAACACTTAAATGAGAAATATTAAACCAAACCTTGAACAGTTTATTGGGATAAAGCATTGATGAGATGGAGACAGAGAAACACTAATGAAACTGAGGAATCACATTTCCAGTAACTGACATGACTCTTGTAAATGGACAAGTAAGGCTCAGTCAACTGTACAAGAAAAGAACATGGGATCTTAACAAAGAAGAAGATATTCTCATTACATAATCTCTAAGCTGAATTTTTGTACATTGATAAAACTTATAAGTATATAAAAATTTATGTGACTCAGAAGAAAGAAATAACTTTTAAAAGTGTGACTACATCTTTTTTTTTTTTTTTAATTTTCTGTAGACCTGTTACGACAAAAGAGAAATGAAGAACCAGTCAGTGGAGGTCGTGTTCATTTTGCTCGGACTGACAGATGACCCTCAGCTACAAATTGTGATTTTCTTGCTTCTGTTTTTCAATTATACCTTGAGCCTGATGGGCAACTTAGTCATCATCCTGCTCACCCTGCTGGATCTACGCCTCAAGACTCCAATGTACTTCTTCCTCCGAAATTTCTCCTTCTTAGAGATTGCATTCACATCTGCCTGCATCCCACGGTTCTTGATGAGCATTCTCACTGGAGACAGACGAATACCTTACAATTCATGTGTGGCTCAGTTGTTCTTCTTTTTTCTATTATTAATCACAGAGTTCTACCTCCTGGCTATCATGTCCTATGATCGCTATGTCGCCATCTGCAGACCTCTGCATTACCCAATCATCATGAACAGCAAAGTGTGCCACCTGCTTGTTCTCACTTGCTGGGTAACCGGGTTTTTATCCACTTTACCCTCTGTGCTGCTGGGACTAAAGCTGGACTTCTGTGCTTCCAAAACAATAGATCACTTCTTATGTGATCATACCCCTATCCTGCAGCTGTCTTGCACAGACACACATTTCATAGAAGTGATGGCGTTTGTGGTAGCTGTGATGACCCTTCTCATCACCTTGATCTTGGTGATCCTCTCCTACACACTCATCATCAAAACCATCCTCAAATTCCCTTCAGCTCAACAACGACAAAAGGCCTTTTCCACCTGCTCCTCACACATGGTTGTTGTCTCTATCACATATGGAAGCTGTATCTTCATGTATATGAAAACATCAGCAAAGGAAAGGGTGACTTTAAACAAGAGTGTAGCTGTGCTCAACACATCTGTAGCCCCATTGCTAAACCCTTTCATTTACACCCTAAGGAACCAACAGGTGAAAGAAGCTTTCAAACGTATGTTTCACAAATTATGTTCTTTTCAAAATTTTGATGCAAGATTTAGATTTAAATAATATTCTTTTGGAACATGAATGAGAAAACTGAATATTGCTATCAGATATATCAGTTATGATCTATGACATTCATGAGTATTTAAATTATGAATATTATTCTAATGTTGTGTATGCTCTTTGTTCTTAGTAACTCTTTCAAATCACTAGGAGTAAATTGCCTTCTTCAGTTCATGATATTTAATTCTATCTTTAATAAATCTCTTCTCTCATAAATGGTAGTTCCCTATAGTAAATGTTTTATGCAAATGAATCCAGTTATATATGATAATTTTTCATTGCAGCTATTACTTGCTAAGCATTTCCTTTGCTGGTTAGTATTTGCATTGCTAAAATAGAGGCAAGTATGGAGCATCATAATTACTATGTAATGTAATTGAGGTCATCATAGCAAATAATTAGAAACTCTAAGGAGAGTTAGAGATGATATTAGACAACAGAAGTACCACATGATGAACATGGAAAGATAAGAAAGTGAAGACTGAAGGACTCTTCCATGAGAACTAATACATGTAAAGACAGGAGATATTCCTGGAACACTTTCTCCTGTAATGTTATAACAAGTAACAGTGAATTACGTCTCAGTTTAGATAGGTTTGTAGGTAAAAATAATTAGACTTTAGTTTTTGATGCTAATTACTCCTATTTTCCATGATCCTGAGTCCTAGAAATGGTACCAATTTGTCAAAAACAAATCATATATTTTATTATATTTTGCTTTGGAGACATTTTCTTTTTAAAATTAAAAATTTCCAAACAATTCTGCTTATATTAATTTTCTTAAAATATCATAGAATTATTTTAAACAAAATATATTGGGTAAGTTTGCATGCCCCTGATACTATAAGAAACATCATAGTGATTCATTATTTTACCTCCTTTTCTCTTATATTATTAATTTTTAAGAGATATTATTTTGTATTTATAGAGCACCTTATTCTATAAACTTAAATGCTCACACACATTATCTGTAATTAATCCTCACAAAAACTCTGTAAGGCAAGTATTACTCCCATTTTATAAAAGGATGAGACTGAAGCACAGAGAGGTTAAGTGACTTGCCCAAGGTCTTTCAGTTAAGTTCACTGAAGAGCCAGGACTCGGGCACCTGAGCCTCCCAGCTCCCAGTCAAATACCTTATGAGAGAACCTTTAATGAAATGTATCTTTACAGAAAATATCAAGAGTAGTATATTAGGAAAATGAGATCTTCCTACTGCCATCACAGACAGAAAAATACCACAAGGCCCACATAGTATAGTTCCTTCCTTCCTCTTTCTATGCCTCCTGGCTCCTGTCCTAAGCAACATTCTCAGGCTCAAATCCACAAGTCAGAAGCCATGTGATTTATAAGTAGCACTGAATTTAGAGTATTTATCTTTAGTTATAGTAATTCATAGGAAATTTTATTCCAACATACAAATCATGATACAGCTATGCCAACAAACATATGCTTAGTTATATAGCAATCAGCCTCATTTAGAACTCCCTTCTGCCCTCAGAGATCACCTCCCACTGCTTCCTGCACTGCATATTTTTCTTACCACATCTGTATCCGTCCTCCCAATCTAAATCTATATGTTTTTAAAGAACATTGACCTTGTGATAAAATTTAAAATATCTTACTTAGATGCAGCTGCACTAAGAATAAAGTGTGAGTTTATAACCATCACCCCATAGTTCCTTCCTTGTAATCATACAGTGAAACACACTGTGGATATGAGCAAGGTGTAACTGCGCTTGGCACAATGTTATAACATGCATTATTTTGAAATCTAACCAAGATCTTCCTCCTTATATTTTTATTGACAAGTATAAAAGCAAACTGAACACAGTATTTAAATGCTGCACCTTTAAGCAAATCACCTCCTCTATCTTCCTTATCCTTGCTGTCCCAGCTGATATTTGCTCCACTTTACCTCTTTTCCTTGTGTATCATGCTGCAAAAGACAGTTTTAAATTCCAAGAATATTTGGTTTGGTTTGAGCCCTCAGAATGCAAGTATTCTGATGCTCTGATTCTCCCACATTTTTGGCTGAGATTCTCTGTTCAATGTGAGTACATCAGGCAGAATTCATCTGTTATATACAAAACAATTCCAGCCAGAGTAAGGCTTCAAAAATTGTATTATTAAAATGCATGCATCAGGGCTAGAGAGATGGCCTAGCGGTTAAGCGCGCCGACTGCTCTTGCAGAGGACCGGGGTTCGATCCCCAGCACCCACATGGTGGCTGAGAGCCATCTTTAACTCCAGTTCCAGGGGAATCCGACACCCTCTTCTGACCTCCGCGACATTGCATGACATGGGTGAACAAACCTACATGCAGACAGTACATTCATACATATAAAATAAATAAATAATAAATAATTTTTTTTAAGTTTTAAAAAATGTATGCGTCAAAGTATCATAATTTTCTGCCAGCACATCTGTTTAAGAATCCCACTAGCAGGGCGGGAGAGATGGCCTAGCAGTTAAGAGCACCGACCGCTCTTACAGAGGACCCAGGTTCGATCCCCAGCACCCACATGGTGGCCGAGAACCGTCTGAAACTCCAATTCCAGGAGAACTCTAGTTCCAGGGGAATCCGACACCCTCTTCTGACCTCCGCGGCATTGCACGACACAGGTGCACAAACTTGCATGCAGACAGTACATTCATACACATACAGAAATAAATAAAATTAATTAAAAATTTTTAAAAGCATCCCACTAGTTCAGTGACCCTGTTAAAAAATTTGCTTATGGGATGAATAGGTGAAGTCATTCCTGAACTTCAGATTAAGTGTTAATAAACGGGGCATGGTGGCACACGCCTTTAATCCTAGCACTTGGGAGGCAGAGGCAGGCGGATCTTTGTGAGTTCAAGGCCAGCCTGGTTTACAGAGCGAGTTACAGGACAGCTGGGGCTACAGGGAGACCCTGTCTCAAAAAGAACAACAACAAAAAAAGTGTTAATAATACCCACAAGATCATTTCTTTTTGTTGTTTTTCAGAGTTGATACTGTTAATAAAAATAACTTCAGAATATTAGGGAGTTAACAACACCAGTAAAATCACTGTCTGAAGAGTGTGATAACAACTATCCAAAGTCTGACAGCTATTATTTTTAATGCAGTCTTCAATTCCTGCAAGTTACTTTTGGCCACCATCAGACCACTTACTTGATGCTTGGAACATACATTACATACATTTTACATTACTATATTATGTCCTAAAACTTCTGAACACTCTTCCAAACAGATTTGTAATGTGAAAAGAGGACAAATGACTCTTTTAGATCACTGGCCTATTTACCAAGATGTAATCTCCAAAGGGCCTTAGCTACTGTCCAGGCTACTAGGGTCTGATGAGTCAATTGCTTCTAAGACCAAACATAGAAATTTGAAATAATTCAACTTCCAGAACATGAATTTTCTAAGCATAGCTCTACTGAAAACACTAGAATTTGAGGAATTATAACAATTTGAGCCACCAGTGCACTGAAATTTCATAATCCAACAATGGGGATTTTTTTTAATTTTATTCAAATTAAAGCTTAATAAAATGAATGACATATAAAGGGTGACCAAAGGACAAATATTTAGCCGGAGATATCAGCTCCTCCTGAAAAAGAATATTTACCTCCCTCATTGCAGTTGTTCTCATGCTTATCGTAGTGATCTCAGCTAGAATGTTCAATTTGCCTTGAAAATAGAAACAAAAGGACTAAGCTGACAAACTAACAACAACATGCTAAAATTTGCTGATAGGATCATGAGCACTTCACACAATACTTACATTCTACCAACTTAAGTAAAATAAATAAGGAAAAATTATAATTACAATGCCAGTCTTTCCCCTTGTGGAAGCAAAATTAATTCCATTTTAAATTAATTTCTGCCCAGGCTGTTTTTTAAAAAGGTTTAGGAGCCAGTCTTAGCCTAGGGCATGCCTGCCTGTCAGCAGTTGAGTCTTGATTAAAAAATTTTAAAAAAAGTGGGTGGGGGAGGCTAATCTCAGACCATATGCCCATTCTTCTTCCTCCTCACATTCTGTAAATACTGACTAAACGCTCATTTTCTTTCTGTAGTCTTACTGCCAGCTAAATGTTAGGTTCAGGCTTCCCAGAATCCTAAGGGGCACACAGGTGCCCACTTCCTCCAGAAGCTGCCAATCCTCTGACACCTTCCCACTTACCTGAGGCCCCACCCCATGGGTATAAAGGGTGGACCCCAGTCACCATAACTCTCTCTCTGTCCCTCTCTCTCTCTGTCCCCCCCTCTCTCCCTGCCCCCTGCCATGCTGTCTGGTCCCACCATGTGTCTGCAGGCGGCTCACACTGGCAGTCCCACATGGAAGTAAAGCATGTTCCTAGAGTGACCTAAGCCTCATGTGCCTTTTATTGGGGTTTCGTGCTTTTTTATACTTAATATTAAAGAAAACCCAGGATTAGTTATCAGCTAAAAACAAAACAAAACAAAACAAAACAAAAAAAAAACAGTGAAAATGCCTCATGGAGATACAGATTCCTAGAGTTAATATAATTGTGGTTTATGGCTCTACAATCCCTGCATTTTAATGCCTGTCCACAGTGGTTCAATTAGCAGACCACTGTGACAGTGCTCGCTCAAAAGTAAATAATTTTTCCTTTTAAATTGTGAAATTTTGTCTAGTGATCTCCTTGGGTGGTCTTGACTCCATAACATTTCTTGGAGGTACCAGGGAGATCCAGGAGACCCAGACTCAGACCATGGGTCTGGGACAGTGCCTTGGAGACAAGTCCATTGAAGGACTTGGGGGCCTGTGGGAACCTGTGACTGAGTCTGTACCAAATTGAAAGCAAAAGTGAAAACGGCCAGCCAAGTCCTGTTTCAAAAAAGACTTATGAGTCAGTTTTGGTTTGGCGTCCAGGTTTTTGGGCAAATGGATGTGATCATTGGCTCCAGTACCTCTGGGGACAGAGAAGATGTTGTCCTATTCCAATTTGTTGGGATTTAGTGGGAATAACTAGGGTTGTAGCATTCTAACAGCATCCAGTTATTGATAACTATGCCTGGAATGTCTATGAGTTGGACATGTGACTGAGAGGTGGACATCATCGTTTTTGTCTGGTCCATCTCATCTGTGTCTGTGTTTTGTATCTGTTTACTTATCTATTTTGCTTGGTGGATTTCTATTTTCTGGTGTGCTTGTATGTTTTGTTGCACAGATGGGAGAATGACTGAGCACAACTAAAACCCCTTGGTTTTTTTACACCATTTTAAGGAGTTCCACCGGGTTGTCTATGGAACCAAGATGTCTGCGAAAAATCTGCAAACTCGGTGATAGAGTGGCCCACCTTTGATGTAGGCTGGCCAAACAGGGTTCCTCCATCCCCAGGTGGCTAGTAGTGTGGAAGGTAGTTACAGGGAGGCCTGGTCACCCTGACCAGTTTCCTTACATTGACTGATGGCTCACTCTGTTCTCCTACCCTCCTCCATAGCTAAAGTGTTGTGCCCTTAAGGTTTGGCAAAGCCCTTCCCTTTCTGTCTTGGTAATGTCACCCTCTCCAAGACCCCAGCCGTCTATATCCAAGGTTCCCGTTCTAGCGGATGAGAGCGAGAAAGGCAGATATTCCTCCTCCTCACCAGCTTCCTTCCCAGCAGGTCCAGGAATCAACAGTTAAGAGGTCCAGGGACCACTCCTCCTTCCCCAGGAAAGAACAGCAACGAGACCCTCTTGGGTAGGCCCCAGGAGATTTGCAGTTTAACGTAATTATTTATTTAAGCACGCATCACACACCTGTATACGTTTTCAGCAAACTTCTTTATTCTATGGGAAAATCTTTCTGCAGCTTCTATGGCAAAATCTCAAACAGCAAAATCTCATACAGGCTCTTATTGCAAATCTCTCAAGGCAAAATCTCTTCCAATGTCTTTGTTGCATGTAGATAGATAGATAGATAGATAGATAGATAGATAGATAGATGATAGATAGATGATAGATGATAAATAGATAGATGATAGATAGATAGATAGATAGATGATAGATAGATGATAAATAGATAGATGATAGATAGATAGATAGATAGATAGATAGATAGATAGATAGATAGATAGAACTTGTGGCTCAGAAAGCATACAAAAAGGGCTAGGAATGTGCTTCACACAGAGGAGTTGGGGAGAGATAAGAGATAAGACTTAAGTGATGCAGGGCATAGTGGCGCACGCCCTTAATCCTAGTACTCCGGAGGCAGAAGCTGGTGGATCTTTGTGAGTTCAAGACCAGCCTGGTCTACAGAGTGAGTTCCAGGACAGCTGGGGCTACAGGGAGACAAAAAAAAAAAAAAGACTTAAGTGAATTTACAACTTTGGAGGGAGGAAGGCATTAAACCATTAAAAGCATACAGAAATCCTGGTAAAATCAAGGAAAATAGTTTAGCAATAACATGAGGTACTCAAGCCCTAATCTAAGGTATGCACTAACTAGGAGAAAAGCACTAACTAGGAGAGATAGATATTAAATCAAATGGAAAATGTCCCAGGATGTCTTTCCCATGGAACAAAAGAATTTAGGGTTTAGCAACTGCATTGCAGTTCTGGTTTTCCAACAACAGAGCTGTGAATAGAGCTCTGGTTTTAGTAGCCCATTTCCCTGCCTGGGCTGAGGTGCAGGCCCACAAACTCCTGAATTCCTGCTGTTCTGAATTAACCCATTCTGTGCTACAGCAGTGTCAAGGGAACCCTCTGCTCCTACACCTCCACCTCCTGCAGCCCCTGTTCCCCAGGCTTGTCTGGATTCCTCTTCTCCCTCCCATACTAGGAGCAGACTAGATTATGCGAGGTCAGACTCAAACCAAGCCATCTGCCCTGCTGTTCTACCCCTCCAGAAAATGGACCCTCACCCCAGGATGGAGTGCTAAGGACCCCTTTCAGAGTTAATGTCCCTTTCTCCTCTACTGATTTGTATAACTGGAGAACCCAGACTCCCCCACTCTCTGGGAAAACCCATGCCCTGATGTGCCTCCTGAAAATGATTCTCCTCACTTGGCCTGATTGCAGGCAGCTCCTAGGTATTCTCTTCAGAGAGGAAGAATGAATGGTTGAAACCTGAAAAGCTGAAGCAGGCCTTGGGGCAACTGCAGAAGAAGCTGATAAAAGAGTAGAGAGAATTATCCCCTCTAACCAGCCTGACTCAGATGCCAGCTAAATGAAAGTAGGGAGTGTTAGACACCTAGACAGCCACTGCCAGGCTGTCCTGACCACAATGAGAGTAGCTGCTAGGAAGCCAATCAACCTCTCTAAGGTCATCCAGAAAGTCAGGAATCCCCTGCTGGTTTCCTGGAGCTGCTCTTAAATGCCTGTCAGGAATACACCCTGATTAATCCAGATGCCTCAGAAAACCAGGGGGCCATAAACAAAGACTTTGTGATGCAGTCAGGCCCAGGTATTAGAAGGAAACAGCAAAAGCTGGAAGAGTTTGAAGGGAAAATTAAGGCTGAATTGATGGAAGTAGCACAGAGAGTCTTCAACACTAGAGAAATTGAGGAGAAGAAAGAAAGGGACGATAGGGACAGAAGAGCAGGGACAAGAAATTTGCAAGGATAATGGTAGCAGCATTTAAAAAGGAAGAAGAGAGGGGGCAAGGGTCACCCAAGGGACCAACCCAGGGCTGAGCTAAATTAGCGGCAGACCAGTGTGCTTACTGGAAAAATGAATGCCCTCAGCACAGGCAGAAGAAAGGAAGACAGGTACTTAACCTGTCTGGGACTGACTGCACCAGGGCTCTTTTCCTGCTGTTCACCCATGAGCCCATGGTTACAGGAAAAGTGGGAGACAAAAAAGGCCGATTCCTGATTAACACTTGTGTGGCCCATTCAGTACTAACTCAACCTTTGGGCCCACTTACCAAGAAAAGAACTAATATTCAAGGGACCACCGGACCTGGAACTTATGCCTGGACAACAGCCAGAAAACCAGACCTTGGACAAGGTACTGTGACTCATTTCTTTCTTATTATGCCACACTGTCCATACCCCCTCATTAGCAGGGACTTGCTGAGAAAACGTGGCTCCACAATTACATTTAGTGAAATTGAGGCTGCCTTAAATTTGCAGAACCCACGCCTTGTTTTCCCGGTAACTTTTCCTCGTTTAGATGAATGGAGATTGATAAGGGAAAGTTTTGGTGAATGTAATGAACTGGGGATGACACCCTCTTCTCAGAGAATGGCTGCAGAAGTTCCCCAAAGTATGGGTGGAAATCACCTGCTCAGGAATGGCCTCCAACACTTGTCCAACTTCTGAGCTCAGTGACTCCCGTGAGAGTTAAGCAATACCCAGTCTCAAGAGATGCTAAGATTACCATCAAACAGCATGTTTATGGCTTCAGAGATGCAGGGATCCTGGTTTCTTGTCTTTCTCCATGGAACACCCCCTTGGTCAGTGTTATGAAGCCCACATATCAAGGACTATTGCCCAGGACTTGAGAGAGGTCAAGAGAGCATAGACCATGCATCCAGTGGTGCCAAACCCTTATACTATGCTGAGCTTGTTAGAAAAGATTGTGTACACTGACCTGGACTTAAAAGATGCATTTTTCTCCTTGCCCCTGGCACCTGAGACAACCCAACTTTGTCTTTGAGTGGGGACCCAGAGGCGGGATTCAGTGGCCAGTTGACTGGGACTCCACTGCCACAAGGATTTAGGGACTCTCCCACCCGGTTTGATGAGGCCCTCAGTGCAGACTTGCTCTGGTATCACCAGCAGCACCCAAACATCACTCTCCTGTAGTATGCGGGGATCTTCTCATTGTTGCACAGACCTCAGATGACTGTAATCAGGCCACCAAGGACCTCCTGAGAACACTCCAACAGCTGTGCTGCCGTGTATCAGTTAAAAAGGTGCTCCAACAAGGTGACCTATCAGGTATTGCCTAGAGGGTGGCAGTTGTACCTTGTCTCCAAACAGGATTCAAGCCATCATGAATATTCCTAAGCCTAGGGACAAGAGACAAGGGAGAGAGTTTGGAAGAACAGTTGGGTTTTGCAGACTCTGGATACCAAATTTTACAGAGAGAGCCAAGCCACTATACCTGAGCTTGGGAGGAAATGAAATGACCCTTTGAACTTTGGGGATAAAGAAAAGGAAGCTTTCCAAAGACTTAAGGAAGCTCTAGCAATAGCCCCAGCCTTAGGCCTCTCTGACATTACCAAGTCTTTCTAGCTATTTGTGGTCAAGCATAATGGGGTGGCAAAAGGCGTATTGACTCAGTCTTTGGGACCTTGAAAGATGCCTGTGGCCTACTTGTCTAAAAGGATAGATCCAGTAGCAGCTGGATGACCAGCATGCATTTGAGCTACTGCTGGCACAGCTGTATTGCTCAAAGAGACTAATAAACTGACCATGGACAGCAGCTGGTTGTTATCACCCCACATTCTGTCAAGACCGTCCTTAGGGAGCACCAAAGCTGGATGTCCAAAGCTCATATCACCCATTATCAGGCTCTTCTCTTAGATATTCCTGTAAGGTTGTAGCCCACCTATGTCAGGGGTTCGGGAAAGCCAACCAAAGAATTCTGATAAATAAACACCCTGGACTGTATTCCTGCAATCTGAGAAAAGGTTGCTGCAGTGTCCTGAAAAATATCTATAACATAAATGCCCTTTGATTATATCTCCATTCATGTGTGTTTATGTGTGCTTGAACATATGAGTTTAGTGATTTCCAAGATAAGAGGTGGACATCAAATCCCTTAAATCCGGAAACTCACAACTGTGTGCCGAAAACTGACTTCTACAGAACAGTCAGTACTCCTGACTCCTGAGAAATTTTTCAGCCTCTATGACTGTACTCAGAATAACTACAGAAAATTCATTCTGTTGAGTATTGAAGAAAAAGAAGCCATAATTTGTGTCCACAACTGACTGAATCTCTGTAGAGATTATAGCTTAGTCTACCATAATTTAGCTTTCTGTTGATTTTTGATTTACAATTCTAATAAGAGTAATTTATTCAAATTTTGTAACATGGCCATAAATATTGTGAAACTCATGTGTTGTACTGTAAACATAGTTAAATCCTTCTGGAAAGAGAAATCATACATAAATCTTTGAGAAAATCCCAAGGCAGTTGCATCCTTAGACTAATGTAATTTCTTACCAAAAAAAAGCGCACAAAACATGTATCCTTATATTTACAATCATATATCCCTGTCACTACTCATCAAAGAAGCTTATTTTCTATCAGATGAGAACTATTACCTTGTACCACAAATGGTCACACACAGACATTGTCTGTGAATTACTCAAGCCTAAGTGGCATGTCTACAATGCAAACTCTACACCTAGGGCTCACACAATGTACAATAATGATAAAGAGGACACTAATGAATCTCTCAGCTCTCACTGTTGTCAGGAACACAAAAGGGCACAAATGGATGAAGCATGGAAATTAAGTCTCCAAAGTGTGGACCCTCTGACAGGACTCCTAGATTAAGCTTCACTCACCCAGGGCTCAGGAACCACAGCAGAAGAGGAGGCAGAAAGATCGTGAGACCAGGGAGGATGTCCATGACCACACTGAAGTTGAATCATACAAGCTCCTGGGTCCCTATTTATATGAACCTAAAGCAGGTGTGTCAGCATGCAGAAGATCCATGCAAACTCAAGCAAACAAAACCCAGCATAGAACTGTGGAAATGGGCAGCAAGTCCAAATCTTAGCAGAACTATTGTCAGCTGACTATTGCTAGATGAGAAAGAACTGATCTTCTTAAAGTGAGGGACTCAGAATGGGCTGACTACACCTCGGTGGATGAACTTTCACTAAGAAATATCTGGCAACAATAACTTGACACAATGGGCTTTGGCACTAATGACAGAATGTAAAACATTGACACAACTGACAGAGTCTATGAATTCCAGTTGGGGGACTGTGGAAGGGTTCTAATGTGGAAGGACATATAAAGGTGATAAAGATTGATTGAGATGTTCTGTATGAAATACATAAAAATCCAATTTAAAAAAAGGAGAAAAGAAAAAGTAATTATTACCAACAATTAAAAAAGAAGAAAATACATTAGATACAACACATAATTTTAGATATTGGTATACTATTCTAATTGTTATAAATGAGAATAGTCTATAAACTGACCACTAAATTATGGTCTACCTTTACTTAGAAGGACTGTACACCTAAACCCAAGTTGGAGGAAGCAGTGTTTTAGAAAAACACATTTATCTTACAGTTATTTGGCTTACAAAAGGTCAATTTTTCAATCCTTATAATATAGGTTTTGAGTTCCATTAAAAGTACTTTCCAATTTTCCTATTTGTAAAACCATAAATATATGACTGTGATTTCAAAAGATGACTGTGTGATAGCTAATCAAGTATTAATCTTGAATGAATTCTCTGGAAGCATAGTTCAAAGGAGTAAAAGTTTGTGTGGATATCATTTCCGCACAAAGCACTTCTGTATCTAAATTGGCAATCCCTTAGGACATGATGGTCTTAGAGCTTAGGTACCCCGAGAATTCAGTGGTCTTATTAGAAGCTTTCCAATAGGACATACAGACACATATCCTTTATTATATTAGAAATGATGAATTTTCATATCATGCTTTATATCACATTTAGTAACGTTTGTGATACTTCATATAAGTGAACTGCAGTAAATGTAGAAAAGGTAAGTTCACACAATTTCCTACCATGCAATAAATTACTCAAAAATAAAATCATTAAGGAAACATGTAAATCACTCATATATTTTAGATTAGAATGAGGTGAGTAGTAACAGACTACCCATGATAATGACTAAAACATTGAAGTGTAGATTGCCAGAAATTTATACTCAAATGAAGAAAAATGGTGTACTATTAAGGAGTTAGGATTTGAATATAACTTTATCAGAGTTATAAACAATTGTAAAATATTACAAATAAGATGAAATAACCATTTAAAATTAGAAAATCTTTTATGTTTTTTATGATATCCAACACAATTAATTGCAATTGTATTTATTGGGCTTGATCATTGATATTACAGTGTTGTTTCTTTTGTTATACTGTATGTTGTAAGGACATAATGTATCTGTAATTCTTGAAGCATAATAAATCAATAGTTTCCTATGAGAAAATTAAACTGTAGGTTTCATGTAATTAAGCAATAATAACAATGTTGCCAGTGGGAAAGTTTCTATACATGAGAGCATTTTATAATATATTGTTTCAGAAATATCTGTATCCCACCACGACAATGTCTTTCCCAATAGTTTGTGGTTGTATCAGAGATAAATAAAAATGACAATGCTAAATATGTTTTCTTACAACATGAGGATTGATTTGATTCATTTGTTGTCTTCAGCTTATGCCGGTTCATCTGCCTAAAATCCCTTAGTCAAGTATTCAGATCATTTAGGGAACATTTTTTTTTTAATTTTATTTATTTCTGTATGTGTATGAATGTACTGTCTGCATGCAAGTCTGTGCACCTGTGTCGTGCAATGCCGCGGAGGTCAGAAGAGGGTCTCGGATTCCCCTGGAACTGGAGTTCTCCTGGAACTGGAGTTTCAGACGGTTCTCGGCCGCCATATGGGTGCTGGGGATCGAACTCGGGTCCTCTGTAAAAGCGGTCGGCGCTCTTAACTGCTAGGCCATCTCTCCAGCCCAGGGAACATTTTTTTTTAGGTCTTTTTAAGACAGGGTTTCCCTGTAGCCCCAGATAGCCTGGAACCCTTTATGTACACCAGGCTTGTCTTGAACTCACAGAGATCTGCCTGCCTCTGCCTACCAAGTGCTGGGATTAAAGGCACGCACCACCAGGCCCAGAAAAATCCATTAGTTAAGTATTCAAATCATTTAGGGAACATTTCAAAAGATCCAAATGCTCTGATATCTCCTTCTGTAAATTCCTGTAGATGAAAAAAATAAGAAAAACAATTTTCAACTGTCTCTTGATTCTTTACTTTTGTTCGTATGCTGTTCTCTAAAAAATAATTTATGTATAAGAAATTGGAAACAGGTCTATTGTATCACCAATGCAAGACACATGATCTTCCACATTTTCTATGCAAATGTTCTAAATTATTTTATTATGGTAGTAGAAAACATCTTCTAAAGAAATTTTTTCCTAGAGTGAACACTATTTATTGAATGCAAGTATGATAAAATAACTTTAAATTATAATTTGAATAAAGTTTTTGATAAAACAGCATAAATTTGAATGTGTATGTTAGTGAAAATGTTAGTGAAATGAAAAGCAGATGGACATTAGTAACATAAATATTTTTTGTTTTTAAAAGTGTCATCATCATATTTATTTGTAAATTATTTTCATACTTTAAATTTTTAATTTTTCCATGATTCCCTTCACGTGAATTTTTTAAATTTTTATTTTGGAGTTTTACAATCCTTTATCTTTCTCTGAAGTATATGTTTCTCCTAATATCTTAAAATATAAACATGTCTCCATTTCTTCAATAGTTTGCTTTGTGTATCATATCACTAGTCAGACATAAAAAAGTCATTCAAGTATTTTGTATGCTAAGCTTTGCTTAACTGTACAAAACCAGACCAATGAACTCATTCTAGCTATTGAAGTGGGCTTAGTTTATTTTTGTGGCTATATAGGCATTCCATAGCAGATATAGATTGTTATTCATGTCCTATTTTGATTCTACTTCACAATTTTTTAAATAAGAAATTATATGACATTTCAGTTCCTACACATTGATTAGGACATGTGCATGTTTTCTAAGATAAATATATATATATTTATATTATTCATATAAAATCTCAAAATCCCTACACTTATAGGCCTATAAACTTGGTATAATATATAAAGATTTACTATTGAATCAAAGTACTCTACAAATATAAAATATTTCTTTTACATGAGTATCTGTAAAGGATCAATGAACATAACACATAGACCTGAAACATTAGTATTCTACTCACTAAAGTTTAAGCAATACTTCACTTTTCTAATAAAGATATTTTTGTTTGCTTGGTTGGGTTTGGTTTTGGTTCCTTTACTTTAAGCTGGCCTCCATCTCACAGAGATCTACCCACCACTACCTCCAGAGTTCTGGGATTAAAGGTGTGTGTCCTCACACCTGACTCCTTCACATCTTTTTACACACTCAGAGCTGAAAGCTGCCATGAGACAGAAGACCGTAATGGGAAATCGTACTAGAAAGATACAGTTTGTGACAGCAGGTTGAGCTGATAGAGCAACTTTGAAACTGTTTTTATCGTCCTGCTTCCCAGGTATTTTCTTGGCACTTAATGCATATCATCATCCTGCTAGGATCTGCTTTTAAATTAACACTCTTCTCTGTATTTTTCTTCTTTTTCCTCGTCTTTGGCGGCAGTTTTTTCTGCTTTTACACTACTTCTGTAATTTATTTCTTGTGGCAGTTTTTTTCTCTAAAAGTTTCATATAGATAATATAGAGATATATGATATAGATGTAGATATATAGATATATATTAGATAAATGTAAATAAAGATTACCAAAAATATAAACCAACTCCAATAACCATTCTAATATGTTAAAACACTTAATTGAAAAAATCACGCCAGGGGGGGTGTGCAATCACCGCCTTTAATACTTAATAATACCTTGCACTTGGGAGTCAAGGCCAGTCAGATTCTTTTTGTGAGTTCTGAAAAGCCAAGGCCAGCCTGGTCGACAAGATTGGTTCCAGACAAGCTGGGGCTTCAGGAAGACTTGTCTCAAAGAGACCAAAGAAAAAAAAAAAAAAAAAAAAAAAAAGAATATTTATGTGACTTAGAAGAAAGGAATAACTTTTTCTGGTCTTTTTGAAAGAAATAACTTTTTTTAAGTGTGACTAGTATCTTTTTAAATTTTTCTATAGATCAGATAGGACCAAAGAGAAATGAAGAACCAGTCAGTGGAAATAGTGTTCATTTTGCTTGGACTGACAGATGACCCTCAGCTACAAATTGTGATTTTCCTGCTTCTGTTTTTCAATTACATCTTGAGCCTGATGGGAAACTTAGTCATCATCCTGCTCACCTTGCTGGATCTCCGCCTCAAGACTCCAATGTACTTCTTCCTCCGAAATTTCTCCTTCTTAGAAATTGCATTCACATCTACCTGCATCCCACCGTTCTTGATGAGCATTCTCACTGGAGACAGAAGAATTCCCTACAATTCTTGTATAGCACAGTTATTCTTCTTTTTTCTATTATTAATCACAGAATTTTACCTCCTTGCTGCCATGTCCTATGATCGCTATGTCGCTATCTGCAAACCTCTGCATTACCCAATCATCATGAGCAGCAAAGTGTGCCACCTGCTTGTTCTCAGCTCCTGGGTAACTGGGTTCTTATCCATTTTCCCACCTGTGATATTGGGGCTCAGGTTGGAATTCTGTGCTTCCAAAACAATAGATCACTTCCTATGTGACACTTCTCCTGTCCTGCAGCTGTCTTGCACAGACACACATTTCTTAGAACTGATGGCATTTGTGGTAGCTGTGATGACCCTTGTCATCACCTTGATCTTGGTGTTCCTCTCCTACACACTCATCATCAAAACCATTCTCAAATTTCTTTCAGCTCAACAACGATTAAAGGCCTTTTCCACCTGTTCCTCACACATGTTTGTTGTCTCTATCACTTATGGAAGCTGTATCTTCATGTATTTGAAAACATCAGCAAAGGAAAGGGTGACTTTAAATAAGAGTGTAGCTGTGCTCAACACGTCTGTAGCCCCATTGCTAAACCCTTTCATTTACACCCTAAGAAACCAACAGGTGAAAGAAGCTTTCAAATGTACGCTTCACAGATTATGCTCTTTTCAAAATTTTAAGGAAATAATTAGATTTAAATAATATGCTTTTGGAACATGAATGAGAAAACTGAATATGTTTGTCAGATATATCAGAGATGGTCTATGATTCTTGAGTATTTAAATTATGAATATTATTCTAATGTGGTCTATGACTCTTCTTTCTTAATCTTTCAAATCACTAGGAGTAAATTGCCCTCTTCAATAACCATTCTAATATGGTTCATGATATTTAATTCTATCTTTATCTAGTAAATCTATTTTTTCATAAATGATAGTTCCCTATACTAAAAGCATTATACAAATGAATCTATTTACATATAATTTTTCAATACATTGATTAATTGCTAAGCATTTCATTTGCTGCTCAGTATTTGCATTGCTAAAATAGAGACAAGCATAGACCATCATGTTTATTATGTTACATAATTGAGGTCATGATAGCAAATAACTAGAAATTCTGAGATTTAAAGATGAAATTAGGCTACAAGAGAGCATTGTGTGAAGAAAATTGACAGATAAGAAAGTGAAGACGGAAGGGCTCTTTGATGAGAATTATAACACAGGTAAAGAAGGAGATATTCCTGGAGTACTTTCTCCTGTACAGGTATAACATTTGAGAGTTATGTCTCAGTTTAGAGAAGTTTCTGGGAAAAAATAATTAGACTTTAGTATTTTATGCTAATTACATATTTTTTCATATTTCTCATTCCTAGAAGTAGAAGTGGTACTAAATTGTCAAAAAAGTCATTGTATAATTTATTTGTATATTGGTTTGGAGACATTTATGTATTCTTAAATTTATTTTATTTATTTATTTATTTATTTACTTATTTATTTGAATGTACTATCTGCATGTAGGTCTATGCGCCCTGTCTTGCAATGCCTCGGAGGTCAGAAGAGGGTGTTGGATGCCCCTGGAACTGGAGTTCTCCTGGAATTGGAGTTACAGACGGTTCTCAGCCACCATGTGAGTGCTGGGGATCAAACCTGGGTCTTCTGCAAGAGCAGTTGGTGCTCTTAACCACTAGGCCATCTCTCCAGTCCCTGACATTTATATTTTTAAATGAAAAATTTCTAAACAGTTCTGTTTGTGTCAATTTCCATAAAATTAATGTTTTACTTCTCATGTAAAATATCATATAATTATTTTAAACAAAATACACTGGGTAACTATGCATGCCCCTGCTACTATAAGAAGCATCAGAGTGATTTTTTTTTTACTTCTTTTTCTCTTATAGTATTAATTTTTAATAGATATCATTTGTATTTATATAGCACCTTCTTCAACAACCTTAAATGGTTTAGAGAAATTATCTGTAACTAATTCTCACAAAAACCCTGTGAACCAGGTATTACTTACATTTTACAAAAGAATGAGACTAAAGTACAGAGAAGTTAAGGGACTTGCCCAAGTCACAAAGTTAAACTCATTGAAGAGCCAGGATCTGAGACTCTCAGCTCCCAGCCAAATAGCTCATAAGAGAATCTATGATGAAATGTATCTTTACAGAAAATATCAAGAGTAGTATGTTAAGAAAATGAGATCTTCCTACTGCCATCACAGACAGAAAAATACCACAAGGCCTGCATAGTACAGTTCTTCCTTCCCCTTTCTAAGCCTCCTGGCTCCTGTCCTAAGGAACTTTATTAGTGTCAAATCCATAAGACAGAAGCCGTGTGATTTATAAGTGGGACTTAATTTAAGATATTTATCTTTAGTTACAATAACTCATAGAATGTTTTATTCCAATATACAAATCATGGGACAGCTATGCCAACAAACAGGTACAAACATAGTTATATAGCAATCAGCCTCATTTAAAAACTCCCTTCTGCCCTCAGTTTAATCACAGCCAACCCAGAGATCACCTTCCACTGCTTCCTGCACTGTATACTTTTCTTACTATATCTGTATCCGCCCTCCCACCCCAAACCTTATGTTTTTAAAGAATACTGAGTTTATGAAAAAATGCAAAATATTTTACTTAGATCCAGCTGCACTAAGAACAAGTGTGAATTTAGAGCCACCACCACACAGTTCCTTCCCTGTAATCATACAATGAAACACACTGTGGATATGAACAAGGTGTAATTCCACTCAGCATAGTACTGCAGTGTACAGTAATTTGAAATTTAACCAAGCTCTTCCTGCTTGTTTATTTTATTCGAAAATTATAAAAGCAAACACAACACAGTATTTTCATGCTGAAAATCACCTCCTCTGTCTTCCTTATGCTTGCTGTCCTAGATGATATCAGACTCCACTTTGCCTCTTTTCCTTGTACATGATGCTGCCAAAATACAATTTTAAATTCCAAGACAATTTGGTTTGGTTTGAGCTCTCAGAATGCGAGTACTCTGATGCTCTGAGTCTCCCACATTCGTGGTTGAGAGTCTCTGTGCAATGTGAGTAGATCAGGCAGAATTCACCTGCTGTATACAAAATAACTCCAGTGGATAAGGCATCAGGGACTGTATTGTAAAAAAATGATTTTGTCAAAATACCATAATTTTCTCCCAGCACATCTGTCTAAGAATCCTACTTAGATCAGTAACCCTGTTAAAAATCTGCTTATGGGATGAATAGATGAAGTCATTCCTGAACTGAAAGGGATAGATATTAAGTGTTGATAATAATAGAACAAAATAATTTCTTTTTGCTGTTTTCAAGTTAGTAGTTTTAGTAAAAATAACTTTAGACTATTAGGGAGTTAACAGCACCAACAAAACTGCTGTCTAAAGAGTGTGACAACAGCTACCTAAACCATGACAGCTATTTTTGTAACACAGTCTTCAATTACTTTCTTCAAGTTACTTTTGGCCCTGCCAGACCACTTACTTAATGGTTGGAAAATGTTAGCACTTTCTCTACCTTTTACATTACCTATATTATTTCCAAAAACACCCAACAGAGTGAAGTCTAAAACTTCTGAACACTCTTCCAATCAGATTTGTAATGTGAAAAGGGGACAAAAGTCCTTTTTAGATCACTGGCCACCAAGGTATAATCTCCAAAGGGCTTTAGCTACTGTCCAGGCTGCTATGGTCTCATACTAAGACCATAAATAGAGACATTCAAAAAGAGCCCGCCTGCCTGTCAGCAGTTGAGTCTTGATTAAAAAAAGGGGGTGGGCGGCTAATCTCAGACCCACCTGGCCAATTCTTCTCCCACATCACATTCGTAAATACTAACCAAATGCTCATTCTACTTCTGTAAACTCACTTCTAGCTAAAGAAAACCTGTGATCAGTTATTACCTAAAAAACCCATGATGTCTCATGTAGTAAGAAATTCCTAGGATTAAGGTAATTGTATTTTATGCCTTTAAAATCCCTGGATCTTAAATCCCTGCACCACAGCAGTATGATTGGCTCAAAAACAAATCTTTTTTCCTTTTAAATTTAAATTTTGTCTAGTGGTCTCCTTGGGTGGTCGCAACTCCATAAGATTTCTTGGAGGCACCGGTGAGATCCAGGAGACCCAGACCCAGGACCACATGTCACGATCAACTTGGGGACAAGTCCACTGAGAGACTTGGAGGCCTGTGGGAACCCATTACAGTCCACAGTAAATTGAAAGGAAAACAAAAGTGAAAACAGCAGGCCAACTGATGTTTCAAAAGAGACCTACAAGTGAGTTTTGGTTTGGGGTCCAGATATTGGAGAGGTTTTGGGCACATGGACATGATCATTGGCCCTACCTATGGGGACAGAGAAGACATTTTCCTATTGCCCTCTGTTAGGATTTAGTGAGAGTAACTAAGTTTGTAGCATTCTAAGGACATCCAGTTACTCATAACCATGCCTTGAATGTCTGAGTTGGACATGTGACCAAGAGTTGTCCACCATCATTTTTGTCTGGTTTCCCTTGTCTGTATTGCTTGGTGGATTTGTGTTTTCTGGTGTGCTTGTAAGTTTTGTTGCACAGATGGGAGAAGGACTGAGCACAGCTAAGACCCCTTGGGGCTGTATACTGCACCATTTTGAGGAATTTCACCAGGTCGACTATGGAACCAAGATGTCTGCCAGAAAGCTGTCCACCCTGTGCTAATTAGACTGGCCCACATTTGATGTAGGCTGGCCGGACACAGGGTTCCTCCATCCCCAGTGGCTGGTAGTGTGGAAGGTGTAAGGTTATAGCACGCTCCCCCCGGAATGAAAGGCCACGAGGTCTAAGTTCTTTGGAGCAAAGTTTAATTCAGGATAGCCAGGCTAGGCTCAGGGGAAAGATAGAGCCAAGCAAAGAATGGCGTCTGGCTTGGGAATTTAAGGGAGAAGGTGGGAATGGGGTTCAGTGAGGGTGGGGTGGGTCAAAAGGCAAGGTGGAAGATTCCTGAGTAATTGGTGGTGGCCTGCTTTAGCATAGCCAAAGGCTGGCCTGGTAGAGCTGGTTCTTGGGCAACATGGACCTTAGGTGTCTCTGCATTCCAATGGGCTTCTGGAGCTCACACCCTGACAGAAGGTAGTTGCAGGGAGGCCTGGTCACCCTGACCAGTTTCTTTACACTGACTGATGGCTTACTCTGCTCTCCCACCCTCCTCCATGGCTAAATTGTTGTGCCCTTAAGGTTTGGCAAAGCCCTTCCCTCTCTGTCTTGGTAATGTCACCCTTTCCAAGACCCCAGACATCTATATCCAAGCTTCCCATTCTAGCAAATGAAAGAGAGGAGGGTATTCCTCCTCCTTACCTGCCTCCTTCCTGGCTTTTCCATTACACCACAGTGTCAAGGAAATCCTCCTCTCCTCTACTGCCCCATCCCATACCTCCTGTTCCCCCAGTTTATCTGGATTTACTTTCTCCCTCCCATACTAGGAATAGACTAGATTATGCTAGGTCAGACTCAAACCAGGCCATCTCTTCTGCTGTTCTGCCCTTCCACAAAGTGCACCCAAGTGGACTCCCCACCCCAGGATAGAGTTCCAAGGGCCTCTTTCAGGGTTTATGTCCCTTTCTCCTCTACTGATTTGTATAAATGGAGAACCTAGACACACCCCCCCCCATTCCCTGAGAAACCCAATGCCCTGATGAGCCTCCTGGAAACTATTTTTCTCACTCATCAGCCTACTTGGGCTGATTGCAGGCAGCTCCTGGGTACTCTCTTCACAGAGGAAGAATGAGAGGGAATAATGATTCAAGTCTGGAAAGCTGCAGCAGGCCCTGGGGCAACTGCAGATGAAGCTGATAAAAGAATATAGAGAACTGTCCCTTCTAACCAACCTAACTCAGACCCCAACACCATTGAAGGTAGGGAGCATTAGGTACCCACTTACAGGCCCTCCTGACCACAATGACAGTAGCTGCTAGGAAGCCAGTCAACCTCTCTAAGGTATTCAAAGTCATCCAGGAAAGTCAGGAATCCCCTGCTGGTTCCTGGAGCTGCTCTTAAATGCCTGTCAGAAATACACCCTGATTAATCCAGATGCCCCAGAAAATTAGGGGGCCATAAACATAGCCTTTGTGATGCACTCAGGCCCAGGTATTAGAAGGAAACAGCAAAAGCTGGAAGGGTTTGAAGGAAAAAGGAGCTCTGAATTGATGGAAGTAGCACTAGGGAAATTAAGGAGAAGAAAGAAAGGGACAACAGGGGCAGAAGCAGGGACAAGAAATTTGCAAGGATAATGGTAGCAGCATTTAAAAAGGAAGAAGAGGGGGCCAAGGGTCACCCAAGGGACCAACCAACCCAGGGCTGAACTAAGTTAGAGAGAGATCAATGCGCCTATTATAAAGAAAAATGACAATTCTGCCTCAGCACAGACAGAAGAAAGGGAGACAGTTATTCAACCTGTCTGGGACTGACCACGCTAGGGCTCTATCCCAATGTCTCCCCATGAGCCCCAAATTACCAGAAAAGTGGTGCACAAAACTCACCAGTTCCTGATTGACAGCAGTGTGGCCCATTCAATATTGATTCAACCTTTGGGCCCCCTCACCATGAAAAGAATCAATATTCAAGGGGGCCACCAGAACTGGAACTTATGCCTGGACAAGAGCCAGAAAAATAGACCTTGGACAAGGTACTGTCCATACCCCCTCATTGGCAGGGAGTTGCTGAGAAAGCTTAGCTCCACAATTACATTTAGAGAAACTGATGCCGCCTTAGAGTTTAAGAACCCGCCCAGTTGTCCTGGTAACTTTTCCTCTGTCAGACAAATGAAGTTTGATAAGGGAAAATCTTGATGACTTTAATGACCTTGGGGCTGACAACCCCCTTCTCAGAGAATGGGTGCAAAAGTTCCCCAAAGTATGTGCAATCCCCCAGGACTGGCCTCCCACTGGCCGTCGATAGTTGTCCGTCTTCTGAGTTCAGTCACTCCTGTGAGATTTAATGCATACCTAGTCTCAACAGTTGCTAAGATTGGGATCAAAAAGCATATTTACTGCTTGAAGTTGCATGGAACATCCCCCTGCTCCCTATTATAAAGCCAAGTACCAAGGACTACTGTCCTGTCCAGGATTTGAGAGAGGTCAGCAAGGGAGTAGAGACCATCCACCCAATGGTGCCAAATCCATATACCTTTCTCAGCCTGTTGCACCCTGAAAGGGCTATGTACACTGCCCTGGACTTAAAAAGATGCATTTTCCTCCTTGTCCCTCGTGCCTGAACCAACCCGTAAACTTTGCCTTTGAATAGCCATAGGTGGGATTCAGTTACCAGTTGACTTGGGCTCCACTGCCACAGGATTTAAGAACTTTCTCACCCTGTTTGATGAGGCCTTCAATGCAGACTTGCCAGTTGTGGTGGTTTGAATGAGAGTGTCCCCCATAGGCTTTAAGTATTCAGATATTTTGTCCCCAGTTGGTGGCACTGTTCTGGAAGGTCTTAGAAGGTGTGGCCATGCTGGAGGAAGTATGTCATTGGGGGTGGGCTTAGTGCATTTAACAAGCCTCCAGTCGCTCTCTCTGCTTCCTGTGCTCATTACAATATGTGACCCTCAGCTTGCTGCTCCAGCCCTGGCCACCATGCCTCCCACCACAATGGACTCTGATTCCCTGGAACTGTTAATGGTAAGCTCAAATAAACTCTTTCTTTTATAAGTTCCCTTGGTCATGGTGTTTTATCACAGCAACAGAAAAGTGACTTATACAGGAGTATCACCAACAGCACCCAAACATCACTCTCCTGCAGTACACGGGGATCTTCTCATTGTTGCACAGACCTCAGATGACTGTAATCAGGCCACCAAGGACCTCCTGAGAACACTCCAACAGCTGGGTTACAGTGTATCAGCTAAAAAGGCCCAGTTGTGCTTCAACAAGGTGACCTATCAGGTATTGCCTAGAGGGTGGCAATTGGACCTTGTCTCCAAACAGGATTCAAGCCATCATGAATATTCCTGAGCCAAGACACAAGAGACAAGGGAGAGAGTTTTGAAGAACAGTTGGGTATTGCAGACTCTGGATACCAAATTTTGCAGAGAGAGCCAAGCCACTATTCCTGAGCTAGGGAGGAAATGAAATGACCCTCTGTCCTAGTTTGTCTTCCGTTGCTGTGACAAAACACTCGGACTGACACCAACTTGGGGAGGAAAGGGTTTATTTAGCTTACATCTTCTGGGTCACAGTTCATCACTTAAGGAGCCCAAGGCAGGAACTCAGGGCAGGAACCTGGAGGCAGGAGCTGAAGCACAGGCCATGGAGAAATGCTGTTCACTGGCTTGCTCCTCTGGCTCATGCCCAGCCCACCTTCTTATACAGTATGCAACAACCTGCCCAGGGTGGCACCACTCTTGTGGGCTGGGCCCTGCCACACTGCTTGACCATCAAGACAATACTCCACATATGTGGCCACAGGCCAATCCAAAGGAGCCAATACCCCAATTGAGGCTCCCTCAATCCAGGTGTGTCAAGTTGACACTAAAGCTATCCAGCACACCCTCTGAACTTTGGGGATAAGGAAAAGGAAGCTTTCCAGAGACTTAAGGAAGCTCTAGCATCAGCCCCAGTCTTAGGCCTGCCTGACATTACCAACCATTGACTTGGATTTTGGGACTTTGGAAGAGGCTTCTGGCCTACTTGTCTAAAGGGGTATATCCAGAAGCAGCTGAATGTATTTGAGCCATTGCTGGCACAGATGTATTGTTTAATGAGACTGAATAATTGACCATGGGACAAGAACTGATTACCACTCCTCATTGTTCTGGAGGCTGGGGAGCTGAACACTGGATGTTGAATACTGGTATCACATATCACTCATTATCAGGCTCTTCTCTTAGATGTGCCCAGGGTCATGTTCTTGCCCTCTGCAGTATTGAACCTAGCCTCTCTCCTGTCTGACCCTGAAGAAAAACCTACTCACAACTGCATCCAACTGATTTATCATCTACAATATGGACAACCTGACCTACCAGATCAGCCTCTGGGAAATGCAGATATAACCTTGAACACTGATGGAAGCAGCTATATGCAAGATGGGGTGAGGTATGCTGGAGCAGCTGTGGTAACTCTTTCTGAGGTGATCTGGGCCCGGTCTCTACCAAGATGTACATCAGCCTAGCAGGCAGAATTAATATCCTTGACTCAAGCCCTGAGATGGGGGAATGGGTGGGTGTGCTATCAACTTTTACACTGATAGCAAGTATGCCTTTGCTACCTCCCATACCCACGATACCTTACATTATCCACTGTCCTGGGAACCAGAAAGGAGATTCGGATGTGGCCCAAGGCAACAAGTTATCCAATGCCAATGCTAAGAATGCAGCCAAAAAGCCAGTGGGCTGCTGCAGGTACTGGGCTCTCCCTCTGTCCTCACCCTCCTACCCAAGCCTGATCTGCTGGAACATCTTGAATATACCAGTGAGGAGGAAGCATGGGCTCATCAGCAAGGGACCTCTAAAATGGAGGACTGGCAGATTCTCCCTGATGACTGTCTCATTTTTCCTGAGGCTCTGGAGCCACAGCTTCTTTCTCAAATTCACCAAAACACCCATTTGGGATCAACCAAGGAACTGATTAGAGATAGTTATGTTGTGCCTCACCTGGATGAAAAGGTCGAGCAAATTATTCACTGCTGTGCTATCTGTGCCCAAGTGAACCCAAAGGGAGGAAGAACAGTGCCCATGGGTGTCCATGAAAGGGACTGGCCCTGGTGAGCACTGGGAATTGGACTTTACTGAGGTGACTCCAGCAAGGTTCGGCTACTGTTATTTGTTAGTTTTTATAGATAACTTCTCAGGTTGGGTAGAAGGTGCCCCCACCAGGTCAGAGACAGCTAATGTAGTTACTAAGAAATTGCTTATGGGAATTCTCCATCATTTTGGCCTTCCTTTCTCTTTGTGGTCCCATAATAGGCCAGCCTTCATGGTCCAAGTGTCACAACCAGTAGTCAGGACTCTGGAATTTACACTGTGCTTATAGACCTCAGAGTTCAGGACAGGAAGAGACGGTCAATAGGACTATTAAAGAAACTTGGACTAAATTCTGGGGAGAGACTGGTGAGGGGTAGACTGAGCTGCTCCCCACTATCCTTTTTTTTTTGGGATAAAGTGCTCCCTCTATAGAAACATGTTGACACCTTTTGAATTGTTCGGAAATCTGCCTCCATTAGTTCCTGCTAAAGGAGAGGTGCAAGCAATTGACATGTCTAATTATTCCTTCCTCAAGTCCCTACAGGTATTACAGAAAATAGCTTGAGATACTCGGAGTCATCTCTCATTCCCACCACCTGAACCTCCCCTGACCAAACCAGCCCAGAAACTGAACACATGGAGTTGGAGTTCCAAACCAAGAGTCTCTGTGTCCTGGTCTATGTTTTGCCCCAAGTGTACATATATACGGGAAACAAAGGGAGGGAATACCTCACAATGGAGGTCATATCCCTCCCTAATGAGATTCATATTGATAAAAAGAGAATAGCAGCCATCTTAATTCCCCTCCTTGTAGGAGCAGCAGTAGCAGGTTCAGTGGCACTGGGAGCCACAGCCCTGATCACAAGTGACCAAAATTTTAAGATTTTTAAGTGCTAGGGTGGACCAAGATTTACAGCACCTCAAATACTGCATAGGACAAATTGAAGACAGATCGACTCCCTGGCAGAGATGGTTTACAAAACCATCAGGGCCTTGACAATATATTTAAAGGAGGGAGCCCAGTGCATGGCATTAGCCAAGAAGTGCTGCCTTTATGCCAGTAAAAGGGTTGTAAGAGATACCCTGAATTTGGTACAGCAACATTTTGACACCTGAGCTAAAGAACAAACGAGACTTCTATTAGGTACCAGTCCTTTTCCTCATGGTCCCCAGGGCTCATCGCCTTCCTGACTGCTGCAGCTGGGCCACTTCTTCTTCTCCTTGGGGTTGCAATAGGTCCCTGTATATTAAACTGGTGGCTGACTTACATAAACAGGAGACTCACTAGTTGTTGACTTACATAAAAAGGAGACTCAAAACTATCCACATACTAGCCCTGTATGCCACTTACCAACCTGTACCCCAGACAGAGCACGAATCAGTGGTTAGATTCATATGGCCAATGCCAGTGGGGAATGTGGAAGCAAAATGAATTGCATGCTAAGTTAATTTCTGCCCAGGATGTTATTTCAAATGGTCCTAGGAGTCAGGTTTAGCCTAAGGCCACATACCAGAGGATACTGGGATCATGAACCTAGGGCCCACCTGACCATCTTCAGTTGAGTCTTGATTTTAAAAAGGGTTAATCTCAGACCCATGTAGCACATTCTTGTCCCTCCCTGCATTCATAATACTAACCAAAGCTCATTCTGCTTCTGTGATCTCACTTCTACTTCAAGAGAATTCATGATCAATTGTAAGCTGAAAAAAATCCCATGATAATACCTCATGTAGCAAGAAATTCCTAGAGTTAAGGTAATTGTGAATCTTTTTTTATTATTTTTTTTAAATTTATTTATTTATTTATTTATTTATGTGTATGAATGTACTGTCTGCATGTAGATTTGTGCACCCGTGTCGTGCAATGCCGCGGAGGTCAGAAGAGGGTCTCAGATTCCCCTGGAACTGGAGTTCTCCTGGAATTGGAGTTACAGACGGTTTTCAGCAGCCATGTGGGTGCTGGGGATTGAACCCGGGTCCTCTGCAAGAGCAGTCGGTGCTCTTAACCGCTAGGCTATCCCTCCAGCCTGGTAATTGTGAATCTTAATACCTACTCTGAAGCAGACTGATTGGCAGAACACTGTCGTGCTGCTTGCTCATTAATAAATCTTTTTTCCTTTTAAATTTTGAAATTCTGTCTAGTGGCCTCCTTGGGT
>VZQC01006720.1:155934-207106 GCA_009823505.1 Rhizomys pruinosus
CCCCCGCGCCCCTCTTTCCCCCCCCCCCCCCCCCCCCCCCCCCCCCCCCCCCCCCCCCCCCTGATTTGGGATCTATATAGACACTTGCCTACCACTGTTGCCCACAGAATCTCCAGGTGTGAGGGGCAGCTGATTAATGACGTATGAGTCTTGCTTGTCTCAGGGGAGACCAATATTTTGCTGTATTGCTTTAGTGGCCTTTGTAACGCTCTCTGGCATTTCAGAGCCGTTGTACGTTAGCAAGTGACACCTCATAACACATTTTTCATGCTTACACCAAGTCTTCAACAACAGGGCCTTACTGCCTTTCTCCTTGCTATATCCACTTATAAGCAAAAGGCCTTTATTAATTTGGGGGGGGTTGCATCCCCTAGCCACATCTCCTAGGCAGAATAATTCATTGCAGATGTCAGAGCTTTCCTGTACTAATAAATTTTAATTTAAAAAAAAAAAAAAAAAAAACATGATGGTAATGAAATCATTCCCTAACTGTAATTAGAGCCAACTGTTATATGGTAATTTCTTATAAAAACAGGTATAAACTACCCTTTTTTCATTGACTGATAGGCATAGGAACTATGAAAGGATAATTCTCTATCTAGAGCCAAATTCAATAGTACAGTCTTTATAAGCTGAGTAATTATATTTTTCTAACTCATGCTATACACTGCTCCAGTGTTCTTCTCCTCAGAGCTCCCTTCCTCTTCATAAACATTCTCCCCTCTGCTGACTTGTCTTCTCCATCCATTACTATTTCTTTTCCAGCTCCCTTAAGATGTTTGCCTTTTTTCCCAATCTCTGCCCTAAAATTCATCTGCAATTAAATCAAGTATCCGTATATCATCTTCAGGTCACTGTGGATAGTATTGCCTCTTCTGGTACTTCATATAAAAGAAACAACACTTTGTACCCTTTATACCTGAATTTTCTTGTTCAATGTACAATTTTGAGGTCTCCATACCTGTGTGTGGACCCTTGTGCTTAATTTACATAGCAGCTCTTCTGTTCTGTTTTTCCATGGTAAACTTTCCTTTGTCTCTTTTATTTTGTATCATTTCTTTTGAAGTCTGCTAAGAATCGTTGCTTCATTCTCAGATGAGCAGAGCCAGCACGGCCCTGTGTCTCTTCATTTCTAGTCTACCGTTGTTTTGCCATTTTTGCCAATAATCCAGTTGTGAAAGTTTGTGAAACCTGGCAAGCTCAAGCATTAGCTGACTGTCAGTTTCCTCATCTGATTACAAGTGGGCTAGTAATACTGTGTAGTGAGAGATCTGAAGATTAAGCTAGGGTGATGTGTGCAAAGCATCTTCCCCAGGTAGAGGCAAACGGGATGCAGAACTGTCGATGATGAGCTGATAAAGGAATGAGAAGGCGGGTATTTTAACAGATCTATATCTCTAAGCTCTCTCTCTCTCTCTCTCTCTCTCTCTCTCTCTCTCTCTCTCTCTCAGCACCTGGTTCCCTACACACTGGACACACCATACATACATACACCAGACACATCACAAATATATACTCTATACAAATTGCATACACATATCGTTCACATCAATACATCAGCTATGTAGAGCACATCACAGTACACAACACACAGCATACACCCACTATATACAGACACTATCTATCTATCTATCTATCTATCTATCTATGAAGATTCAGTTTGAATTGGGGGCTAGTTCTCAGCTAGCACACCTCAGGGCACCACATGGATGAGAGTCAAGGGATTTCTTTGACCCCACCCCAAGGAGGAGCAAACAACATGGCCTGGCTGAGCGATGCTGGGTAGCGCAATGGTGTGCAGTGGCATGGAGTTGGGGGGCCTATGTTTGGTCCTGGGAACTGATGTCATTTGGTTTATAAAAGCAGGCTGTAGCAAGGAATAAATTGAATTCCCATCAACATCAAAAAAAAAAAAAGTAGGTCTATTGAAATGCAACTTTTTAAAAGATATGATCTCTCTGTACTGCCCCTTATTGATAGCAGCTGGCTGCTGCCTCAGTGTCCCTAAAGACCCCAGTTCCCAGCGAGGTGGGCCAGCTCTTATCCCGGCTTCAGAAGAAGCCAAGGGGCTTCTCGTACACTTTTTAAGGTGTTTCTTAGCCATCTTTACTTCTTGAGAACTTTGTTCAGATCTTTAGCCCATCTTTTAATTAGGTCATTTGTTTCCTTGGTCCTCTGTTTTTTTAGTAATTTATATACTATGGACATTATATCTTTGTGAAATGTGTCATTGGTGAAGATTTCTTACTACTCTGTAGGTTTTCTCTTCACTTCCTTGATTGTTTATTTTGCTGTACAGAAGATTTTTAGTTTAATGAGGTCCCACATGTTGATTGTTGACCTTGTTTCCTGTGTAATTACTGTCAGATTTAGGTAGCTGAAATTGTATATACTCAATTTTGCAACTTCAATTTTGTTCCATTGATCTACAGGTCTATTTTTCTGTCAGTACCATGCTTTTTTGTGTGTGTGACTATAGCCCTGTAATATAGTTTGAAGTCTGGTATAGTAATCTCCCTTGGAATTACTGTTTGTGCTCAGGACAGCTTTGGCTATCTGGAGTCTTTTGTGTTTGTATATGAGGTTTAGGATTTTTTTTTTCTAAACCTGTAAAGAAAGTCATGGCAATTTTGATTGGGATTGCATTCAATCTATATATTACTTTGGGTAGGATGGTCATTTTTTACTATAGTAATTCTTTTATTCCATGAGCATAAGAGGTCCTTCCATCTTCTGGTGTCTTCCTCAATATCCACCTTTAAATATTTAAAATTTTCATTATAGAGATCTTTGATGTCTTTGGTCACATTTGTTCCAAGATATTTTTTGAGGCTATTATGAATGGGAGGGTTTCCATGTACTCTTCTAATTGCTTGTTATTGGCATATAGAAAGGCTACTCATATTTTGTAGATCAATTTTGTAACTTACTACTTTACTGAAAGTGTTAATCATTTCTAGGAGTTTTCTGATGGAATTTTTGGCATCCTTTAAGTAAACTATCATGTTATCTGCCAAAAGGCATAGTTTGACGTCTTCTTTCCACTGTGTACTCCTTTAATTTCCTTCTCTTGTCTTATTACTATAGCAAGAGTTTCAAGCACTATATTGCAAAGGAGTGGACAGAGTGGGCAGCCTTGCTGGGTTCCTGACTTCAAGGAGAATGCTTCTAATTTTTCCCCATTTAGAATGATGTTAGCTGTGGTTTTGTTGTATATGGCTTTAATTGTGTTGAGGATGCTTCATCTGGTACAAGTCCCTCTAGCACTTTAAACATAAAGAGTGTGGAATTTTATCAAAGCTGTTTTCTGCATCAATTGCGATGACCTTGTGATTTTTGTCTTTGACTCCATTTATATGATTTATGACATTTATTGATTTAGGTATGTTAAAATATCCTCCAATCTTTGGAATAAATCCAACTTTATTATGATGGATGAACTTTTTGATGTGTGCCTGTATGTGGTTTGCAAGTATTTTGTTGAGAATATTTGCATCTATGTTCATTAAGTTTATGGGTCATTAGTTCTCTTTTTTGGTAGTATCTTTGCCTGGTTTTGGTATTAGAGTGATCATAGAAGGAATTTGGGAGATTTCCCTCTGTTTCTATCTTCTTAATAACTTAAGTAATATTGGTTTATGTTCTCTTTAAATGTTTGGTACAGTTCTGCCATAAATCCATCTGGGCCTGGGCTTTTTTTCACTGGGAGGTTTTGTATTATTGTTTCAATTTCCTTATATATTATGGGTCTGTTTAAGCTGTTGATCTCTTCTTGATGAAACTTTGGTGGTCCTCATGATTTCTGTTCTTCATCCATTTCCTTTAGGTTTTCAAATTTATTAGAGTATAGGTTTCTAAAGTATTCCTGTATAAAGTTCTGGACTCTTTGTTGTCTGTTGTGATGTTTCCCCTTTCATCTCTAATTTTGTTGATTTGGAGTTGCTTTTTCTTTCTTTTGGTTACCTGGGTTAAGATCTATCTTGTTTATCCTTTCATAGAACCAGCTCTTGAACTAATTGTTTCTTTGTGTTGTTTCCTTTGTTTCTGTTTTATTAATATCTGTTCTGCTTTTTGTAATTTCTTCTTATCTGTTGGATTTGAGATTCATTTGTTGTTGTCTTTCAAGTGTCTTGATTTGCTATGTTGTCATTTATTTGTGCTCTGTTTGTTTGTTTGTTTGTTTGTAGGCACTTAGAGCTATAAAATTTCCTCTTAGGACTGCTTTTAACAGGTTCCAGAGCCTTTGTTGTATTGTATTGTACTTTTCACTTAATTGCAGGAATACTTTTATTTCTTTCTTAATTTCTCCTTTGACCCATTCATTATTCACCAATGTGTTGTTTAATCTCCATGTGTTCATGTTACTAGGGCTTCTTCTGGTGTTGCTTTAAGCTTTATTGCATTGTGGTCCAACAGAATGCATATAATTATTTGTATTTGCTGAGATTTGTTCTGTGCCCCAGTATGTGATCAAATTTGGAAAATTTCAATGGGGTACTGAATAGAAAGTATATTCTTTGGTGCTTGGGTGGAATATTTGGTAAATGTCTGTTGGGTCCATTTGGTGTATAGTATTGTTCAGTTCAGATGTCTCTCTGTTTATTTTTTGTCCGGGTGACCTAAGGGACTCAGTGGGGAATTGAAGTCCCCTACAACTAGTGTGTAGTGATTAATCTGTGTCTTAAAGTCCTTTACTATTGTGTTTATGACATTCAGTGCACCAGAGTTTGGTGTGTATAAATTCATGATTTCTATATCTTCTTGATTAATTGTTCCTTTGATAAGAATGAAGTAAACCCCTTCACCTCTTCTGATTAGTTTTAGTTTGAAGTCTATTTGTCTAATATAATAGCAACTACTGCTTGCTTCTTAGTGCTATTTGCTTGGAATATTTTTTCCCACCCCTTCACCTTAACATAGTGTCTGTCCCTGAAGGTAAGGTGGGTTTCTTGTAAACAACATGAAGATGGATTTTGTTTCTTAATCCATTCTACTAGCCTATGTCTCTTGATTTGGGAGTTCAGACCATTGATATTTAAACTTATTATTGAGAGAGATATATATTGTTTCCCATCACTTGCTTTCTGTTGTGTTCTTAGTCTAGGTTAGTATTTCCAACAATTATAACTTCATTAACTACTTTCTGTTGCTGTTTAGGTACAGTCATTCCTTTCTTCAGCTCTTTGTGTTACTTCAAGTATTCTCTGATGGGTTGATTTTCTGGACATGAATTCTTTCAGCCTATTTATATCATGAAGATTTTTCTTTTTCCTTCAACTATAATAGACATTTTTGCTGAATAAAAGTATTCTGGTTTGGGATTTATAGTCATTTGGAACTGGGAATACTTTGGTCCAAGCTCTTCTAGCTTTCAGAGTTCACGATGAAAAGTCAGCTATAATTTTGATGGGTTTTCCTTTATATGTGACTTCTTTTTCTTTTGTAGCTTTCAGTATTTTCTCTTTGTTTTGAACATCTAGTGTTTTTACTATAATATGGCATGGGGAATTTCTTTTCTGTTCCTGTCTATTTGGTGTTCTATATGTTCTTGAATTTGTATGGGTATGTATTTCCTTAATTTGGGGACATTTTCTTCTACAGTTCTGTTGAAGATCTGGTTAATATAATTATCCTGAGATTCTTCTCCTTCCTCTATACCTATGATATGTAGGTTTGGTCATTTCATGGTGTCCCACATTTCCTGAATATTCCATTCCTGTGGTATTTTTTTCAATTTTTCATAATTCTCACTTGAACATTCCAGTTCTTCCACTTTATCTTCTAGTCTTGCTATTCTATTTCCTACTTCATTCATTCTGTTACTGAGGCTTTTCCTGTCCTTTCCAGATGGCTTATTGAGTTTTCCACTTCCTTTTTTCACTTGTCTGAGTTTTCATCTGTATTTCTATCTCTTTTGTGAAGTCAGTCAGAAGTTGATCCTTATCTTCCTTTAGACTAACTCTGTCTTCTTCTATTTCTTTGATTTGTTTCTGTGTTCTTTAAATTCCTTGAATTCTTTGGTCATGTTTGTGATAGTTCTTTTAAGTTCTGTGTCCTGGGTAATATCTAGGGGGTCCTCACCGTAGAACTCTTTTACAGGAATTGTAGTATTTAGCAGAGATGCGTTATTTGGGTTTTTCATTTTATTGTTTTTTTGTTGTGATTTTGGCATGTGGATTTCTTTCATTGGTTGTGATTCTGATATGAAGCTCAGGTGTTTTTTTGTTAAACTGAAGATTGACTTTGGTTGTATTCTTCAGGTACCTTTGTTGTCTCTTATTAGTTAGTAAAGGCTAGTTGGTCTAGGCTTTGGGTTCTCACTTCTGATTTCATACTGCAGGGACCAGATTGTTCTCCCCCAGATAGCCAGGAACTTCTTAAAGTGAGGGACTCAGAATGGGCTGATTAGACCTTGGTGGATGAACTTGCACTGAGGAACATCTGGGGACAATAAGTTGATACAATGGGCCTTGACAGAGTGTAGGGCCTTTATGCAATTGACAGTCTGTGAATCCCAGTTGGAGGACTGTGGAAGCATGCTAATGTGGAAGGGCATATAAAGGTGATTAGGATTGAGATGTTCTGTATGAAATTAAAAAAAATCCAATTTAAAAAAAAGAAAAGAAAAACTCATTATTACCTGCAATGAAAAAAAGAAAGAAAATACATTATAGACAACACATACATAATTTTAGATATTGGTATCCTATTCTAATTGTTATAAATGGGACTAAGCTATAAACCGACCTCTAAATTATGGTTTATCCTTACTTAGAGGGACTGTACAGCTATACCCAAGTTGGAGAAAACAGTGTATTAGAAAAACACATTTATCTTACAGTTATTTTGTTTACAAAAGCTCAATTTTTTTCAACCTTTATATTATAGGTTTTGAGTTCCAATAAAAATACTTTTTTATTTTCCCTGCTTGTAAAACCATAAATATGTAACTGCAATCTTAAAAGATGAATGTGTCATAGATAATCAAATATTAATCTTTAATGAATTCTCTGGAAGCAGAGTTCAAAGAAGTAAAACTTTGTGTGGATATTCTATCTACAGACCGCTCCTCTGTATCTAAATTGGCAATCCCTTAGGACATGATGGTCTTAGGGCTGAGGTACCCTGAGAATTCAGTGGTTTATTAGAAGCTTTCCAATAGGACACACAGACACAGATCTTTTATTACATGAGAAATGATGAACTTTCATAGCGTGTTCTACATCACATTTAGTACTATTTACAATACTTCAGATAAGTGAACAAATGGTAAGTTAGCACAACTTCCTACCATGCAATAAATTAGCTGAAAATAAAATCACTAAAGAGAAAAATGTAAATTAGTCATATATTTTAGGTTAGAATGTGGTGACCAAAGACAGACTCCCCACACTCTTGTTCACTCTTGTTCACAGACTACCCACACTCTTGTTCACATTAAAGTGCAGATTTCCAGAAATCTATACTCCAATGAAGAAAAATGGTGACTATTAAGGAGTTAGGATTTTAATATAACTTTATTAGAGTTATAAATAATAGTAAAATACTATGAATAAGATAAAATAAACATTTAAAATTAGAAAATATTTTACTTTTATGTTTTATTTATAATATGCACTCAAATGCAATTGTAATTCTTGGGCTTAATCATGAGATATTACAGTGTGATTTCTCTTGTTTCCTCCTATTCTGTATGTTGTAAGGACATAACGCATCTGTAATACCTGAATCAATAGTTGCCTATGAGAAAGTTATACTGTAGGTTTTATGTAATTAAGCATTAATAATAATGATTCCAGGGGGAAATTATTGTAGATAAGAATATTTTATAATATATTGTTTCAGAAATACCTGCATCCCACTGTGACGATATCATTCCCAATACTTTGTGTTGTACCAGGGATAAGTAAATATGACAACACTGAACATGTTTTCTAACTAAATAAATCTGAATTGATCTGATTCATTCGTTTTCTTCATCTTTTTTAAATTTATTTATTTATATATATTTTTTATCAAATCTAGACCCATGTCCCCCACCCTATACCCCCACCTCACCAGAGCTCATGCATTCTGCCAAACATGCTTTTCATCTCTTTCTCAGTCTTTCTCAATATTCTCCATGAGAAAGTTGACTGTTTTGAGCAGAAGTTCACTGTTTCTGTCAGTTCTTTGATGCAGTCCTTTCTGTTGTTGTTGATGTTGTTGTTGTTGTTTCCAATATGCATCACTCCCAACTGCTTTGAACAAAAGCTCAAGGGGCCATGCACAAGAAATACAACTAGCATTCACAGATGAGGGATATCATTCATCGTTTTCTTCATCTTATGCTGCTTCATCTGTCTAAAGTCCCCTAGTCAAGTATTCAAATCAGTTAGGAAACATTTTAAAAGATCCAAATGCTCTGAATGATGAAAAATTGGAAAAATCATTTTCCATTCTTTTGATTCTTTATATCTTTATATCTTTATTTTTGTTTTATGCTGTTTTCTACAAAATAATTTCTCTATCAGAGATTAGAAAGAGTTCTATTCTCTCCTTGATTCAAGACACATGATGTTCTACATTGTCTACGTAAATTTTCTAAAATTATTTTATTATGATGATAAAAAATGTGTAAGAAATTTTTCCCTAGAGAGATCACTAATTATAAATGGAATGCATGTTTGTTCAAATTAAAATTTGAATAATACCTTCAATAAAATCTTGGATATGACAGAATAAATTTGAATCTGTATATATTAGAAGTGAACAAAGAAATACATATTAGTAACATAATTTTTTTGTTTTAAAATTGTCATCCTCATGATAAAATTTATTTGTAGGTTATTTTCACACTTTAAACTTTTAATTTTTCCATGATTTCTTTCACATGAATTTTTAAAATTTTTACTTTGGACTTTCACAATCCTTTACTTTCTCTGAATTTTGTTTCCCCTAATATCCTAAAATACACAAATGTCTCTACTTCTACATTACTTTGGTTTGTGATTCATATCAGTCAGTCATAAAAAAATCACTCAAAAATTCTATATGCTAAGCTTTGATTAACTGGATAAAACCGGACCAATGAACTCAGTCTAGCTAGTGAAGTAGGCTTGGTTTATTTCTGTTGCTGTATACATTCCATATCAGATATAGATTGTTATTCATGTGCTGTTTTATTTTGCTTCATAATTTTTAAATTATATGGTATCTAAGTTCCAGTACATCGTACAAATGTATGAATTTTCTGTTTTATATATGTTCTAAATATTCACATTAAAATCTCAAAAACCCCTACACTTCTAAGACTATAAACTTGGTAGAATATAAAAAGATTTAGTGTTCAATCAGAGTACTCCACAAATCTAAAATATTTGTCTTACATGACTATCTGTAAAGGATCAATGAACATGACACATTGAATTGAAACATTAGTTTTCTACTCGCTGAAGGTTAAGTAATACTTTGCTTTTTATATACAGATATTTTTGTTTGCTTGTTGGGTTTTAGTTTGGGTTCCTTTTCTTTAAGCTGACCTGCATCTCACAGAGATCTGCCCATCGCTACCTCCTGAGTGCTAGGATTAAAGGTATATATCATCACACCTGGCTCCTTCACATCTTTTTCCTCACTCAGAGCTGAAAGCTGACATGAGACAGAGACAGTGATGGGAATTCATATTAGAAAGACACAGTTTATGACAGCAGGTTGAGCTGATAAAGCAGCTTTGAAACTGGATTGATCCTCCTGCTTCCCAGGTATTTTCTTGGCACTTAATGCATATCATCATCACACTCACCCTGCTAGGATCTGATTTTACACTCTTCTGTGTTTTCTTCTTTGCAGTTTTTCTTTCTTAGAAATTTCCTGTATGTATATCCCAAAATTGGTAGGTTTTTTTTGTTGTTTTTTTGTTTTTTGTTTGTTTTTTTGTTGTTGTTTTGTTTTGTTTTTTGAGACAGGGTCTCCCTGTAGCCCCAGCTGGCCTGGAACTCACTATGTAGGCCAGGCTGGCCTTGAACTCACAGAGATCCTCCTGTCTCTGCCTCTGCCTCCAAAATCCTCCCGTCTCTGCCTCTGCCTCCGAAGTGCTGGAATTACAGGTGTGAGCCAACATACCTGTAATTTATTTATTTATTTTTATGTGTATGAATGTACTGTCTGCTTGTAGGTTTGTGCATCCATGTCGTGAAATGCCCTGGAACTGGAGTTAAAGACGGTTCTCAGCCGCCATGTGGATGCTGGGAATCTAACCTGGCTCCTCTGCAAGAGCAGTTGGCGCACTTAACCTCTAGGCCATCTCTCCAGCCCCCCAAAATTGGTAGTTGTATGGATACTAAAAATACAACCATCTCCAATAACAATTGTATTACATTGAAACACTTAATTGAGAAATATTATATCACACCTCAAACGGTTTATTGGGATGAAGCAGTGGTGAGATAGGAACAGAGAAACACTAATGAAATTGAGGAACTATATTTCAAGTAACTGAAAAGACTCTGGTAATTGAACAAGGAGGACTCAGTCAACTGTACAAGAATATGAGTTCTTATTGGCAAACAAATAAAGTACAGGATATACTCATTAGATAATCTCTAAGCTGAAGTTTTGTACATTGGTAAAACAAAAATATAGAAAATGTTTTGTGACTCAGAAGAAAGAAATAACTTTTTAAAGTGTGACTAGGTCTTTTTTGTTTTCTGTAGACCTGTTAGAACAAAAGAGAAATGAAGAACCAGTCAGTGGAGATCGTGTTCATTTTGCTCGGACTGACAGATGACCCTCAGCTACAAATTGTGATCTTCCTGTTTCTGTTTTTCAATTACATCTTGAGCCTGATGGGGAACTTAGTCATCATCCTGCTCACCCTGCTGGATCTCCGCCTCAAGACTCCAATGTACTTCTTCCTCCGAAATTTCTCCTTCTTAGAGATTGCATTCACATCTGCCTGCATCCCACCGTTCTTGATGAGCATTCTCACTGGAGACAGACGAATACCTTACAATTCTTGTGTGGCTCAGTTATTCTTCTTTTTTCTGTTATTAATTACAGAGTTCTACCTCCTGGCTGTCATGTCCTATGATCGCTATGTCGCCATCTGCAGACCTCTGCATTACCCAATCATCATGAACAGCAAAGTGTGCCACCTGCTTGTTCTCAGTTCCTGGGTAACCGGGTTCTTATCCATTTTCCCACCTGTGATGTTGGGACTAAAGTTGGAATTCTGTGCGTCCATAACAATAGATCACTTCCTATGTGACCATACTCCTATTCTGCAGCTGTCTTGCACAGACATGCGTTTCATAGAACTGATGGCATTTGTCATAGCTGTGATGACCCTTGTCATCACCTTGATCTTGGTGTTCCTCTCCTACACACTCATCATCAAAACCATTCTCAAATTCCCTTCAGCTCAACAACGAAGAAAGGCCTTTTCCACCTGCTCCTCACACATGGTTGTGGTCTCTATCACGTATGGAAGCTGTATCTTCATGTATATGAAAACATCAGCAAAGGAAAGGGTGACTTTAAATAAGAGTGTAGCTGTGCTCAACACGTCTGTGGCCCCATTGCTAAACCCTTTCATTTACACTCTTAGGAACCAGCAGGTGAAAGAAGCTTTCAAACATATGCTGCACAAATTACATTCTTTTCAAAATTTTGATACAAGGTTTAGGTATAGATAATATGCTTTTGCAACAGGAATGAGAAAGCTGAATATTTCTACCAGATATATTAGCTATGATGTATGACATTCATGAGTATTTAAATAATGAATATTCTTCTAACGTCTATACTCTTCATTCTTAATAAGTCTTTCATATCACTAGGAGTAAATTGCCTTCTTCAGTTCATGATATTTAATTCTATCTTTATCTAATAAATATCTTCTCTCATACATGGTAGTTCCCTATACTAAATGTTTTGTGCAAATGAATCCAGTTAAACATTATAATGTTTTCAATACATGTATTAATTACTAAGCATTTAATTTGCTGGTCAGTTTTGCATTGATAAACACAGACAAATATAGAGCATCATGATTACTATGTAATGTAATTGAGGTCATCATAGCAAATAACTAGAAACTCTGAGGATATTTAAAGATGAAATTAGGCTACAGAGGGGATAACTGCACAATAAACATTGAAAGATAAGAAAGTTAAAACTGAAGGGCTCTTTGTTGAGAACTGTAGGACAGGTAAAGAAGGAGATATTCAGCCAGGTGTGGTTGTGCAGGCCTTTAATCCCAGCACTTGGGAGGCAGAGGCAGGCAGAACTATGAGTTCAAGGCCAGTGTGGTCTACAGAGCAAGCTCCAGGACAGCTGGGACTAAAGGGAGACCCTGTCTCAAAAAGAACAAAAAAAAAAAAAAAAAGAAAGAAAGAAAGAAAAAAAGAAAAGAAAGAAAATGATACTCCTGGAGCATTTTCTCCTGTACAGGTATAACAATTACAGTGAGTTGTGTCTCAGTTTAGAAAGGTTTGAGGGAAGAAATAATTAGACTTTAGACTTTTTTTAATTTTTATTTTTATTTATTTCTGTATGTGTATGAATGTACTGTCTGCATGCAAGTTTGTGCACCCGTGTTGTGCAATGCTGCGGAGCTCAGAAGAGGGTCTCGGATTCCCCTGGAACTGGAGTTCTCCTGGAATTGGAGNTCAGCCTTGTAAGAATATAGACTGCCATTGTTAGACTACCTGGGCTCAAATCATGAAGCCAGTACAGGGGAGTACAAGCACAAAGAAACATGTGCTTATTTGGGATGGACTTGCATTTGGAATGAGGGTACCGTTGGGTAGGTGAAAGACTCTTCTATATGTGGTCAAAAGTGCAGTGAGTTTGATTAGTATGTTTGGATTGCCAAGGAAGAACCCGTTGGAGCACTTCCTTAAGAAAACATGAATTTTAAAAAAAAAAAAAAAATCCTCCAATCTTAATGATGATTGTATGTTGTATGCCATAGTATTTATATGTGTATATATAGTATATATATATATATATAAGATATATAAAAAATGGACATATTTGAGTATAGACTACGTAAGCAAATACTATTGGAGGGAACAAGAACAAAAGAACTTGTGCTAAAGCAGGACAAACAAAACAAAAAGACTCATATCTGGTAGAAGTTGTGGTTTCAATAACCTATTCTGAAATCAAGAAGGTAATGAATTCTAGAAGGCTCTGAAAATAAAATAATCAACAGAAACAAAGAAAATCTGCAATGGAAAAACAAATAGAAAAGCTGTTACCCTAACCCTTGGGGAAATGTATCTATGTATACACACAAAGGATCCACATGTAGGGAGAGAACTCAGTAGACTATATTGTCAAGAAAATTTCAGATGATAGAGTGTCAAGTGGGTTGGTTTTCTTTTATTGAATTCCAGAAGAGGTAATGTCCACAGTGACCTATAAGAATCACTCAGAGATACTTGATTTAATTGCAGATGAATTTCTGGGCAGCAACTGGGAAAAAAGGCAGACTATTAAGGGAGCTGGGAAAGAGACATTAATGGATATAGGAGATGAACCAGCAGAAGGAGAATATGATGAGGAAGGGAGCTCCAAGGAGAGGAAAATTGGAGCCATGGGTAGGATGAATTTGAAAAATATAATTACTCGTATTTATGAAAATATGATGAATCTATCACTTTGTAGGTTAACTTAAAAATTAATAGGTAGGGCGGCCCAGGAGTGTGGGTCTGTGGTGATTCAGGGTGAGGTTGAGGTTTTGACAACTAATGCACAAGATGCCATTAAATTCTTAAATATCTACTAGTATGACATTTACAAGAAGAGGGAAAGTTAAGAAAAACAAAATGGCCAATACTAATGGTGATATTGACAGTAATGACAACAATAGCACCCCAAATCTAAACTTTTCATGGAATGTTAACTAATGAAACCCGATGTTTTACTTGTGAAACTATAAGCATCAAAGATAAAGATTTTTTTTAGAAACTTTCTGTTTAACATGGAACAAAACATCAATTACATCACACTGCTTAAGATGTTTAGCACACATCATCGAAACTCTATGAGTGAAGATATAAATACTGGTGAAGTGTGTTCTAAAACAAACAGAAACATATGAAATGATGAAAGTTAAGAAACTTCCCATGATTCCAGCTTTATAGCTGAAATGATTTAAGTATGTGGATCACCTTCATCTATACACAAAGCTTTCAAACTGGGTATTTTTCCCTTTAGATTACTATCTGTTTAGTATATTCAGAGAGGCAAACAATCCTGACAGACTGTATGACCTTGTCACTGTTGTGTTTCCTTGTGGAAGTGGACCAAATCTTAGCGATTATATTGCAATTATTTAAAAGCCATGATTTTTGTTTGTTGTCTATGGTGTGGAGACCACTGCGAGAAAGACCACACAGACTAGGATGTGTTCACAGATGCAACGCAAATAGTTTATTTTTCTCCCTAATTTCAGGCTGGGCTAGCACTTGGACCCTGGTTAAGATCTGAAGGAGTACAAGCCCCACATTCAAGGGAAGGTCTCTCTAATCAGGAGTGCTAACAAGGGGATCATAGTCTGGGTGAGCTTTTGTCAGAGAAGTATATCCAAACAACAACACAAACTCAACAGAACAAACAAATAGTCAGTCATCCTCAGCTTATAAGCTAATAAGTCAAGAGAATGAAATACAACAGCTAAGATAAGCAGTTAACAGGTGTTACATAGGATGTCTGTGGGACCAAATCGAGATTTCTTGAGCAAATCCACAAGAATACACCTGACTCTTCCTGGACTTTTTTTTCTGGCCATGGGTTTAACCACTAAAGCATTGGGATCACCCAGATAACAAAATGCGAAGTTACAGTAGGCTATGTACACAAGTTGTTTAGAGGATGGCATTGGAGAGAAACTAGATGTCACAAGGCTATGGAGATTATTGGAGGCTTGACACAGATATCTCCAAAGACTCTGGTCTGAGTACATCCTATTGACAGAAAAGCATAAATCTTGTCTCAAAGGTGTTAAATAGTTTATTTCTGGAGCCAAATACATGACCACAGCCAGGGAAACAGATTCAAGTTACCCCAAATACCATATGCCCAGTTGCTAGGGATTTATGATTACTATAGTACAAAGAAAACTATCCTTAAATCAAGACACTATTTCACATACATTGGTGGATACCTTTAGTAGCCAAGGGTGTTAAAATAGGTCTCAGAAGATATCTGATGACATTCTACTCTTTTGATTGGTGAAGAATTATTTCTTTGCTAAATTATTACATTTTGTGATTTCCAAGAATGTCAAGGCAAAAACAGAAGTAGGGGAGGAGTGTATGTTTACAGTTAACCTAGGCCTTAGATAAGCCTTAGATAAAATGTACCTAGGCTCCTGATTTGCAACTTCCAAACTCTCTACAGTCATTGAAGTGCTAATTAGTTGGTCGGCTTCCAGCAGTTTTTATCAGTCCGCCTGGGCAGTAATATTTTCTGGAATTTTTCATTCAAATTCCTTTCTTTTCAGTTTCCTGAACTGGAAGGAGCAGTGATGAAGACACTTTTTTGCCTCATTTTCTTCCTTGGTTCGTTTCGAAAAGGATCAGATGATTTTCAAAAGAAGAGAGACACAGAGGAAGCTCAGGTGGCAGTAGCAACTCTGAACACAATAAGCCAAAGTGTGGACTAATGTGCTTCCTATGATGGTATTGGAATTTTTTGCTCAGGAATCATGTGTCTGTCAGTTCCATACAAGGAAATGAGAATCAGAGATGCTTCGGCTCCTTTTGTAAAGACAGCCTTCTGCTATTGACACACATTTTTCTCTTTATTAATTGCACCAAGAATGATTTTAGGGCAGTAGAAATGCTATCTGAGCAAGGGTGATTGACAAATTAAGATGCTTCTGAACAAGCCACATATGTTACCTGTGCTCATTATGTATAGAAGCATGTTCAACGATCTTTTCAAGATTAAACAAGAAATATTTTGGACCCATCACTTACAGTTGCCTTCCTGATACAATATTTTAACAGATACCAGAATCCAGTGTCAGGAACAAATAGAATGCTTTGCTATGTCTGACAAAGTTTATAATAATATGTAGTACCTCGTATATAGAGGGAAAATTGGCCAAAACAGAGCCTTTTTTTTTTCTTTTTGTTTTCCCAAGGGGAAAGACTGGCACTATAACTATAGATTTTTCCTTATTTATTTGAACATAAATTGGTAGAATGATAGTAGTGTAATGGAAAGTGCCTCATGATCCTAAAGTCACCGTTAGCAGGACGAGAAGGTAAATTTGCCATGTTGTTAATAGTCAATTTAGTCCTTTAGTTTACGTCTATTTTTAAGGCAAATTCAAGATTCTAGCTGAGATCACTAAGAAATCATGAGAAACAATTGCAATGAGGGAGGTAAATATTCTTTTCCAGGAGGAGCTGATATCTCTGGCTAAATATTTATTTTGTCACAATTTATATGTCTTTTTGTTTTAATAATGGTTTAAATTTTGAATAAAATAGAAAAAAAATATCCAATTGTTGGAAGAATTCATCCATGTCGTTTTATTTTTTGGCCCACCTGATTCTGTAGAATTCCTCAAATTCTAATGTTTCCAGTAGAGCTATGCTTAGAAAACTCATGTTCTGGAGGTTGTGTTATTGCCAAGTGTCTCTATTTTCAGTTTTAGAAAGAAGTAATTGACTCGTCAGACCCTAGCAGTTTAGACAGTAGCTAAAGGCCTTTGGAGATTACACCTTGGTAAATAGGCCATGTGAACAAAAAGAGAACATTTGTTTTCCCTTTCACATTATAATCTGATTGGAAGAGTGTTCAGAAGTTTAAGATTTTATTCTGTTGGAGTTTGATTAGAAATATTTTTATAGGTAGTGTAAAGGTGTGTAATGTATTGTGTTAAACAGTGTTCCGTCATTCAGTAAGTGGTCTCATGGTGGGCCAAAAGTAAACTTGCAGGAAGTAATTGAGACATGCATTAAATATAGACTGTCAGGTTTTGGTTTTAGTTGTTATCACACTCCAGACAATGATTTTATTGGTATTGTTAACTCCCTAATATTCTAAAGTTACTTTTATTAATGCAAAAAGGAATAATTTTGTGTTGCTATTATTAACACTTAATATCTGTCCTTTTTAGTTCAGGAATGACTTCATCTCTTCATCCCATAAGCAGATTTTTGTTGTTGTTTGTTGTTTGGTGGTTTTTTAAGACATGGTCTCCCTTAGCCCACCCTGACCTGGAACTTGCTCTTAGACCAGGCGCGCAGGCTGGCCTTGAACTCTCACAGAGATCTGCTCCCTCTGACTTCCTTGAGGTTGGCATTAAAAAGGTGTGTGAATGGCCTCGGGGCTTGGGTGGCCATGCTTTTTAATCTCTAGCCGCTTGGGCCAGGACAGCAGGCATCCTGCGTGGATCTTCTTTAGTGAGTCATGTAGGCCAGGCCTGGGTCTACAGAGTTAGGTCCAGGACAGCTGGGCTACAGGGAGACCGTCATCAAAATCATGTGCCTGTCTAAAGAAGAAAAAAAAAATAATAAAAAATAAATAATAAAATAACATAAAGAATATAAATAATAAAATAAAGGTGGGTATCATCATGCCCTGTCCATAAGCAGATTTTTATCAGGGTCACTGAGCTAAGTGAGATTCTTAGATGTGTTGGAAGAAAGTTATGATATTTTGACAAAATTTTTACAATACAGTTTTCAAAGCCTTACTCCACTGGAGTTGTTTCGTATACAGCGTATGAATTCTGCCTGATCTACTCACATTGCACAGAGACTCTCAACCATGAATGTGGGAGACTCAGAGCACATGAGTATTTGCATTCCGGGGGCTCAAACCAAACCTAATTGTCTTGGAATTTAAAACTGTATTTTGTCAAGCATCCATATACAAGGAAAGAGGCAAGTGGTCTGATATATATAGACAGCAAACATAAGGAACGACAGAAGTAAGGTGATTTGCCTTAAATGTACAACATTGAAATACTGTGTTGTGTTTGCTTTTATAACTTTTGAATAAAATAAATAAGCAGGAAGAGCATGGTTAAATTTCGAATTGAATGCATGTTGTAACATTGTGCCCAGTGAACACTTTGTTCATGTGCACATTGTGTGGATTAATTAGAGATAGTGGCTGTAAAGTATTTTAGGTTTTTGAAGAAGGTGCTATATAAATATAAAATAATATCTATTAAAAAGTAATAGTATAAGAGAAAAAGAAGATAAAAGAATAAATCACTATGATTTTCTTTGATAGTATTCAGGGCAATGCATACTTAGTCGAGTGATTGTTTTTAATAATTGTTTGTTGAAGGAAGTTCACAAGAGTACAAAAAATAATTGTATGATGATTTACATGAGAAATACAGCATTAATTTTATGGAAATTGACAGAAGCAGAATTGTTTAGAAATTTTTAATTTAAAAATAAAAATATCTCCAAATGAATATAATAAATTAAATATATGTAGTTTTTGACAATATGGATACCATCCCTTCCACTTCTAGAGAGTGAGGAATATGAAAAATGTGTAAGTAAATAAGCATCAAAATCTAACATGTCTAGGCTGGAAGGAGAGCCTAGCGTAGTTAAGAGCGCCGCAACCACTCTTTACAAGAGGCGCCTGTTCAACTCCCAAGCAACCCATGGCGGCCAAGAACTCTGAAAAACTCCTCTCTCTCTCTCTCTCTCTCTCTCGGTTTGAATACCTTCTTGCAAACAATAATGTAATAAAATCCCAAGTGAATACATTTGTTAAAGACAATTGGAAGGTATTGAGAGGCAGATTATGAGAAACCAGGCACAGTGCAGAGTCACATGATCATGTGGTAGAATATTTTGATGGGTAAGGCTTGCCAGCTCCTTATGCTTTAGGAAAAAAAAAAATCAAGGATTCCCAGTTAACTGCCATTTCCTTTTTGTTTATTTGTTTGTTTTGTTTATTTTCCTTTCGAGACAGGGTCTCCCTGTAGCCCCAGCTGTCCTGGAACTAACTCTGTAGACCAGGCTGGCCTTGAACTCACAAAGATCCACCTGCCTCTGCCTCCCAAGTGCTAGGATTAAAAGCATGTGCCACCAAGCCCGGCCATTACACACCTTTAATCCCAACACTCAGGAGTCAGAGGGAGGCAGATCTCTGTGAGTTCAAGGCCAGCCTGGTCTACAGAGCAAGTTCCAGGTCAGGTGGGGCTATAGGGAGACCCTGTCTTAAAAACACCAAACAACAACAACAACAAAAATCTGCTTATGGGATGAAGAGATGAAGTCATTCCTGAACTAAAAAGGACAGATATTAAGTGTTAATAATAGCAACACAAAATTATTCCTTTTTGCATTAATAAAAGTAACTTTAGAATATTAGGGAGTTAACAATACCAATAAAATCATTGTCTGGAGTGTGATAACAACTAACCAAAGCCTGACAGCTATTATTTTTAATGCAGTCTTCAATTACTTCCTGCAAGTTACTTTTGGCCACCATGAGACCACTTACTTGATGGTAGGAAAATGTTAACAATACATTACACACCTTTTACACTACCTAAAATATTTCCTAAAACTCCCAACAGAATAAAATCTTAAACTTCTGAACACTCTTCCAATCAGATTTATAATGTGAAAAGGGAACAAATGTCTCTTTTTGTTCACTGGCCTATTTACCAAGGTGTAATCTCCAAAGGCCTTTAGCTACTGTCTAAACTGCTAGGGTCTGACGAGTCAATTACTTCTTTCTAAAACTAAAAATAGAGACACTTGGCAATAACACAACCTCCAGAACATGAGTTTTCTAAGCATAGCTCTACTGGAAACATTAGAATTTGAGGAATTCTAACAAATGGTGGGCCAAAAATGCATGGAAATTTCTTCCAACAATGGAGATTTTTTTTTCTATTTTATTCAAATTAAACCTTATTAAAACAAAAGACATATAAATTGTGACAAAATAAATATTTAGCCAGAGATATCAGCTCCTCCTGGAAAAGAATATTTACCTCCCTCATTGCAATTGTTCTCATAATTCTTAGTGATCTCAGCTAGAATCTTGAATTTGCCTTAAAAATAGACGTAAACTAAAGGACTAAATTGACTATTAACAACATGGCAAAATTTGGTGATAGGATCATGAGCACTTCATACAATACTTACATTCTACCAATTTATGTAAAATAAATAAGGAAAAATTATAGTTATAGTGCCAGTCTTTCCCCTTGGGAAAACAAAAAAAAGCCTGTTTTGGCCAATTGTTCCCTCTATATACAGGTACTACATATTATTATAAACTTTGTCAGACAAGCAAAGCATCTTTGTTCCTGACACTGGATTCTGGTATCTGTTAAAATTTTGTATCAGGAAGGCAACTGTAAGTGATGGGTCCAAAATATTTCTTGTTTAATCTTGAAAAGATCGTTGAACATGCTTCTATACATAATGAGCACAGGTAACATATGTGGCTTGTTCAGAAGCATCTTAATTTGTCAATCACCCTTGCTCAGATAGCATTTCTACTGCCCTAAAATCATTCTTGGTGCAATTAATAAAGAGAAAATGTGTGTCAATAGCCAGAAGGCTGTTTTACAAAAGGGGATAGCATCTCTGATTTCATTTCCTTGTATGGAACTGACAGACACATGATTCCTGAGCAAAAAATTCCAATACCATCATAGGAAGCACATTAGTCCACACTTTGCTTTATTGTGTTCAGAGTGTGCTACTGCCACCTGAGCTTCCTGTGTCTCTCTTTTCTTGAAAATCAGTCCTTGATCCTTTCGGAAACAACCAAGGAAGAAATGAGGCAAAAAGTGTCTTCATCACTGCTCCTTCCAGTCAGGAAACTGAAAGAAAGGAACTGTGAATGAAAAAGTTCCCAGAAAATACTGCAACAGGGACTGAACTGCTGGCAAGCCTGACCAACTAATTAGCACTTCAATGACTGTGGAGAGTTTGGAAGGTTGTAAATCAGGAGCCTAGGTACATTTTATCTAAGGCTTATCTAAGGCCTAGGTTAACTGTAAACATACACTCCTCCCCTACTTCTGTTTTTGCTTTGACATTCTTGGAACTCACAAAATGTAATAATTTAGCAAAGAAATAATTCTTCACCAATCAAAAGAGTAGAATGTCATCAGATATCTTCTGAGACCTATTTTAACACCCTTGGCTACTAAAGGTATCCACCAATGTATGTGAAAAGTGTCTTGATTTAAGAGTTTTCTTTGTCTGTTACTATAAAACCCTAAAGCAACTGGAATATGGAATTTGGGGAAACCTGAATCTGTATTCCCTGGCCGTGGTCACTGGTATTTGGCTCCAGAATAAACTATTTAACACCTTTGAGACAAGATTTATGCTTTTCTGTCAATAGGATGTTATCAGAGCCAGAGTTCTTGGAGATATCTGATGTCAAGCTCAATAATTCTTCCATAGCCTGTGCATCTAGTTTCTCTCCAATGCCATCCTCAAACAACTGTGTACATAGCCTACTGTAACTCCATTTTGTTTGGGTGATTCCATCTTAGTGGTTAAACCCTGGCCCAGAAAAAAAAAGTCCAGGAAGAGTCAGGTGGTTATCTTGATTTCTGAAATCTCTTGTCCACAGACATCTTGTAACATCCTGTTAACTGCTTATCTTAGCTGTGTATTCATTCTCTTGTTTGCATATAGCTGTAGGAACTGACTTTTGGTTTGTTTGTTGGTTTGTTTGTTTGTTTGTTTGTTTGTTTGACTGATATTTCTCTGAAAGCCCACCAGGATATGGTTTTTGCCTATGTAAGCCCAACCTTTCCCTGAATTGGGGCTGTACTCTTCAGATCTTGAACCAGGGTCCAAGTGCTGGCCAGGAAAAATAAAGCTTATTTGGCTGTTTGCAATCCTGAGTCTGTGTGGTCTTTCTCGCAGTGGTCTCCACACCATAGCACAACAAACAAAAATCATGGCTTTTAAATAATTGCAATATAATCGCTAAGATTTGGTCCACTTCCACAAGGAAACACAACAGTGACAAGGTCATACAGTCTGTCAGGATTGTTTGCCTCTCTGAATATACTAAACAGATAGTAATCTAAAGGGAAAAATACCCAGTTTGAAAGCTTTGTGTATAGATGAAGGTGATCCACATACTTAAATCATTTCAGCTATAAAGCTGGAATCATGGGAAGTTTCTTAACTTTCATCAGTTTATATGTTTCCTGTTTGTTTAGACACACTTCACAGTATTTATATTCACTCCATAGAGTTTCTGTGTTGCTAAACACTCTTAAGCAGTGAGTAATTGATGTTTTGTTCCATGTAAACAGAAAGTTCTAAAAAAAATCTTTATCTTTGATGCTTATAGTTTCACAAGTAAAACATCGGGTTTCATTAGTTAACATTCCATGAAAAGTTTAGATTTGGGGTGCTATTGTTGTCATTACTGTCAATATCACCATTAGGTATGTGGCCATTTTGTTTTTCTAACTTTCCCTCTTCTTGTAAAATGTCATACTAGTAAATATTTAAGAATTTAATGGCATCTTGTGCATTAGTTGTTAAAACCTCAACCTCACCCTGAGCCACCACAGACCCACACTCCTGGGCCGCCCTACCTATTAATTTTTAAGTTAACCTACAAAGTGATAGATTCATCATATTTTCATAAATACGAGTAATTATATTTTTCAAATTCATCCTACCCATGGCTCCAATTTTCCTCTCCTTGGAGCTCCCTTCCTCATCATATTCTCCTTTCTGGTGGTTCATCTCCTATATCCATTAATGTCTCTTTCCCAGCTCCCTTAATAGTCTGCCTTTTTTCCCAGTTGCTGCCCAGAAATTCATCTGCAATTAATTCAAGTATCTCTGAGTGATCTTTAGGTCACTGTGGACATTACCTCTTCTGGAATTTCACATAAAAGAAACAACCCATTGTACACTCTATATCTGAAATTTCTTGACAATATACTACTGAGTTCTCCCTACATGTGGATCCTTGTGCTGATTTGTGGTAACAGCTTTTCTATTCTGTTTTTCCATTGCAGATTTTCTTTGTTTCTGTTGATATTTTTATTTTCAGAGCCTTCTAGAATCATTACTTCATTGATTTCAGAAGTAGGTTTATTGAAACACAACTTCTAACAGATATGATCTTTCTTGTTTTGTTTTGTCTTGCTTTTGCAGTTCTTTTGTTCTTGTTCTCTCCTAAACTAGTATTGTGCTTACTTAATATATGTAATTGTTTGTAATAGATGCTTATATATAATATTATATAGATATAACATAGAAAATCAGCGAAGAAAATACACAAAGACACTTAAATTGGAGGATTTTTTTTTCCAACTAGGATGTCATGTTCCATTAAGGAAGTGATCCAACGGTTCTTCCTTGGAAATCCCAAAAACTATCAATCCTGCACTTTTGCTCCACATTGGGGTTTTCCTCCAGGTCCCCCAAAAAGAAGTCCAGTAAGCACATGTCTTGTCTTGATAACCCCTGTACTGGCCTCCATATTGAGCCCAGGTAGTCTAACAATGTGCAGTCTATATTCTGACAAGCTGAAATCCCCTTAGCTATTAAATTCAAAGCTGGAGTTTAGTAGTCTCCTCTGGCATTGAAGGTTTGGCGGATTCCTTGAGAGAGACATGAAGTTTTAGTCCCATATTGGAAAGTTAAAAACAGTGCTTGTGTCCTCATGTCTTTTGAAGAGTGCCCAACGAGCGGGGTGTGGTGGCGGTTGGCAGCCACCACAGGGTAGATGGCACTGTGCCTCAGTAAGAATGGAGACAGGCCAAACACTAGTATCTTCTTTTTTCTTTTTTGTATTTTCTACTTAAATCTCAAGTTTTCTGTCAAGCAGTACCAGTTTTCTGTCTTTACCTGATATTCTTTTCTGGTTGGTTAGCTTTCCCTTTGTGGAGTTATTAAGGACCACACCGTTAGCCCATGATTAACAAGGTTTAAGTTTGTTTTTCAAGGTCAGTTAGAGGATCTAGTCCTCAGGGGTCTCTCAGAACGGTTTTTTTGGGGGGAGGGAGGAGAGGGTTCACCTTGCTCCTTTCGCTTTCATTACCCAGTTCCATTACACTTCGAGGACAAAATCGGAGTCTTTGCTAGACAAGCTTCCCTTTTTGAAAGAAGAGCAGACCATTCCTCTTTATAGACTGGACACTGACAGAAGTCCCATCAGTGGTCTCTCCAAGACACCTTCCCCTTATCAGGAAGACCAGTGATCCCACATTTGCAGGACCTTTTAAAGATGGACCCAGCATGCCCCCTAAGACGTGGTTACTCTGAGGGCAAGGAACAAATTTGTCCCTTGGATCCCTAGCAATCTGGTATGGTATTTAAATATGGTTCATTAAGCACCAAGAAAAACGCTAAGTTGCACCATGCCCGTTACATTTACCTCTATTAAAATTATCCTTTGGAAAAAAACTGTATTGTTATTTTATATCATATTTCCGGATTCGCTATTCTTTCCATTTTAATCCCAAATCACTCTAAAACCCAAGGTCTGAAAATAAATGTTAGGTCCAGCTCTAGCAACTTGTTAGGGATTCACAATACAAGAGCACAATTGTCTTTAGATCTGAGGTAGAAAATAACATTAACATTGCTCAATTTGTTTACAATAGGTTACTTGGTATATAGCACCACCAGATGCGGGATCACACACTTTGTTTTTCTGGGATTGTGGTGTTTGCTTCACTTAACCTAAAATCTTCTAGTTCCATCCATTTACCTGCACTTTCATGATGTCAACTCTCTTTACTGCTGCATTAGACTCCATTGTATAGGAGATTACTACCATTTTGTCTATCCAACTTGTTGGTTGAGGGTGGACTTGGCTGGTTCCAGCTTTCGTATCTATGAAGAGCGCATTGCAGTAGTATACAGGCTGTACATGTTCTCTGTGGAAAGGAAGGGTCTGATGGATATATTCCAGAAAAGTGTTTGGCTGGGCAGGTGGTAGCGCTCATTTGAGGTTTTTTTTTTTTGTTTCTGTGAGTTTTTATTTTTACTTTATTACTTTTGTGGTTTATTGATGCCTTTGTGTTTTCATACATCATTTTCCCAATTTCAGTTCAGGCATATTTCCCTTTCCCCCCCCCCATCCCCGCCACAACCATCCCAGATCATGCATTTCTGCCATAATGTCCTGCATCGTTCTCTCAGTGTTTTTTTTTTTTTTTCATTTTTTACAATAAGCATGATATTTATGAGTACAAGCAATCCTCATTGTATAAACCAAATTTGCAGGTGTTGTGCCCAAACCCCCACTAGCCGCCCCACCATCCAGGCGGCGGGGGGGGATCCTTGTATGTTCAATTCAAGTTGATCAAAACTGATGTCAAGCTGATAGTGCTGTAGGTTTCACCATTCACCCAAGTCGCAGAAGCACCCTAATTCTACCACTTCGCCACTTCCGCAGATGTTCCCTAGGCTTATGGAAACAGGGGCACTCTTCTTGGAGCTGTTGTTTTGGATCTGGTCAGTTCTGGGCTGTTCCTTTCATGGGTGTCCAGTTTGTCCAAGAGACTACCTTTCGAATTTCCTACTAGTTGAAGCACAAGCCATAGTATATGGTATTTAAACAGCACTAATGTTATGGTTAGGTTACTTTGGTATAGACACATATGTTGGATGGGTATGTAATCCATTGCATTACTTTTTTTTTCCTGTTAAATATAGACAGGCGTCTACTGTGGTCTATAAACATCTCCTAACACCTGTAAGAGGATTGTACGCTTGTGGCCTCAATGCCCTGGCATTGTTACAATGGAGTTTTCTATGCAGCGGGTAAAGAGGGACAACATCAAAACTTTTGCGGTAAATGGATGGAGCTTCTAGAGACATCTATGTTAAGTGGAAGAGTTAGTGAGTACAGGTCCCAGAAAACAAACGACCAATGGTTTGTCCCTTATTGGGGATGTAGTACCAAATAACCCAGTTATAAATATTTCCCAAGGAGAGGGATGATCGTAAAAGAACAACACAGAATGACTTGGCATCGAGAGAAAACGGACTGAACATGGTGAATTGGGCAGGTGGGGCAGGGGTCGGTGGAGAGAGAGACACGGTGGTGTGTGTTATTCGATTTATATGCATATTTAATTGACCATGAGTTCAAACCACTTTTGCCACAGACACTAGTCTACAATTTTGGTATTTTAGGACTTAGTAAGAAGAAATATGTGTATATTGAACAACCATTGGTCTACAGCTCTGATAAAAACGGTAAAATGCATTCTGAGGTTAAATTGGAGATATTTAAATCGCTGTTGTTCCACATTTTGCTTTACATAAAACTTAGAACAGAAACCTTTGGGATCTTGGTACCTACAATGTTTCTCTATAATTTTTCTGCTTACAGTATCACCTTGTACGCATTTCCCTTGCACCTAAAGATGATTCTAACGTAACGAAACTTAAGTTTGCTTCCCCAGTTATCATTTATAGTCCCCAAACACAGCATGAGTGAATCTTGATGAAAATTGTGCCTTGATTCCACCCTACTAGGTATGTATATAATACTCAGGGTTAAAAAAAAAATAGGGGAGGGGGGTTAGAGACTGACATGAAACACCTTTTCTCTCAAAAACTTTGTAATTCAAATCTTAAAACTAACTACGGGAAAAGATTTGTATTGTTCCAACAGGTTCAACATGTACCAACTTAACGGCTCGCGAAAGACAGAGAAATAGATGCAGCTTTGCAGTGAGTAGGATTGTACCAGAAAGTGCCAACTAAAAAGGTGACCTTCGGCAAGTACATTGAAAGGAAGAAAAAGCCTCCGATTGCCATAAACACGAACCCCTCTGTGGCTCCTATTTGTAACAAACTAATTTAAAATGAGTCCTAACGAAACTTACCTTCTCGGTGTCTGTGCAAAGGTTTTAATACGAGAGACTCTCTTACCTCCCCCCATTAGTTAGACAAGGCTAGAAATATGATGATGATGTGAGGGGTTCGTTCCTCCAACTGTAACATTGGAGACAACTAATAGATATAGTTAATCTTATATAAAACCCATTAAAACTGCCCTCTTTAATTGCTACTAATGGGGACATAAGACTGTGAAAAGGATTATTACTCTCTGTTCAGAACTAAATGTAATACTAAAGTCCTTAAGCTATGCACTTAAGCAAAATATATTAATACAGGAGCTCTGACATCAGCAATGGATTATTCTACCAAGGAGATGTTGACCAGGGGATCCAAGCCCCCACAAAAGGTAAAGGCTCCTTGCCTCTAAACTGGGATACCTGCAAGAAGAGAGGCGATAAGGCCCTGCTGTCGAATTCCTGATGTTAACATGGGAAAGATGTATTGAGACCACACAGGCAAGTGTACAGATGGCCTCTGGAATACCAGAGAGTGTTACCAAAGGCCACTAAACCAATAAAGCAAATACAGGTCTCTTTGAGTCAAGCAAGACTCCACCGTCAGCACCAGCGACACCTCACCTGCCTGGAAATACTGTGCAGCAGAGGCAGCCATATTCCTGAATATCCCAAATCTAATTGGCTATTGGCTCTCTCATTTTGAGTTTTTTTAAGGGTTCTCCATTCTGCTTTCCATAGTGATTGTACAAGTTTGCATTCCCACCAGCAGTGGATGAGTGTTCCCCTTTCACCACACCCTCTCCAGCATTTGGTATCATTTGTTTTCTTAATTCTTGCCAGCCTTATTGGGGTGAGATGATATCTTAAATTGGTTTCAATTTGCATTTCCTTAATTATTAGCGATTTTTTAAACACTTTTTAAGATGTTTCTCAGCCATGTCTATTTCATCACTTGTGAAGTCTCTGCTCAGTTCTTTACTCCATCTTTTGAGTGAGTCGTTTGTTTTCTTCTTTGTTTTTATAGTTTATATATTCTGGAAGTTAATGCTAGGTCAGATGTATCAGTAGTGAAGGTTTCCTCCCACTCTGTGGGTTTTCTCTTCACTTCCCTGATTGTTTCTTTTGCTGTCCCGAAAAGTTTGAGTTTAATAAGGTCCCACTTGTCAATTGTCAACCTTATTTCTGGTACAACTGCTGTCTGATTTAAAAACTCTTTTCCTAGGCTTATGTCTTGTAAGATGCTGCCAACCTTTTCTTCTATCACCTTCAAACTTTGGGGTTTTAGATTGAGGTCTTTGATCCATTTGGAGTTGATTTTTGTACAGAATGAGAGTTAGGGGGTTAATTTTATTCTTCTACAAGTGGTGATCCAGTTTTGCCAACACGATTTGCTGAAGATGCTGTCTTTCCTCCAGTCTTTTTGGCCCCCTTGTCAAATATGAGGTGGCTGAAATTGTATGTACTCAAGTTTGGATCTTCAATTTTGTTCCATTGGTTTACAGGTCTGTTTTTGTGCCAGTACCAGGCTGTTTTTATGACTATAGCCCTGTAGTGTAGTTTGATGTCTGGTATAGAAATCCCCCCTGTATTGCTCTTTTCACTCAGGGTTGCTTTGGCTATTCTGGGTCTTTTGTTGTTCCATATGAATTTAAGAATTTTTTTTCCAAGATTGTGAAGAATGTCCCTGGGATTTTAATTGGAATTGTGTTGAATCAGTATATTAAATGTTATTATAATATATTTTATTATATTAATTTTTCCAATCCAGGAGCATGGAAGGTCTTCCCATCCTCTGATGTCTTCTTCAATCTCCTTCTTCAGCAGTTTATAATTTTTGTTGTAGTGAAATTCTGCTCAAAACAGTCAACTTCTACATGGAGAATATTGAGAAAAACTGAGAAAGAGATGAAAAGCATGTTTGGCAGAATGCATGAGCTCTGGTGGTGTGGGGGATGGGGGGACACGGGTCTAGATTTGATTAAAAAAATATATAAATACATTAAAAGAAGAAAGATGATAGTTAAGAAAAAAATAAAAAGTACAAATGGCCAATAAACATATTAAAATGTTCAACATCTTTTACAACCAAAAAAAAAAAAGGCTACTGATTTTTCTAAGTTAATTTTGTATCCCACTATTTGCTGAAACTCTTAAATTTTCTGGTGGATGTTTTAGCATCCCTTAGGAAAATTATCATATATCGTCCACAAAAGGGATAGTTTTATTTCCTCTTTTCCAATTAGTATTCCTTTAATTGCCTCTTCTTGCCTTATTGCTTGAACCAGTGTTTCAAGTATTATATTGAAGAGCCATGGAGACAAGGAGCAGCCTTGTTGGGTTCCTACCTTTATGGGGACTCATTCTACCTTTTCTCCATTTAGGATGATGCTGGCTGTGGGTTTCTTATATATGGCTTTGATTATGTTGAGGAATGATCCTTCTAGTCCAGTTCCCTCTAGTACTTTAATCATGAAGGGATGCTGGATTTTGTCAAAGGCTTTTTCTGCATCCGTTGAGATGATCCTGTGGTTTTTGTCCTTCAGTCCATTCATGCATTTTATGATATTTACTGATTTTCATATGTTGAACCATCCCTGCATTTCTGGTATGAATCCAACTTGATCATGGTGAATGATCTTTTTGATGTGGGTCTGTATAAGGTTTGCAAATATTATGGTTCAGAATTTTTCATCTGAGTTCATTAATGAGATGGGTCTGTATTTCTCTTTTTTGGTTGCATCCTTGCCTTGTTTTAGAATTAGAGTGATGGTGGCTTCATAGAAGGAATTTGGGAGAATTCCCTGTGTTTGTATCCTTCTGAACAGTTTGAGTAATAATGGTTGTAAGTCTTCTTTAAATATTTTATGGAATTCTGCTGTGAAACCATCTGGACCTGGGCCTTTTTTTAGTTGGGAGGTTTCTTTTTTACATTTTCAATTTCTTCATATATTATGGGTCTATTTAAGCTGTCAATATCTTCTTGGTTTAGTTTTGGCAATACCCAGGATTGCAGATATTCATCCATTTTCTCCTAGGTTTTCAAATTTAGTAGAGTATAGGTTTTTGAAGTATTCCTGTATGATTGTCTGGTTCTTTTCGTTGTCTGTTGTGCTATATCCACTTTTATCATAAATTCTATTGATTTGGAGTTGCTCTTTCTTTTTGGTTAACTGGGCTAGGAGTCTGTCTATCTTGTTTATTCTCTCAAAGAACCAACTTTTGAATTCGTTGATTTTTTTGTATTGTTTTCTTTGTTTCTATTTCTTTAACTTCTGCTCTGATTTTTGTTATTTCTTCCTGTCTGTTGCATTTAGGATTTATTTTTTGCTTTCAAGTGTTTTTAGCTTCGGTGCTAGCTCATTTATCTGTGCTCTTTCTATCTTTGTAATGTAGGCACCTAGGGCTATAAACTTCCCTCTTAGGACTACTTTTCTTTTTTTTTTTTTTAATTTAATTTTATTGATGGTTTGTGCATTTCGTACATCATTTTCCAATTCAGATCAGGCATATTTCCCTTTCCCTTCCCCCCCACCCCCACCCCATCCCAGATCATGTATTCTGCCATAACTGTCCTGCATCTTTCAGGTTTTTTTTTTTCATTTTTTAGCTATAAGTGATAATCCATGAGTATAAGCATCCTTCGTGCAAAACCAATCTACAGATTGTTGTGCCCAAACCCCAAGTGTCTCATAGATTTTGTTGTGTTGTACTGTCATTGTCGTTTAGTTCCAGGAATGCTTTTATTTCTTTCTTTACTTCTTTCTTGACCCATTCATTATTCAGGAGTGTCTTGTTTAGTCTCCATGTGTTCCTATAGGTAGCAGGGCTTATCCTGGTGTTGATATTGTGCTTTATTGCACTATGGTCTGATAGAATGCATGAGATTATTTCAATTTTTTTGTATTTTTTGAGTTTTTTTTCTGTGTCCAAGTATGTGGTCAATTTTGGAGAATGTTCTGTGGGGTGCTGAGTAGAAAGTATATTCTCTGGTGCTTGGGTGGAATATTTAGAAGATGTCTGTGATGTCCATTTCCTGTATTGTATTGTTCAGTTCAGATGTCTCTCTGTTTATTCTTTGTCTGGTTGATCTGTCCAGAGGACAGATCCCCTACTGTGAGTGTGCTGGGTTTAATCTGTGCCTTGAGGTCCTGTAGAGTTGTATTTATAAATGTTGGTGCACTGGAGTTTGGTGCATATATATTCATGATTGTGAAGTCTTCATGGTTAATTTTCCATTTGATAAGGATGTAATGGCCCTCTTTATCTCTTCTAATTGCTTCTACTTTGAAGTAGAAGTAGTCTGATATTAAAATAGCAACTCCTGCTTTCTTTTTGGTACCATTTGATTCTAATATTTTTTTCCATCCTTTTACTTTAAGTTGGTGCCTATACTCGAGGGTGAGATGTGTTTCTTGTAGACAGCATATCAATGGATTGTTTCCTAATCCATTCTCCCAGTCTATGCCTTTTTATTTTTAATTTTTTTAATTTTATTTATTTCTGTATGTGTATGAATGTACTGTCTGCATGCAAGTCTGTGCCACGGAGGTCAGAAGAGGGTCTCGGATTCCCCTGGAACTGGAGTTCTCCTGGAACTGGAGTTTCAGACGGTTCTTGGCCGCCATATGGGTGCTGGGGATCGAACCCAGGTCCTCTGTAAGAGCGGTCAGTGCTCTTAACTGCTAGGCCATCTCTCCAGGCCCAGTCTATGCCTTTTGATTGGGTAGTTTAGTCCATTAATATTTAAGGTTATAATTGAGAGATAAGTGTTGTTTCATTTCACCTTATTATCCATTTGCATTTTTCATCTAGGTTTCTACTTCTGCATTTCTGCTTTTATTAATTTCTCTTTCAAGGTGCCGGGGGTAGTTGGTCCTCTCCTCTGTCCTTTGAATTGCTTCAAGTATTCTCTGAAGTGTTGGTTTTCCGGACATGTATTCTTTCATCTTGTTAATGTCATGGAAGATTTTTCTCTTTCCTTCAACTAGAACCAGCATTTTTGCTGGGTATAGTAACCTGGGTTGGCATTTATAGTCTTTTAGCGCAGGGAATGCTTTGCTACATGTTCCTCTTGCTTTCAGAGCTTGCACTGAAAAGTGAGCTTAATTCTGTTAGATTTCCCCTTATATGTAACTTATTGTTTTTCTCTTGTGGTTTTCAGAATTTTTTCTTGGTTTTGGGCATCTAGTGTTTTGACTATGATATGGTGTGGAGAGTTTTTTTTCTGATCTTGTCTGTTTGGTGTTCTGTGTGCTTCTTGTATTTGTATTGGTTTGTCTTTTTTTATTTGGGGAAATTTTAATCTATTATTCTGTTGACAATCTGATCAATACCATTCTCTTGGGATTCTTCTCCTTCCTCTATCCCTATGATGCAGAGATTTGATCTTTTCATAGTGTCCCACATTTCCTGGTTGTTCCACTCTCCTGTATTTTAATTTTTTTTCATAGTCTTTACTTGAGCTTTTTAGTTGTTCTGTGTTATCTTCTAGGTCTAATATTCTTTTCTCTACTTCCTCCATTCTGCTTCTGAGGCTTTTTCCCGTTCTTTCCTTTTGATTGGATGACTGTTTGATTACCTTTTTCATTTCTTTACTATTTCCACTTCCTTTTGGAGCTTCTCAATCTTTCTTATAGCTCCTTGTTTTGCTCATTGCTTTCCTTTTTCATTTCAGCATGGGATCTTTTCAGTGTTTCCACTTCCTTCCAGAGTTTGTCATTTTCTTCCTCTGGCTCTTTCCACAGTCTGTCATTTTCTCCTTTAGTTCATTCCGAAGTTTGTCATTATCTCCCTCTAGGTCCTTTCTGAGTTTTTCATTCTCTCCCCTTTGTTCTGATTTCTTTGAATATATCTGTGATTGTTATTCTATGATCTGTGTCCTGGGTTACCTCTAGGGAGATCCCATTGTAGACATCCTCCACAGGCTCCATAGAGTTTGGTGTGGAGTTATTCTGCACTTTTCCCATATTGTTCTTTTGTTGTGCTCTTGGCATTTGGTTTACCTGTTGCCTGTATTCTGATGTGAATCTTGAATGCCTCTTCACCTTGTTGAAGGATTGCTTTCCTTGATTCCTTCAGGTGCCTTCATATATTCTCCTTATGTATGGAGTGTTGGCTTATCTAGGTTTCAGAATTTCAATTTTGGTTATATATTTGAAGGCATAGCTCACTCTTCCCTTTCTGTTCTGTAAGAACTGGGTGGGTAACAGCCCAGATGACACCTTCTGAGCACTGTATTCCCTCTGCTGCCAGTCACTCTCTCCAGGGTTTCAGTTAGCAGGTGTGGGTGTGTGCGTGTGTGTGGGGGGGGGGTGAGTTGCTTGCTTAGCCTGCGAGCTGGTACCCTCTGCCCCTGCTGCACCAGTTGCCTGCAACCTGTGTTCGAACCTCAGCTCCCAGCTCCCAGAATCCTCTGGGCAGAAATGCTGGTCCAAAAACCCTCAGCCTCCTGTTGCTCAGGCACCATTTGCCCACATCCTGTGTGGATATGATCTTTCTGTAATGCCCCTTAATGAAAGTACTCTCTCACTGTCTACCAAACAGGATTTCACTCCTCACTTCCCATTCTTCACCAGAGGAGCTTGAGAACGAATCCCGAGAAGAAAATGGAACCACAGAAAGGACACATTCCACATTCTGCTACCGGTTTTAAGCATCCATGTCATATGAAATTTGGAAAACACTTTGCTTATTAATTCATAGGGCAGACTCAATATTCGACCATCTTTTGAAAAGCTTATTGGACTAAAGTCTGAAGCTTGTTCACAGAATATTTGAGATTCAGGTAAGTCCTCCTGCTGGGATGTTGTAGGTAACGATAGTGGAAAATGAGAGTGATTTTCAGTAACTTTCTGATAGAGTGTTTCCCAAGAGTCTTTCTACAAAGAAGTGAAAATAAGGAGTCATATGAATCCATCTCTAGGTACAAAGAACAAATCTCTTTCCACTTCCAATTTGTTACCAAGTCATCTTATTAAAAACTGGCAATTAGAAACATTAGGAAAAGAAGACACTTGGTTCTAAGTACCTCCTCTTTTTAAAAAGGTTATATGTGATGCTGATGTGGCAACACACTCTTCAATGAAAATTCTGTGAAAATAATACTTCTATCACTTGCTCTACTCAAAGAGTAATGTCAGTGTTAAGAATAAATTGAGTAAAGTTCATGTTTTCATTTTATTATTCAGTTTGCTTCAATTATATAGGACCATTGAAATCCCAAAACATTATGAATACCTAATTCCAGGAGATTTAGGCTAATGAGATGGCCCAGAAATAAAGATAATTTCTCTCTTGCAGAGGACCTGGGTTTGTTTCCCAGCAACCACATGGCACCTCACAACTGTCTGTAACTCCAGTTCCAGTATATCTAAAGCCCTGACCTCAATCAGCATTACATGCAGGAAATATAGTTACATGCATTCAGAAATAGACTTGTATATGTAAAACAAAAATAATCTTTGAAATTAGTATGTTTGCACAAGGAATGGTAGTGCATGCCTTTAATCCCAGGGAGGCAGAGGCAGGTGGATATCTGTGAGACTGAGGCCAGCTTGGTCTATATAGTGACAAATGCATCTCATGAGACCCTATCTGAAATAAAACAACAATAATAATGAAATTCATGAGATGCATTTGCCATATATTAAAGCTCTCTGAAGACATAGTTTAAAAGCATAGTTCTATGGGGGCACAGTCTATACATTGATGATGGAAGAATCAAGAAATAATAGCTAAATATTTAATTACTAAAGAAATAATATAGTAAGCCAGGCATGGTGGCACACGCCTTTAATCCTAGCACTTGGGAGGCAGAGGCAGGCGGATCTTTGTGAGTTCAAGGCCAGCCTGGTCTACATAGAAAATTCCAGGACAGCTGGGGATACAGGGAGACCCTGTCTCGAAAAGATCAAAAAATAAAAATAAAAAAGAAATAATATAGTATAAAGCTGTTAGTTTTCTTGAGATAAACTACGTCAACATTCTAAGGTCAGTCCATTCCTAAGAAGAACATTGCCTATACTCCACTTCCTCTTGAACAAATTCTTTCCAACCAGTGTTTTCCTTTTTTCCACCCTGATTTTTTAAAAGAAATATTTATTGAAATTTTATGTTTTTCATAAATACTTTTTCAGTCATTCTTAATCGCCCTTATACCTGCTTCTCCCTTGGCACCTACCCAAAGCCCCCTACCCCCACAGAGTGACACCTTCTATCATGTGTGCTAGAGTCCATTGTGCAAAATTACTCTCCCTTCTCACTCCTCAATGACAGCTCAGGGGATGAGCTCTAGTCAGCCTATCCAGAGTCTCTTTTCTAAAGAAGACCAGGTCTTCCTCACCTGACTGCCATCTACTGCCAATATTTCCTCATCCAAGTTTAGGCTCTGCTACCCATTTCTGCGGTTCTGTGCTGGGTTTTTGTCCAGCTGAGCTTGCATGTGTCTTGTGCATGCTGATAACAATGCTGTAGGTTCATATGAACTGTGGCTCAGGAGCTTGTAAGATTCATTTCTATTTGGTCTTGCATCACTTCCCTGGCTCTCACAATCTTTCTGCCCCCTCTTCCCCAGTGATCTCTGAGTCTTGGGTGGGAGAAGCTGAATATAGTCATCCTGTCCATGGAACCACACTTTATAGACTCCTAATCTTCACAATTTGGCCGTTCAGGTCCTTTTGGGTTCCTCATCCCTGTTGCATGGACGAGCTTCCTTAGAGAGAGTTAAGAAGTAGTTTAATGCATTCTTGGTCCTTGTTCTATGATGCGTGGGTCTTACGTGTAGAGGGTACATTGTAGGTGTGTCACCTGGATATGACCCTAGGCTGACATTGGACCATCTATTAATGATCTCCCTTAGTGGATGCATAGTACTCTGTACAGCTGTGAGAGCTAGCCTTCAGGAGTGGTGGCTTCCAGGTCAGATCCAATTCAATTGCTCAAGATCCTATCTTCAAAGTATGTCCTGTCTTCAGTAATAGGGTTTTGCCTTCGGGTTCTAGGAGACAGTCAAGGACTGTGGCAATAGCCATTGTAATTTTGAAAGTCTCTTGGATTCCCATGGCCAATGACTCAAAGAAATGTTTCTCCTGTCTCTTACTGTTTCTTGATATGCAGCCATCATCTTTGCTTATGGACTCATGTAGAGGTATTATGTGTGTAATTTGTCAATAGATTGTTAAACTGATATGATTCTTTCAGGTTTTTTACTCTAGAAATGAACTAGTTATCTCTCGTCTCTCCCTTTCCCTTTCTAGCCCTCCTTCCATGTCTTCTCCATTTAAAGTATCCGCATATCTCCCTTGACATTGCCAGTCTCCTGGTCTCCTATGTCCCTGCATCTCTTGGTCTCCTTTTTCCCCCTTTATTCTCCCCTTTCCTTCTATAACCCTTCCATTCTCCTCCCATTTAGATACCATGATTTTATCCACTCCTCCCTTAGTAACACCTGTCACCTACTAGCCTTCTGTCCCAGGTTCCTTCTTTCTTTTTGCCTTTCTGGTTACTTTTCATCTACCTGATTCCTGCAGTTACATCTGAATACATACTTATAAGGATTTGGTGCTAGTATTCACAAATGAGGGACAATATATGATGTCTGTTTTTCTGAGTCTTTGTCACTTCACTTAGCTTAACAGCTTCTAGTTCCACCCATTTACCTGCAAATTTCATGATGTCTTCTTTACCACTTCATAGAAATCCATTGTGTAAATGTACCACATTTTCATTATCCACTCATCAGTTGAGGGACACTTGGTTGCTTCCAGCTCTTTGCATTTGTGAAAAGAGCAGCAATAAATGGATGTGCAATTATCTCTGCAATAGGATGAATCCTTTGGGTATATACCCAGGAGTTGTATGACTGGGTCAAATGTTAGGTTCATTTTTAATCTTTTAAGAGTTCTCTACACTGCTTTCCATAGGGGTTGCATGAGTTTGCAATCCTACCAGCAGTGAATGAGTGTTTCCCTTTCCCCACAACCTCTCCATCATTTGGTTTTGTTTGTTTTCTTGATCATAGCCAGTCTTACTGGGGTACGGTAAAGTCCTAAAGTGATTTTAATTTGCATTTCCTTAATTGCTAACAATATTGAACACTTTTTTAAGATGTTTGTTAGCCATTGTTACTTCTCTTGAGAACTCTCTGTTCAGATCTTTAGCCCATCTTTTAATTAGGCCATTTGTTTTCTTGGTCCTCTTTTCTTTAAGTAATTTATATATTCTGCATATTACACTTTTGTCAAAGGTGTCACTGGTGAAGATTTCTTACCTTTCTGTGGGTTTTCTCTTCACTTTCTTGATTGTTTCTTCTTGCTATACAGAAGCTTTTTAAGTCTAATTACGTCCCATTTGTTGATTGTTGACCTTATTTCCTGCACAACTATTGTCAGATTTAGGTAGCTAAAATTGCGTGTACTCAAGTTTGAGTCTTCAATTTTGTTCCATTGATCTACAGGTAAATTTTTCTGTCAGTATCATGCTGTTTTTGTAATTGTAGCTCTGTAATATCGTTTAAAATCTGGTATAGTAATCCACCTTGCATTACTGTTTGTGTTCAGATTTACTTTGGCTATCTGGGATCTTTTTTGTTTGCATATGAACTTTAGGATTTTGTTTTCTAATTCTGTAAAGAAAGTCATGGCAATTTTGATTGGGATTGCATTGAATCAACATATTACTTTGGGTAGGATGGTCATTTTTACTATAGAAGTTCTTCCAATCCATGAGCATAGACGTTCCTTCTATGTTCTGGTGTCATCCTCAATCTCCATCATTAAAGATTTAAAATTTTCATTGTAGAGATTGTTAGAGTCTTTGGTCAGTTTTGTTCTGAGTTATTTTTTGAGGCTATTGTGAATAGGAGGGTTTCATGTACTCTTCCAATTGCTTGTTATTGGCATATAGAAAGCCTACTCATTTTTTGTAGATTAATTTTTTAACCTACCACTTTAATGAAAGTGTTAATCATTTCTAGTTTTCTGGTGGAATTTTTAGCATCCCTAGGTATCATAGCATGTCATCTGCAAAAAGGCATAGTTTGACCTCTTCTTTCCAATGTGTACTTTAATTTTCTTCTCTTGTCTTATTACTATAGCAAGAATTTCAAGCACTATATTGAAAAGGAGTGGAGAGAGTGGGCAGCCTTGCTGGGTTCCTGACTTCAAGGAGAATGCTTCTAATTTTTCCCCATTTAGAATGATGTTAGCTGTGGGTTTGTTGTATATGACTTTAATTGTGTTGAGGCATATTCACTCCAGTCCAATTTCCTCTAGCACTTTAAACATAAAGAATGTTAAATTTATCAAAACTCTTTTCTGCATCAATTGAGATGACCATGTAATTTTTGTCTTTGACTCCATTTATATGATTTATGACACTTATTGATTTAGGTATGTTGAAACATCCTTGCATCTTTGAAATAAATCTGACTTTATCATGATGAATGACCTTTTCAATATGTGCCTGTATGTGGTTTGCAAATATTTTCTTAAGAATATTTGCATCTATGTTCATTAAGGACATGGGTCTTCAGTTCTCTTTTTTGGTTGTATCTTTGCCTGGTTTTGGTATTCGAGTGATGCTGGCATCATAGAAGGAATTTGGGAGATTTCCCTTTGTTTCTATCTTTTTTTTAGTAACTTACGTAATATTGGTTTATGTCCTCTTTAAATGTTTGGTAGAGTTCTGCCATAAATCTATCTGGGCCTGGACTTTTTTTTCATTGGGAGGTCTTGCATTACTGTTTCAATTTCCTTATATGTTATGGGTGTGTTTAAGCTGTTGATTTCTTCTTGATGAACTTTTGGGGATTCCCATGATTTCCAATCTTCCATTTCTTCTAGGTTTTCAAATTTAATAGAGTATAGGGTTGTTGTGCGGGTTTTTTGTTTGTTTGTTTTGGTCTTTTTGAGATAGGGTCTCCTTCTATTCCCAGCTGGCCTGGAGCTCTCTCTGTAGACCAGGCTGGCCTTGAACTCACAGAGATCTGCGTACCTCTGCCTCCCAAGTGCTAGGATTAAAGGTGTGTACCACCACACCAAGATGAATAGAGTTTTTTAAAGTATTCCTGCATAAAGTTCTGGACCTTTTGTTGCCTTCTGTGATGTTTCCCCTTTCAAATATAATTTCGTTGATTTGGAGTTGTTTTTTCTTGGTTACCTGGGCTAAAGATCTTTGTTCATTCTTTCAAAGAATTAGCCCTTTAACTCATTGTTTCTTTGTATTGTTTTATTTGTTTCTATTTTATAAATCTCCGCTGGGGTTTTTTTGTAATTCTTTCCTGTCTGTTGGATTTGGAATTCATTTGTTGTCTTTCGAGTATCTTGAGTTGCAATGTTGTTATTTATTTGTGCTCTTTCTGTTTTGTTTTGTTTTTTATTTTTTTTATTGATGCTTTGCATATTTCATACATCATTTTCCAATTCAGTTCAGGCATATATCCCCTTCCCTTCCCCCCACCACACCCCTACCCATCCCAGATCATGCATTCTGCCGTAAGTTTTCTGCATCTTTCTCTGCTTTTTTGTTTTGTTTTGTTTTCATTTTTTTTAACAATAAGTGATAATTTGTGAGTACAAGCATCCTTCACGTAAAACCAATTTGCGAGCAGTTGTGCCCAAATCCACACAGCTCATGGGTCCCACCATCCAGCAGGGGGGGCTTGTATGTTCAATCAAGTTGAGCAAATGAGTGCCCAGTCTATATTGTTGTAGTTTCACCATTAACCCCAATTGCAGCCCTTACATTCTACCATGCCCCCTCTTCCGCAGATTGTTCCCTAGGCTTAGAAAAGGGGCACAGGTGGATGAGAAGCAAAACAGTCTACTTTCTCTGGAGCTGTTGTCTTGGTCTCTAGTCAATTCTGGCTGTTTTCTTTCATGGGCTGCCAGCTTGTCCAGGCATAACCTTTCAATCCTACTAATGAAGCACATGCAATTAGATATATAGGTATTTAAACAGTATAATAGATAGCCTTTCGATCTCACTACACTAATGAAGTACATGCAATTAGATATTTAGGGATTTAAACAGTACTAACTGTTATGGTAGGTTACTTTTTTTTTTTTTTTTTTTGTGTGTGTGTGTTTGGATGGTATGTTAAATTCATGATTTACTTTTCTTATGTAAGTATGGCAGGGTCTTCAGTGGTGGTTTTAATAAGCATCTCTTAACATTAGAGATGTAAGCTTGGTGGCAATCAGCCGTGGGTTCTTCCTCCAAGAGAGAGCTAATAGCCATTAGATTGTGAGATATACAGACATATGGCTGCCACTCGCTACACAGTATTTCCCAGGCCAAGGATGAGGTGTAGCTGGGTGCTTAGCCGGAGGAGTCTTGCTGGACTCAAGGAGACCATACTTTCTTTATTGTTTTAGTGGCCTTTGTTAACATTCTCTGGCATCCCAGAGACCACCTGTAACACTTGCCGGTGCAGTCTCCATACATCTTCCCATGTTTAGATCAGGTCTTCACAGCCAGGCTTATCCGCTCTTCCTGCAATATCCCAGTTTGGAGGCAAGGAGCCTGTAAACCTTTTGGGGTGGCTTGGATCAGCGCCACATCTCCGGGGTAGCAATAATCCAATGTTGAGTCAGAGCTCCGATATAAATATATTTTGTTTATGCATAGCTTAAGGAGACTTTAACATTAATCTTAAAATAACGTATGGGCAAAGGATTATGTCACGTTCCCATACAGGCAGAGTATCACAAATAATGGCTGAGAAAGAAAAGATTCAGGTTTGCATTGAGTAGGATGTACCAGAAAGTGCCAGCAGAAGGATTGACTCCTCTGGGCATTGAAGGGAAGAAATGCCTCAGATTGCTGCAGACATCAGGCCCCTCTGTGGATCCTACTAGTAACAACTATTTTTAATGATTCCTAACGAAGCTTAGCTCCTAGGTGCCGCAAAGGTTTTAATACAAGAGACTTTCTTAACTCCCCCAATAGAATAAGGAGAAATATGATGATGATGGGGTTGTTCTCCAGCTGTAGATTGGAGCCAGCTGTTATAGAGGTATTCTCTTGTAAAATCAGTAAAACTGCCTTCTTTAATTGACTAATGGACATAGAAACTCTGAAAAGGATTGTTTTGTTTTTTAATGTATGCACTTAGAGCTATAAATGTCCCTCTTAGGACTAGTTTTCACAGGTCCCAGAGCTTTTGTTGTATTGTATTGCACTTTCCATTTAATTCCAGGAATACTTTAGTCACTTCTTAATTTCTCCTTTGACCCATTCATTGTGCAGGAGTGTGCTGTTTAATCTCATAGTTACTAAGGATTCTTCTGGTGTTGCTTTAAGCTTTATTGGAAAAAAAAGCTTTATTGCATTGTGGTCCAAAGGAATGCATAGAATTATTTGTATTTGTTGCAGCCCCAGTATGTGGTCAAATTTGGAGAATTTTCCATGGGGTGATGAATTGAAAGTATGTTCTTTGGTCCCTGGGTGGAATATTTGGTAATGTCTCTTAGGTCCATTTAGTGTATCATATTGTTCAGTTCAGATATCTCTCTGTTTATTCTTTGTCCAGTTGACCTATCTAATGGACTCAGTGGGTAATTGAAGTCCCCTACTAATAGTGTGTTGTGATTTTCTGTGTCTTAAAGTCTTTTACTATTGTGTTTATGAAGTTCAGTGCACCAGAGTTTGGTGCATATATATACATGATTGTGATATCTTCTTGGTTAATTGTTCCTTTGATAAGAATGAAGTGACCCCCTTCCTCTCTTCTGATTAGATTTAGTTTGGAGTCTATTTGTCTGATATAATAGCAACTCCTGCTTGCTTCTTAGCACCATTTGCTTGGAATATTTTTTCCACCCTTTCACCTTAATGTAGTGCCTGCCCTTGAAGGTAAGTTGGGTTTCTTGCAAATAATAAGATGGATTTGTCTTCTTAATCCATTCTACTAGCCTATGTCTCTTGACTTGGGAGTTCAGTCCATTGATATTTAAACTTATTATGAGAGATGTATATTGCTTCCCATCATTTGGTTTCTGTTTGTGTTCTTGGTCTAGGTTAGTATTTCCACAGTCATAACTTCATTAACTACTTTCTGTTGCTGCTTGGGTACAGTCATTCCTTTCTTCAGCTCTTTGTATTATTCTATAAAGGGTTGGCCTATTTATGTCATGAAGATTTTTCCTTGTCCTTTCAATATAATAACCATTTTTGCTGGGTAAAGTATTCTGGTTTGGCATTTATAGTCATTTAGAACTGGGACTACTTGGGTGCAAGCTCTTCTGGCTTTTAGAGTTCACACCGAAAAGTCAGCATGAACTTTGCAGGTAAATGGTTGGAACTTGAGGCCATTATGCTAAGTAAAGTAACACAGTCCCAGAAAAACAAGCAATGAATGATTTCCCTCATTTGCGGATGCTAACACCAAATCCCCAGATAAAAGACAAGCTGACCAACATTATTGTTATATTTCCGTTTATCTGAAAGCAACTATGTTGTTATAACGTAAATCTCTTAACGGGCTCTAAAATTGGTCCACCACTTACATTCAGACTCTGTAATTGCTGTATATGAGTAGAAAGTATGTATTCATATTTTAGACTAATATAAAAATATAAAATGTGAATTCCTAAACATAGAAAAGACTAAGAAAGATGCAGGATAGTTATGGCAGAATGCATGATCTGGGGTGGGGTGGGGGAAGGGAAAGGGGAATATGTCTAAATTGAACTGAGAAATGATGTCTGAAATACACAAACCATCAATAAAAGCATTATAGAAAAAAGAAAAGTCAGCTGTAATTTTGATGGGTTTTCCTTTTTATGTGACTTTTATTTCTTTTGTAGCTTTCAGTATTCTTTCTTTGTTTTGAACATCTAATGTTTTTACTATAATATGGCATGGGGAATTTCCTTTCTGGTCCTGTCTATTTGGTGTTTTATGTGCCTCTTGTATTTGTATGAGTATGCATTTCCTTAATTTGGGGAAATTTTCTTCTGCAGTCCTGTTGCAGATCTGGTCAATATCATTATCCTGGTATTTTTCTCCTTCCTCTATACCTATCATATGTAGGTATATTCTTTTCATGGTGGCCCACATTTCCTGAATATTCCATTCCTGTGGATTTTTTTTATTTTTCATAATTTTTGCTTGAACAGTCCAATTCTTCCACTTTATCTTCTAGTCTTGATACTCTATTTCCTACTTCATTCTGTCACTGAGGCTTTTTCCATCCTCTTCAGTTGGCTTATTTTTCACTTCAGTTTGAGTTTTCTTCTGTATTTCTATCTCTTTTGTTGTCTTCTTATTAGGTATTAAAGGCTAGTTGGTCTAGACTTCAGGTTCTCACTTCTGATTTTGTATTGCAAGGACCAGCTAATTCTCCCCCAGCTAGTCAAAAGCTCCTCCAGAGAGCCAAGACAGATATCAATCAGGCAGGCTTGAACAGACAGAGTTCTTGCCATGTGGAGTTCACCTGCAGGCTCTCAGTGCAGGGCAGAGAAGCCTAAGCTGGAGCCATGGGAGTAGGTGCTCCCATGCTAGGGGGGTAGAGAGTTTGGAATGGCATAGCACAGTTGAGAGCTCTTAACACCAAGCTGAGGTCAACCTCATGCACTCACTAGCAGAGTGAAACCCACAGAATCCCTGTACCATGTTGTGTGTCTACTGCCGAAACAATGTTTATCACACCTTGTGTAGACATGTAATATAATGTGTTTATGTGTTAGCTCAACCAAAAAAATCTCTAATAATTACTAATATTTACATAATGAACATATTCTGAGAAATTAAATATTTATAATTTCATTGATTATAAAGCATGGTCTATACAAAAAGTTTGGATATTTAAAAATGTGATCACAGGCTGGAGAGATGGCTCAGTTGAAAAAGTGCTTCCTTCACAAGCATTAAGTACTGAGATCATATTACAAACACTCTCATAAAATCTGTGAGCAATGGCAGATATGAACTTGCAACCATAACACTGGTGAGGTGGGGAAATGTGGATCTCAGGGATTTTTGACAACCAGTCTTACCCAAGCAGCCAGTTCCAGGATCAGCAAAGAGAAAATTAAATAAAGAAGTTGGAAAATAATAGAAGACAGTTGCTCTCTGGTCTCAGCATGCACATGCACAATAAGAAAGCACACCTATGTACACAAACATAAACACACACACACACACAGACAGCACAGAGGGAGGTAGGTGTCGAAAACATAGGATGTGAAACATAGGAATTATGGAATGGTAAAGGCACAGGGAGATTATTCTCATGTGGCTCTTTTTCAGAAATAATATTTTATTTTAGTTTTTTTAATGCTTTCATTGATTAAAAACCCTTTCATCACATGTGTAAGATTTAAGCATTTCACTTGGACTCATACAGAAAATATTGTATGTGTAATTTGGCATTAGGTTTTTTCTTTTTATTTTTTTTTTTTATTTTTTTGTTCTTTTTTTGCGTTCTTGTTCGAGACGGTGACGGGGCGAGAGTTTCCTCCTGTACCCCACTGTCATGGAAACTCACTCTGTAAGGCCAGGCTGGCCTTGAACGCACAAAGCTCCACCTGACTCTTCCTCCCAAGCTGCTATGGGAATCTAGAAGGCTTGCACCATGCACTGCCCGGCTTGGCAACAAGTTTTTAGAGGCTCAATATGATTTCACTGCGTTGTTTGTTGTTTTTTCACTACCTAGCATTATTTTTTAATTTTTTTTTATTGTTTATGTTTTAATGTGTATGAATTGTCTTCCTTGGTTGCACTCGGTTGTCGTGCAATGCTGGCGGAGGGCTCAAAGAGGGTGTCAGATCCCCCCTGGAACTGGAGCTCTTGAATTGGAGTTTCAGGTGGTTTTCGGCCGCCATGTGGTGGGTGCTGAGGATCGAACCGTCAGGGGTCCTCTGCAAGAGCAGTTTGGCGCCTTTTAACCGCTAGGGCCATCTCTCCAACCCCAAAATATATCTCTCCTGCTTTCTTCGGCTGTCTGACCCTCAGCCTCCATGACTCCCATTTAAAAAGTATCCATTTTCCCCATTTCTACCCATGATAATACCAATCTCCTATAGTCCCACCTCTCTTAGCCTTTCCTTATCCATGTTTTTGGTTTGTAACATCCCGCCTTCGCCGCCCTGTCCCCTGCCACTTAAATACCGCTCATTTTATCTGTTTGTTTTTCCGCGTTAGTAACCCCTATATGGATACTTTCCTTATCTCGGCCAATTGCTTCTTCTTTCCTTTTACCTCTTGCTCCTTTCCATTCCAGCTGTTCCTACCAGTTCCATCAGGGACACATTTCTCCATAACAAAGATCTGGTGCAGGGTCCACACTGAAGGGAGCTCCGAGCCTTCAATATTGTCCTTTCCTAGAGCCTAAGGTGTTAGCTGTTACTTACCATAAAACTTTTACGTGTTTTCCTCTTGCATTTACTGCTTGAAATTCATTATTTTTTGTCTTGCCTTTACCCACTGAAGTAGAAGATCATTATGTATGTACACCATGTATTTCATTTCTCACGTTAGGTTGATCGCAGTTGTGTGAGAGAAGAACTTAGGTTGCAGTTCATCTCTAGCTATGTAAAAAAGGGCAGCAACAAATCCACAGTATGGGGAAGTTTAGACCATTCTTGTGTCGCTTTGGTGTTTTTTCATCGGGTGTGTTACTCTGGTATCACTTAACATAATGTCTTCAGCTCCATCGGTATATGTACCTGCACAAGTTTCATGATGTAGTGTTTACCTCTTTACGTGCAGTAGAACTCCATTGTAATAGAATGGTATGCCACATTTTCTCTATCGCACTCATGCAAGTTGAGTGGCACCTGGCTGGTTCCAGCTTTTTGCTATTGTGGAACAGAGCTGCAATAAACATAACTCTGCATGTATCTCTGCAGTAAAGATGTTGAGTCTTTGAGATATATAGCCCAGGAGTGGTATGAACTGGTCAATGGAAGGCTCATTTGAGTCTTCTAATTGTTCTCAACACTGCTTTCGTCATATGTTGGCTGGTACGTTTGGCATTCCCATCGCAGCACATGTGAGTGAGTATTCCCCTTTCCCCACGCGAACCTCTCCAGCATTTGGTATCATTTCGTGTTCGCTGGATCTTAGCCAGTCTTAATTGGAGTAAGGTGATATCTCAAGTGGTTTTAATTTGCATTTCCGCTTAATTATCGAGATGTTGAACATTTTAAGGTGTTTCTCGGTCATCTCTAATTCCTCGCCTGTGAAGTCTCTATTTGGATCTTTGCTCCATCTTTTGAGTGATTCATGTGGTGTTGGGTGTTGTTTTTCTTGCTTGTTTTTGGTAGCTTGTAAATTAACTCCTGGAAATTAATGGCTTGTCAGATGTATCTGCTTGTGAAGGTTTTCTCCTCACGTCTGCACGAGAGGATTGCTTATTACTCATGGATATCACTTATTAGCTAAAAAGAAAAAAAGAGAAAACGCTGAAAAAGATGGCAGGACAGTTATGGCAGAATAACATGATCTGGGATGGGGTGGGAGGTGGGGGGGGAACGGGAAAGGGTAAAATATGCCTGAGCGTGAATTGGGAAAATGAATCGTTCGAAATTGCATCAAACCATCAATTAAACATTATAATATTAATAACTAATAATGTACAGAGGAGGTAAAGGCATTGGCAGAGACTAGGTTGAATATACATTACAGTCCTAAATAACAGATCTCGAGGACCATGTATGCTAACAAACATGGTTGATAAGTAACAGGAACACACCCTCAAAGTCGCCTATTCTTTTTAACTTTATTATTATTAGCTATAATTGTAATTANACCAACTACCCTTTTCATAATTTCATATGTCTTTGTGTGATCCAATGAGCTTATTTATGATTGGTTGCATGAGCATGGGTACTGTTTTGATTGCATGGACAACTTTTCAGTTGTAATAGCATGAAGAAAATTCTTGTTCTCTCCAACCATCCATTAACTATCTTCATAGAGATAAATAAGGACACACGAGTCCTTCCCTATCCCTTCTGGAACAGTGAGGGGGTCAGCCTGCACAGGTCTTGTACAGATAGATGCCTACAGGTACTCTGAGTTTATGTGTATAAAGGCCATATCATGTACAGAAGACAGTGTTTCACAGTCTCAATCTTATATTCTTTTAACCACCTCTTCTACATTTCTCCTTGAGCCTAAGGGTGGTGATACATATATCCTTATTAGAGTTGACCACTCAGCAGTCATTTATTTCACAGTAATGAATTTCTGCAATAGCTGCCATCCATTATCAAAAAGGCTTCTCTGATTAATGATGAGAATATCTCTAATTTAGGGCAATAAACAGAAGCATTTAGAAGGCATACTAATGGACATAACATGCCCAGTAGTATATTAGTGCCAGTGCCTATAATCTCACTATAGAGTTTTCAAAAGGTTTAAACTCCAAGCCTGAATTCCATTTTTTAGAGCAGTTTCAAATCCACTCAGAAATGAATTGGTAACCTGAATAGCAGTCATGTCCCTGATGCAACAGGTGGGCAGCTTACCTAGAGTTAGGTTTTGAGATGTACGGTCCACATCAGAACAATGGCTTTGGAAGTTCAGCAACCCATACAGCACCCTCCTATGCTATGAAATCTGGCCATCGAGGCTCAAGCTTCCACCTTAGTTCCATCTTGATTTCTTATGCCCTACAGCTAAAGCTTCAGATATCTCCATACAGCAATAGAATCTCAGCATTACATTCTGGTGTTATAATAAGAGTAGTGGAAATAGCCTGTATTTTGTGGGACCCACGGGAGACTCTCTGACCAATAACTATTTGGGGAAGGAGACATTACATGACAGACTTGTGGATTTTCATTTCATAACTTATGGTTCTTGGGTAAGGATAATCCAATCACACAGAGTACCCCTATACAAATACATGTCTTCAAATTAAATAAATTATTAAATTAGCTTACACAGTAGTTGGTTTCCATATGGCTTTTCAAATGTCCTTAGGCATAACTAATCCTCCCCTCCCGTGTTTGTGTCCTCTATCTCTCTGTCTCAGTCTGCACTTGGACCTCCCCAACCCTCTCAATTTCATGTCACATAGTTCTGGAATTCTTCCCACCAATTCTTTTTTCTCTACCTTCATTACCCCTTCTAACTTTCTGATTTGAACAGACACTAACTCCAATTTAAACACATAAATTTAAAATTTTGAAGCTAATATTCACATACAAGAGAAACCAGTGATGTTTGATTTTTCAAGTCTGTCTTACCTCATTAGTATACTATTTTATAGTTTCATTATTTTCATTCAAATATAATCTTATATTTTAAATATTTGAATAAATTTCCAAAGTGCATATATATCATTTTCCTTTTCATACATCATTTGGTGAACAACTATGGTGATTCTTATCTCTAGATATTATTAATACGGCAGCAATTAATATGGATATTTATCTGTGACACCATTTTGGCAAAGTAACAAGGATTGGAATAGCTTAGTCATGTGTTAATTCTATAGATAGCTTTTTGTGAAACCAGTACTTTGAAATTTTTAAAACATTTTATTGTTTATTATCTATATAATGATTGTACCAGTCTCACTACCCACACTACCCTCTCCTCATATCCTGATATGCGAGAATTTAATGGGGATAAAATCGAAATCATGAAATTGATTTAATTTGCATTTTTTTTTGGTGTTTAAAAGCATTGAACACTATTAAAATGTGAAGGGCTATTTGTAATTTCTCCTTTCAGCTCTCTGTATAATGCCACAGCCAATTTTGATTGTGCTATTTTCTTGATCTTTAAATTTTTGGAGTTTATATATTCTACATATGACTCTTCTGTTGGGTGTGCAGATGGCTAAGATTTTTCTTCCATTCTTTGGACTATGTCTTCATTAAATAAGCAATTTCCTTTTTCTGTACACATGCTTTTTAATGTCAAAGGGTCCCATATCTCAAATAATCAGAGTCTTTCCTAGTCAGAAAGTCTTTGCCTTTCTATATTTCCTAGATTTCCCACTTCTTTCCTCGTGCTCTTCTCAGAGGATACATTTTATGTCAGTTATGCAATGTGGTGGTTTATTCTTCTCTTCTTTTTCTCCCCTTCAATAATAAAATTGTTATTTAATGCAAAATAAAATTGCATACACAAACTAAAACGAGTATAAAGATCCTCAAAATAGCAACAAGAAGAATTAGCATATTTACCAGACACAGGACTCCTCAGTATATATATGAGGATGTCAGTCACTAAACAAGAGACAGACACATAGCCAAGTTTAATGTGGCACTGTTTATCATACCTCTGTAATGTAGACACCCTAAATGACTCCCAATAGAAAGGAACTGAAAAATAATGTAGTATACACATGGTGGAATACTATTCACCCCTCAAAAGAACATCACGTTATTTTCAAAAAATAAAATAAAATAAAATAAGCAGACTAGATTTCATCCTGTAAAAACATTGAACGTCAGACTTCAAAGGCACATGCCACAAGATCTATGAAAACTCCAGCAAACAAAACCTGACATTGAACTGTGGAAATAGGGAACGGGCCCCAATTTTAGCAGAATAACTATAGGCAGCTGATTACTGATGGGTGAGGAACAGCTGATCTTAAGCTAGGGACACTAGATGTGCTGACTAGATTTTAATGGATGGACTTGCCCTGAGGAATGTTTGGGGACACTAACTTGACACAATGGGCCTGAGACAAAGACAGAGTGTATAAATTCCAGGGGTGGTCTGTGAAAGTTTGTTATTTGGGAAGGGTGTATAAAGGTGATTAAGAGTCACTGAGATGTTCTGTAAACAAGAAAATACGCTGCGGACAACACATACAAAATTTTAGATATTGGTACACTGTTCTAATTGTTGTAATTGGAAATAGTCTATGAACTGACCTCTAAATTTTGGGCATAATTTACATAGAAGGAAGGTGCTGCTATGCCCAAGTTGGAGGAAACAGTGTATCAGAACAATGCACTTAATTTATAGTTAATTGGCTTAGAACAGGCTAATTTTCATACCTTACATTATAGCTTTTCAGCCACTAGAAGTACTCTTCATTTTCTCTGCTTGTAAACACATAAATAGGTAATGGTTATGTCACAAGATAGATGTGTGATAGGTAACAAATATTAATCTTTAATGAATTCTCTGGAAGCATAGTATAAAGAAATAAAAGTTTGGATGAATATTATTTCTACAGAAAGCACTTCTGTATCTAAATTGGCAATCCCTTAGGACATGATGGTCTTAGAGCTCAGATACCCTGAGAATTCAGTGGTCTTATTTGAAGTTTTCAAATAGCACACAGAGACACAGATCCTTTATTACATTAGAAATGATGAATTTTCATATCACGTTCTATGTCACATTTAGTACTGTTTACAATACTTCAGATAAGTGAACTGCAGTAAAGTATAGAAATGGTAAGTTTGCACATCTTCTTATTGTGCAATATATGAGCCAAAACCAAAATGGCTACAGAAATGTGTAAATCCATCATATATTTTAGTTTAGAAAGACATAAGTAGGAACAGACTACCCACACTCTTATTCACCAAGATAAAGACTAAAGTATTGAAACGAAGATTGCCAGAAATCTATACTCAAATGAAGAAAATAGGTGACTATTGAGTTAGGATTTTAATATAAATTTATATAGAGTTATAAATAAATAATTGTGAAATATTATAAATAAGATGAAGTTACCATTTAAAATTAGGAAAGGTTTTACTTTTATGTTTTTTATGATATCCAACACAATTAATTGCAATTATATTTCTTGGGCTTGATCATGTGATATTACAGTGTGATTTCTTTTGTTTTCTCTTATAATGTGTGTTGTAAAGATATAATATATATCTGTAATACTTGAGGCAGAATAAATCAATAGTTTCCAATGAGAAAATTATAGTGTAGGTTTTATGCAATTAAACAATAATAACAATGTTGCCAGTGTGAAATTTTGTATAAATAAAAGCATTTTATAATATATTGCTTCACAAATATCTGCATCCCACTGTGACAATGTCGTCTTTTCCAATAGTTTATGATTCTATCGGAGATAAATAAATATGACAACACTGGATATGTTTTCTATCCAAATATGAATTAATTTGATTTATCTTCTTCACCTTATGCTGCTTCATCTGCCTAAAATAGATTTCTCAAGTATTCAAATTATTTAGGGATAATTTTATTATTTTTTATTTTTATTTTTTAAATTTTATTTATTTTTGTATGTGTACGAATGTACTGTCTGCATGTAGGTTTGTGCACCCGTGTCGTGCAATGCCGCGGAGGTCAGAAGAGGGTCTCGGATTCCCCTGGAACTGGAGTTCTCCTGGAATTGGAGTTACAGACGGTTCTTAGCCGCCATGTGGGTGCTGGGGATCGAACCCGGGTCCTCTGCAAGAG
>VZQC01006720.1:208273-257877 GCA_009823505.1 Rhizomys pruinosus
TTATATGTTTCTCCTAATATCTTAAAATACATACATGTCTCTATTTCTACAATACTTTGCTTTGCATTTTGTATCACTAGTCAGCCATAAAAAGAATCACTCAAGAATTTTGTATGCTATGCTTTGGTTAACTGCACAAAACCATACCAATTAACTCATTCTAACTAATGAAGTGAGCTTGGTTTATTTCTGTGGTTGTATGCATGACCTATCAAATATAGATTATTATTCATGTGCTATTTTAATTCTGCTTCATAATTTTTTTTATCTTTTGGAGACAGGGTATCCCTGTAGCCCCAGCTGTCCTGGAACTCACTCTGTAGACCAGGCTGGCCTTGAACTCACAAAGATCCGCCTGCCTCAGCCTCCCCAGTGCTAGGATTAAAGGCGTGTGCCACCACACCTGGCTCATAATTTTTAAAATTACAAAATTATATGGCATCTTAGTTCCTGCACATTGATTAGGACATGTGCACATTTTCTAACACACACACACACACACACACACACACACACACACAGTGTGTGTGTATGTTAGCATTCTAAATATTCTTATTAAAATCGCAAAAATCCTACACTTATAGGATTATAAACTTGGTAGAATATATAAAAATTTACTGTTGAATCAAAATACTCTACAAATATAAAATATTTGTCTTACATGACTATCTGTAAAGGATCAATGAACATGACAATCAACTTGAAACATTAGTTTTCTACTCACTATAGATTAAACAATACTTCACTTTTTAAAATACAGATATTTTTGTTAGCTTGTTGGGTTTTGCTTCCCTTTGTTTAAGCTGGCCTCCATCTCACAGAGATCTACCCATCTCTATCTCCAGAGTGCTGAGATTAAAGGTGTGTGCCACCACACTTGGCTCTTTTAGATTTGTTTACCCCACTCAGAGTTGAAAGCTGACATGAGACAGAAGACAGTGATGGGAAATCATACTAAAAGACACAGCAAGTTAAGCTGATAGAGCAGCTTTGAAACTGAATTAATCCTCCGTGCTTCCCAGGTATTTTCTAGGAACTTAATGCATATCATCATCACACTCACCCTGCTAGGATCTGATTTTACACTCTTCTGTATTTTCTTCTTTGCAGTTTTTATTTCTTAGAAACTTCCTTTATTAATATCCCCAAATTGGTATTTATATGGATACTGGAAAGATAATCATCTCCAATAACCATTATATTAATGTTAAAACAAATGAGAAATATTATATAACACCTTGACCAGTTTATTGGGATAAAGCATTGGTGAAATGGGAACAGTGAAACACTAATGAAGTTGAGGAGCTGTATTTCCTTTAAGAACTTTATTTTTTTTAATGTATTAAAATAAATAACAAAGGATCCCAAGTCTTCTGAAAGGTGTGAAGGGAATCTACTGCGTTTTGCACTCGGGTGCATTTTTTCCTGACAAGAGCTCCCAAAGATCTGTCTTAGGATGCCATTCTCTGTTTCTGCCACTTGTTCCTCTGGGCACAGTCCTAAAGTAGAGTTATCAAAATAACCAATTGGATGAGGTGCTGGTAAAGACTTTGATCAGTTATTAAAAAACCAAGATTTTGGTGAATCCTTTGGCACAGGGTCCTGTATATTCTGGTCCTGACATTGAGGTGTGTTCTGTGTCCATTTAGAATAAGGTCCAGTCACTTTAGAAGACTTTGGAGAATTTTCATAAGCTTCTTCCTTATAAGTGCCTCTTTTAAATATTCTTTTTTTCCCAACTTTTAGCCTCCTTGGAAAGATGATGGTTTTCACTTAATAGTTTATTCTTTTGCTTTATTAACTGTTCATTTTGCTGCTTTAACATAGAAACTTCGCTTTCCAGCCTTATATATTCACTTTGCAAAATAAGCGCTTTCGTGCTTTGTACAATCCCACTACCACCTCCACAAGTTAATGGTTTATCCTGCTCTGATATCACTGAGGTACCCTGGGCCTGCTGATTTCTTCTAAGAAATCTTCATCTCAGTAGCATTATCACTTCTTTTTTGATGTTCAACAGTGTCTTTTATTGAAAGAATTTCCTTTTCATACTTCTTGGCACTTTTCTTCTTCTCTGGGTCTGTTTCAAGTAACTGACATGACTCTTGTAAATGGACAAGTAGGACTCAGTCAACTGTATAAGAAAAGAATATGAGATCTTATCAACAAACAAATGATGTAGAGGACGTTCTCATTACATAATCTCTAAGCTGATTTTTTTTTTTTGTACATTGGTAAAACTTTTAAATATAGAAAAATGCATGTGGCTGAGAAGAAAGAAGTAACTTTTTTTTTTGGTCTTTTCGAGACAGAGTTTCCCTGTAGCCCCAGCTGTCCTGGAACTCGCTCTGTTTCTACCTGTGCTAACTCAAAAGACAACTCAACAGAATGATGATGTAATTATGTGGAAGCCAGGAATTTTGTATGGGACAAATTAAAATGAAAGCAGAATGAGTTTTTGTTTTTGTTTTTTTTTTTTTTTTTTTTTTTTTTTTGGTCTTTTTGGAGACAGGTTCTCACCTGTTTAAGCTCCGGCTGTCCCTGGAACCGCTTGTAGACCAGGCTGGCCTTGAACCTCACAAAGATCCGGCCTGCCTATGCCTCCCTGAGTGCTAAGATTAAAGGCGTGCGCCACCACGCCGCCTGGGCGAAGAAGTGACTTGTTTTCTTTCTGCCTCTGCCTTCCTAAGGTAACATCTACTTACTATCCTAGGCCTTTTAGAGTCTCTCCCCTTAAGATAACTGCAATGCTTGGTCTTGGTCTCTGGGCCTCGTTATCAGCTGTCATGCTGGCTTTTCTGAGTACCTTGTATAAAATACCAAATTCTACCACTTCCAACTCTTCCTGTTCTGTACCTGCTTCCGCTCTCAACCTTAGCACTTAGAGCTGCGTCTCATTCTATGCATTTCACTGGAATTTTTATCATCGCACTGCCTCTCTTTTTTTTCTTTTTTTATTTGTTTATTGATGCTTACTGTATATTTCATACCACATTTCTCACAATTCAGCTTCAGGGCATTATCCCCTCCCTTGCCCCCCACCCTACCCATCCCAGATCATGCATTTTGCCATAACTTTTCTGCATCGTCTCTGTTTTTTTTGTTTTGTTTTGTTTTCATTTTTAACAATAAGTGATAATTTGTGAGTACAAGCCACCCCCCCCCCATATGTAAAAACCAATTTGCGAGCAGTTGTGCCCAAAACACACACAGCTCATGCGTCCCACCCATCCACCAGGGGGGGGCCTTGTATGTTCAATCAAGTTGATCAAAATGGTGTCCAGGTCTATATTTTTTGCTGTAGTTTCACCATTTCACCCCAATAACAGCCCTAACATTCTACCATGCCCCCCCTCTTCTGCTGGTTGTTCCCTAGGCTTAGATAAAGGGGCACAGGTGGACGAAAAACAAAACAGACTACTTTCTCTAGAGCTTTTCTTGGACTCCTAGTCATTTCGGCTGTTTATTCTTTCACTGGCGCGCCAGGCTTGTCCAGGCATAACTTTTCGATCCTACTAATGAAGCACATGCAACTTATATGTATATGTTTCTAAACAGTAATTTTAAAATAAGCCTTCGACTCCTACTAATGAAGGCACATCGCAATTAGATATACTAGGTTATTTAAACCATACTTAATTTGTCTATGTAGAATACCTTTGTGGGTATAGACAAGATATGTTGAGATGTTATGTTAATCCGATGAATTACTATTAATGGCTGAGAAGAAAATGCAGCTTTGCAGTGAGTAATATGTACCAGAAAGTGCCAGAGGAGGATTGACTCCTCTGGGCATTGAAGAAAAGAAAAGCCTCGGATTGCCTGCAGACATTCAGGGCCCCTTCTCTGGATCCTACTAGTAAACAACTATTTTTAATGAATCCCAACGAAGCCTTACCTTCTAGTTGCCGCAAAGGTTTTAATACAGAAACTTTCTTTAACTCCCCCCCCCATAGAATAAGGAGAAATATGATGATGATGAGGTCGTTCCTCCCAGCTGTAGATTGGAGCCAGCTTTTATAGAGGTATTCTCTTGTAAAACAGGTTAACAACTGCCTTCTTTGATTGACTAACGGACATAGAAACTGTGAAAAGGATTATTCTCTATTCAGAACCAAATATAATGCTAAAGTCTCCTTAAGCTATGCACTTAAGCAAAATATATTAATACAGGAGCTCTGACATCAACAATGGATTATTCTACCAAGGAGATGTTGGCCAGGGGATCCAAGCCCCCACAAAAGGTAAAGGCTCCTTGCCTCCAAACTGGTATATCTGCAGGAAGAGAGGCGATAAGGCCCTGCTATTGAAGACCTGATATAAACATGGGGAAACATGTATGTAGACCGCACTTGCAAGTATAAAGATAGTCTCTGGAATGCCAGAGAGTGTTACCAAAGGCCACTAAATCAATAAAGCAAATATAGGTCTCCTTGAGTCAAGCAAGACTCCTCTGTCAGCACCAGCTACACCTCACCTGCCTGGAAATACTGTTCAGCAGTGGCAGCCATATGTCTGTATATTCCAAATCTAATGGGCTATTAGCTCTCTCCTTGGAGGAATAATCCACAGCTGATGCCACAAGCTTACATCCTCTAATAGTTAGGAGATGTTATAAACCACATGAAGACCCTGTCACACTTAACAGAAGAAAGAAGTGACTTTTTAAAGTGTGACTAGGTCTTTTTTGTTTTCTGTAGACCTGTTAGAAAAAAAGAGAAATGAAAAACCAGTCAGTGGAGATAGTATTCATTTTGCTTGGACTGACAGATGACCCTCAGCTACAAATTGTGATCTTCCTGTTTCTGTTTTTCAATTACATCTTGAGCTTGATGGGGAACTTAGTCATCATCCTGCTCACCCTGCTGGATCTCTGCCTCAAGACTCCAATGTACTTCTTCCTCCGAAATTTCTCCTTCTTAGAGATCGCATTCACATCTGCCTGCATCCCACGGTTCTTGATGAGCATTCTCACTGGAGACAGAATGATATCTTACAATTCTTGTGCAGCTCAGTTCTTCTTCTTTTTTCTATTATTCTATTATTATCACAGAGTTCTACCTCCTTGCTGTCATGTCCTATGATCACTATGTTGCTATCTGCAGACCTCTGCATTACCCAATCATCATGAACAACAAAGTGTGCCACCTTCTTGTTCTCAGTTCCTGGGTAACCGGGTTCTTATCCATTCTCCCCCCCCCCAGTGATGTTGGGACTACAGTTGGAATTCTGTGCTTCCAAAACAATAGATCACTTCCTATGTGATGCTTCACCTGTCCTGCAGCTGTCTTGCACAGACACACATTTCTTAGAACTGTTGGCATTTGTCATAGCTGTGATGACCCTTGTCATCACCTTGATCTTGTTGACCCTCTCCTACATACTCATCATCAAAACCATTCTCAAATTCCCTTCAACTCAACAATGGAGAAAGGCCTTTTCCACCTGTTCCTCACACATGGTTGTGGTCTCTATCACGTATGGAATCTGTATCTTCATGTATATGAAGACATCAGCAAAGGAAAGGGTGACTTTAAATAAGAGTGTAGCTGTGCTCAACACGTCTGTGGCCCCATTGTTAAACCCTTTCATTTACACCCTAAGAAACCAACAGGTGAAAGAAGCTTTCAAGTATATACTTCACAAATTTTGTTCTTTTCAAAACTTTGATGCAAGATTTAGACTTAAATAATATGTTGTTGGAACAAGAATGAGAAAACTCAATACTATTTTCAAGCAGTTATGATCTATGATTTTTTACTTCTCGGGTATCTAAATCATATGAATCATTCTAATGTGGTCTATCATCTTTTTGAGTACATTTTCTAAATCATTAGGAGCAACTGCCTGCTTCAATATCAATATTTTATTGTACCTTTACCTTATAGTTTTACTTTTTAAAATTTTTTATTTAAATATTGTGATTTTCATACAATATAATTGATGGTATTTAGATTTCCCCATCCACACTTCCCCTCACTACTCCTAAGTTTAATTAGTCTATTTTGTATATGTAACATAAGGGCTATCAAGTCTGACTTGTGCTCCCCAGTGTTCTTCAGTATGGGTCCATCCACTGGAGCCTGGTTAGCCTTCTCAGAGTCACACCTTGGAAAAAGCCTGAATTTCTCATCTCAGCATCCCTTGGCTGCCCATAGTTCCTTGGCTATATTTGGAGTTTCTTATCCACTACTCCATTTCTACGTTAAAATTTTGTCTGATTTGATCTTCCATGCACCTTGTGCATACTGTCACTGTTGCTGTCAGTTCATATTAGTAACTGACCAACTCTCTGGAAAACTCTTTTCTTCTGGTCATCTGCCTCTGTGTGGCTCTTACAATCTTTCCATCCTTTCTTATACAGTAATTCTTGAATCTTAAAAAGCAGAAGTTTGATATAGCTATCTAGGGATAAGCAGTCTGCAAGCTATTAGTCTCTGCATATTGGCCAGTTATGGGTTCATACACCATATGCTGCATAAGAAAGCTTCTCTGGTGAGAGATGAGATATACATTAATTTCTGGTTATAATAATAAGTCATTAGGAGTCAGTGTAGTACTATAACTATTTATTAGAAAGCTATTATTAGGCTCTCCCCTCTGTCACGTGACCTTTCTAGTATTAGGTTCCTAGTCTTGATGTCAACTTCAGGTATGGACTCCATCATATGAAATAGACATTATATTCAAGAAATTTGTTAGTTACTCCATATTATTCATGCCATTATTGCATTGGTGGGCATATCTTACCAGGTCTAGTATAACTGACAAGATTTCCACCTGGGTAAGTTTAATGATTATTTAAACATTCCACTTTCCAGAAATTTGAAATCTAGCAAGTAGAGATGAGGCTTTGGATTTGGACCAGCTTGATTTCTCCTTGCTTGTTCTATAGCTCATGTATACAGTGTCTTCAGCTACATAGTCCTCCCATGAAGTTATGTTGGGTGACCAAGAGCAGGGACAATGGCCAGTAGTAATTTTCACTGACTTAAAAGATAGACCTGCATGCAGACAGTACATTCATACACATACAAAGATAAATAATAATAAAAAAATTTTAAAAATATATCTTTCATATAAAATGCCTTGAAATGATTTTAAACTAAATATATCGGTCAAGTACACACATCACTGGAATTATAAGAAACATAGTGAGCTGTTCCCTTACCTTCTTTTTTTTCTCATTTCAAGTTAGCATGCAGAGTGACCTATTTCATCCTGGGGTTTCACAAATATGAGTAACTATACTTTTCACCCCCTCTTGCTCTACCATATCTTCCTCTGAGTTCCCTTCCACTTCTCACATACCCCCCCCCATTCTCTGCACTGTCTTGTGTCTTCCATTGCCCCTCTTTCCCAGTGCCCTTAAGATCTCTTCCTCCTCTTCCAGTCACCCACTACTACTTCCCACTTCCATCTGATTATTCAGGTACAATATAAAATATTGTCTCCTCTGGAATTTCATATAAAAAGCATACCACAATTTTCAGTTTATTTGTCTTTTGGGGGGTTTTCCTCAGACAATTTAGAGGTGTCCCGTCTATACTTCATTCCTTGTGCTGATCTGAGATAGAACAGCATTTCTGCGTTGCATTTTCCCTGACCAAATTTCCTTCCATTTTTCTAGTATATGGGTGTCTTTCTGTAAGGAATCCACAAGAATAAATCATTACATTATCAGTACAAAAGTATGTATATTGAAATGCCAACTCCTGAAAGCCTTTATCTTTCCGTAACTCAATGCCGTAACTTCTTTCAGAGAGCTGAGGGAATTGAAGTCTGAAATTTGCTCATTGTCGAAAATTTGGGTTTCAGGAGACTGGAGAGATGACTCAGTAGTTAAGAACATTGGTTGCTCTTACAGAGCACCCAATTTTAGCTGCCAGCATACATATGGGTGCTAAAAACCATCCATAACTCCATTTCCAGGGGATCTGATGCCCTCTTCTGGCTACCACAGTCATTGAACAACACTGGTACACTTCCATGCATGCAAGCAAAACATTTAAATGCATAAAATAAAAATAAATAAATATCTTTTAAAAGATTCAGGTTATTGTTTTTCCAGAATAGTGTGGACAGAAAATGGCAGTGTTTTTTTACTAATGTCTGAGACAATCCTTATCAAACATCTTAGCAGTAATGGAGATAGTTTCCAAAGAGTTAAAACCCACAGTGATTGTCATATTACCTCATTATCCCTGGTACAAACAATAATCTTCTCTTCTCCTACCAACTCCAAATTTCGTACATTTCTCATCTTACTAAAAAATGAAAATTAGAAAAAATAGAAGACACTTGGAAGGAAATATTTAAATTTATGATATTTGGCTTGAGAGGTGACTAAGTGGTTAGGAGAACTTCCTGCTCTTACACAGGCCCTGGATTCAGTTTCCAGCACCCATACGGAAACTCACAACTGTATGTCACTCCAGTTACAGGGAATTTGAACCCTAGTTATGGCTTCCCTGGGTACTGAACATGGGTACAGTACTTACAACACTATGCAAACTCTTATACACAGAAAATAAAGTTAATCTTTTAAAAATAAATTTGAATTTTACTTTTGTATTATTTCAAAACTCTCTGATGCTGTGGTTGAAAGCAATAGTTCTACAAGGTACAGTCTCCCCTTTTTTAAAATTATATTTTGGGCTGGAGAGATGGCCTAGTGGTTAAGAGCTCTGACTGCTCTTGCAGAGGACCCGGGTTCGATCTCCAGCACCCACATGGCAGCTGAGAACCATCTTTAACTCCAGTTCCAGGGTAATCTGATGCCCTCTTCTGTCCTCTGTGGCATTCAACAACACGGGTGCACAAACCTACATGCGGACAGTACATTCATACACATAAAAATAAATAAATAAAATTTAAAAAATATTTTAAAAATTATATTTTAATTGAATATTTGAAATACTCATACACTATAATCTGATGGCACTTGATCCCCTGCCCTATTCACACCTCCCCACACTTCTCCTCTACCCAATTTCATGTAATCTCATATAAATATATATTACATATATTATATATTATAATAATATATACTTATGTATATTATATATATATATGATATGGTCTTTAGTGTCTGATATGTGTCCCCAAATGTCCTTCACCATGAGTCCATCCACTGGGAATGTAATGCCTGAAGTGCAGCCTGTCTTCAGCAATATGGTCTTAACTACTAAAAGAAAAGAAAGACCTCTGTCCTCAGCGATTGGTATAATCAATACGGTGAAAATGACCATCTTACCAAAAGCAATTTACAGACTGAATGCAGTCCTATCAAAAGCACCATGACATCTTCATAGAAATAAAAACTCCATTCTAAATTTATATGGAAATACAAAAGACCCAGGGTAGTCAAAGCAACTTTGAGAACAAAGAGCAATGTCACAGGGATGACCATGAGGATTCAATCCCTATTACATAGCCATAGTCATAAAAACATTGTGGTTTTGGCACAAAATAGACTTGTAGATAAATGGAACAAAATAGAAGAACCAAACATGAGTGCACACAATTACAGCCACCTGATATTTGGCAAAGGTGCCAAGAACACACACTAGAAGAAAGACAGTATCTTCAACAAAGGTGCTGGAAAATGGGATCTCCACATGTCAAAGAATGTAGTCAGACACATACTTATCACCCTGCACAAAAGTCATCTCAAGGGGCTGGAGAGATGGCCTAACGGTTAAGAGCACCGACCGCTCTTACAGAGGACCCAGCACCCACATGGCGGCCGAGAACCGTCTGAAACTCCAATTCCAGGAGAACTCCAGTTCCAGGGGAATCCGACACCCTCTTCTGACCTCCGCGGCATTGCACGACACGGGTGCACAGACTTGCATGCAGACAGTACATTCATACACATACGGAAATAAATAAAATTAATAAAAAAAATTAAAAGGCATCTCAAGATGGATGAAAGACCTCAATGTGAAATCTTAAATTCTGAAACTGTTAGAAAAATACATAGGCAGTACCCTGTATGATATGGGTATAGGAAAAGACTTTCTAAATCAGACATCAGTTGCTCAAGAATTAAGGTCAACAACTGACAAGTGGGACATCATTAAACTAAAAAGCTCCTGTACAGCAAAACAACCAACTATAAAAGTGAAGAGGAATCCCACTGAGTGGGAGAAAATCATCATCAGCTCAACATCCAACAGAATATTAGAATCCCAAACATAAAAAGAATTAAAAACATACAACCCAATATAAAGATTTGTTAAAGACCTGAGGAAATAAAACTAGCTAAGAAACACCTTGAAAACACTTCGGCATCCTTTCTTATCCATCCAGTCTTACTTCCAGGGCTCAATCCATTTGGAATTGAGTTTTATGAAGGGGAAGAGATATGAATTTCTGTCCATTCTTCGACATGTTGCTTGCCAGTTTCCCCAGCATCATTTGTTGATGGTGTCTTTTCTCCGATGTATCAGGTAGCATCCATGGCAAATTTCATGTCAGTTTTTGTGCCAATGCTGTTGATCTGTAGCATAACTTGAAATCAGGTACAGTCACACTTGTGAAGGAATATTTTTGCTCAGGACTATTTATGCTATCCTTGATCTTTAGTGCTTCTACATAAATTTGAAGATTTTTTTAATGTCTATGAAAGTGGACCTAGAATTTTGTAAATTGTTATGTTTCCAGTGAATATGCCATTAAGCACTATATTAAGTAGGAATGACAAGAGTGACTACTATTTTCTGTTCCCTGATCTTTGAGGGAGTATTTTGAGATTTTCTTTTACCATTATGTTAGCTGCATATTTGTCATATATAGCTATTATTATGTTGAGATATCCTCCTTTTATCTTTAGCATCTTCAAAGTCAAAGACCTTTTCTTCATCAACTTCTGTCTGACTTTTGCATTTAATTTCATTTGTGTGGTCAATTACATGTATTGATTTATGTATGTTAAAACCATCTTAGCATTACTTGAATGAAACCAGCTTAATAATGATGATTGGCCTTTTATGTGATCTTGAAATTGGGTGGCAAGTATTTTATTACAAACTCCTGCATCTATGTGCATCATGGAGACCAGTGTATATTTTTTTGTCCTTTGTCTTTATATGGTTTGAAAGTTGAGTAGTAAAGACATTGTAAAAAGTTTTGAAGTATTCTTGTCTTTTCTACTTTATGAAATAATATGAGTAACAATAGTTGTAGTTCTTCTTTAATGATAAGGTAGAATTTTGTAATAAATTAATCTGATCTTGGCTTTTTTATCTAGTTGGGAAATTTTTTTTTGATGCTTTGTGTATTTCATACATCATTTTCCAATTCAGTTCAGGCATATATCCCCTTCCCTTCCCCCCATCCTACCCCTACCCATCCCAGATCATGCATTCTGCCATAAGTTTTCTGCATCTTTCTCTGCTTTTTTGTTTTGTTTTGTTTTCATTTTGTTTTTTAACAGTAAGTGATAATTTGTGAGTACAAGCATCCTTCATGTAAAACCAATTTGCAAGCAGTTGTGCCCAAACCCACACAGCTCATGGGTCCCACCATTCAGCAGGGGGGGCTTGTATGTTCAATCAAGTTGATCAAATGAGTGTCCAGTCTATATTGTTGTAGTTTCACCATTAACCCCAATCGAAGCCCTTACATTCTACCATGCCCCCTCTTCCGCAGATTGTTCCCTAGGCTTAGAAAAGGGGCACAGGTGGATGAGAAGCAAAACACTCTACTTTCTCTGGAGCTGATGTCTTGGTCTCTAGTCAGTTCTGGCTGTTTTCTTTCATGGGCTGCCAGCTTGTCCAGGCATAACCTTTCGATCCTACTAATGAAGCACATGCAATTAGATATTTAGGTATTTAAACATATAATATATAGCCTTTCGATCCTACTAATGAAGCACACACAACATTAGATATATGGGTATTTTAACAGTACTAATATGTTATGGTAGGTTTCCTTGGTATAGACACAGATGTTGATGGTATGTTAATTCATGATTTACATTTTCTTCTGTTAAAGTATGGCAGGGTCTTCGGTGGTTTATAACATTCCTAACCATTAGAGGATAGAGCTTGTGGCATCAGCCGTGGGTTATATTCCTCCAAGGAGAGAGCTAAATAGCCAATTAGATTGGGGATAAACACATATGGCTGCCACTGCTGCAAGTATTTCCAGGCAGATGAGGTGTAACTGGTGCTGGCAGGAGGAGTCCTGCTTGACTCAAGGAGACGCTAATATTTTTGCTTTATGGGTTGAGTGGTCTTTGGTAACACTCTCTGGCATCCCAGAAACCTCGGTTATACTTGCAAGTGCGGTCTCCATACATCTTGATTGGGAAAGTTTTTATTATTGCTTCAATCTCATTGCTGGTCATAGATCTGTTTAAACAACTTACTTCCTCTTGTTTCAATTTTAATAGGTAATATGCTTCTAGAAATACATACTTTTATTCGATTTTCCACTTTAGCGGAATAGGATAGGTATTTTTAAACTATGGCCTTGTGATTTAAAAAATTTCATTGGTGGTCGTTTTAATGTGCCAATTTTCATTTCATTCCCCACACAAAGTCTTAGAATCATTTTGCTTAATATTATGGTCTCCCAGTTGCATATATTTTCTTACAAAGGATATAATTATATTCATTATAACTGAATAAAATCAGTGTATATATGCCATATTCTTCATCCATTAATCTGTTGACAGACACCTACAATATGCCACAACTTGGGTATTCTGTATATTACTGAAATAAGTATAAATGTGCAGCCACCTTTGTGGTATGTTGATTTAGAAACCTTCAAGAATGTAGTCAGGAGACGAAAAAATGTGTCAGATTGGTAGTTCTAAATCTTTATAGAATATCTATGAAGGGGCGTGGAGAGATGGCCTAGCGGCTAAGAGCGCCGACCGCTTCTTACAGAGGACGCGGGTTCGGATCCCAGCACCCACTGGGGACCGGGCCGTCTGAAACTCGAATCCAGGAGAACTCCAGTTTTCCAGGGGAACCGACACCGTGTTCTGACCATCAGACGCGGACAAATTGCCGACACGGGGGTGCACAAACTTGCATGCAGACAGTACATTCATACACATACGGAAATAAATAAAATTAAAAAAAAATAGTCTATGAAGGTATTCAGAATAATACATTAATAATATCTTTTTGTAAGAACAGAAAAACACTTTCAGCTCTTCACTTTGGTTTAATCTTCCGAATATGGAGAAATCAAGCTGGTGTTACAATGGTAAAAAGGCCCCTTGGAGAAAGCTGGTCAAATGCATAAGAATATCTGACCTGATTGAAGACCTAACTTTCCAGTTTTGCTGGTTTGTCAGGGAACCACCCCTAGGAGGGCAGGTTTACCTTAAATTATGCTAAAGCGATGGGCAGAATACCAATACCTGACGTGCCAATGAGATGGTGAAATTTTCCACTGTTGTTCTGGACCTGCCTGGTCACAGACGTTATGCTTTAACATGACTTTTTCTTCTTTGTACCCCTTTTCTAACCATGATTTCCCTAACACTTTGGGCTGCCTCCAGTGTCGTTGTTGTCTTTATTTAACTTATTCTCCCCTTCCTGCCATATGGATTTCTATGGATTTTCTTTTCTTTTTCCCCTCCACTTTTCTTCTCAAGGCAGCTGCTAAGATTTGTAGTTTGTTTTCCCTGAGGATTTTTCCTCAAATTCTAACATGATTTTCCTAAAGCTTCTGCTTCAGTCCATTCTTAAACTCTGAAGAATTTGGAAAAGCAGGCAGATTTACAGAGACCTATATGTCTATGGCCAGATCCAGAAGTACTACACTGGGAGATGGGACTCCAAGCTGGGAAAGCTCACTGTCTCATTAACACACTAGGTATTCTATCCATCCATTTAGCATGAAGGTGAATCTACCTTCCCAGGGGTAGTCCTATGACCAGATGATTGACCAGTGAAACTGGAGATGAGGATCTTCCAACAGATAGACTAGAGATTTTATAGGGTTTGCCAGTTAACCCTATGGGATTATTTGCTGCTTTACCACCTTCATGGTGCTGGCAATTGTGATGTATGCTACCAGAGGAAAAACTACTCAATCTTACCCAGCTGTGAAACTTGTGAGCTGCAGCAATCACCCACAACTGCTCAAGGTGTAGAGGATAAGAAACTGTTGCAACGGTCAGCCCTTAATCATCCTTTCCTCCCAAGTCTCAAAGACTATGGGAGAAAAGGGGGTGGAAATATTATGAGAGCCAGAAACAATGAGTAACTACAAGGAAATATCATTTCCTCAACACAACTGGGCACTTGCACATATGAACTATTTGGAAAGTAGGTGTTTTAATTCTCTTCCACGTCAATGTTAGGATTAGAAGTTGAAAGAGTCGCAGGTAGTGAAGAAAAGTAACCAACCTCATAGATCCATATTGGCTATTATTAGTCTATGATGGGCAACTACTGGCCAGTAGAAGTCTGCAGTATCCACAGGGGCCAAAAAGCAGGGGAATTTAAGAAATTTTGTGTAGGTACAGAGCCATGGGTCTTGAGTAGAGATTTTTCAAGGCCTATATTTTTTTCCCAATAGATAAGGGTCTCAGGAGGGCTTGTTTGTAGAAACTTAAGGTTGTGTTAACAAAAAAGCATAAGTCTCACCTCAAAGAAGATAATAAATCTTTTATTCTGGAGCAAAATATTAGTGATCAAGGCCCAGGAACTCAGACTCGTGTTGCTCCAAATTCCATGGTCCAATGTAGCAGTTTCATGAAGTTTTTATAGTAATAGAACAGAGAAATGTCATAAATCAAGACACTTCCCACATATATCAGTAAAAACAGTAAGTGAGCAGATACAGTAAAAGAGAAATCTCAGCTAACAGCTTCAGATGCTATATCATGGCGCTCAGCCTTTTGGTTGGTATAACTGTTTCCCTGTTAACATAGTCACAAGATGTTAACTTGGGAAACAGGTAGGCGAGAAGTAGCTACTTATGCACTAAACATGGCTCAAGGTAATTTGTGACTGGGTTCTGATTGTGCAACATTTCAAACTCACCAGTCATTAAAGTACTAATCAGTTGATCATCCTTGCAGGAAGTTTAGTTCAAGGTGTAAGATTCTATTGGGAACTTTCTTTCACAGTTATAATTATGGTGGATCCTGAATGAGTTTCTTTAAAAGAGCAAGAATCACTTTACAGTTTCAGGGTTAATAGAGATCTCCCTTTATGAACTCAGTGCGGTTGTAACATCAGGCTCAAGCCAGACAAAATCCCAGGATGAATAGGGATTAGGTGGGTCAGATATCCCACCACTGGCAATTGATGGCTTCTGAGAGAGGGAGAGTCAGTCTTCTTTCAAAGTGTGGCCCCTGGTAGGCTGACCATGGTCCAGGGAATGTCTGCATACCCAAGAGTACATGGGCAGTACAAATTTGACTCTACGGGTTTAAAAAAAAATAAATAAATAAAAGACAAAGTTGGATAGGAAGAAATGGGGTGTGAACCTGGCAGGAATTGGGGAAGTAGGGATGAATATGATCAAAACACACACTATGAAACGCTCAAAGAAATAACATTTTTTATTTTTTTTCCTGTTCAATTTATTTTTATTTTTTTCACATAAATTTATTTTTATTTTTTTAACAAATCTAGAGCTGTGTTCCTGCCCATTCCCCCACCCCGCCAGAGCTCATGCATTCTGCCAAACATGCTTTTCATCTCTTTCTCAGTCTTTCTCAATATTCTCCATGAGGAAGTTGACTGTTTTGAGCAGAAGTTCACTGTTTCAGTCAGTTCTTTGATGCAGTCCTTTCTGTTGTTGTTGTTGTTGTTGTTGTTGTTGTTTCCAATATGCATCACTCCCAACTGCTTTGGACAAAAGCTCAAGGGGCCATGCACAAGAAATACTTACAACTAGGTAATTGGCACTAGCATCCACAGATGAGGGATACCATTCGTCGTTTGTTTTTCTGGGACTGTGTTACTTCACTCAGCATGATGTCCTCTAGCTCCAGCCATTTTCCTGCAAAGCTCGTGATGTCGTCTTTCTTTACTGCTGCATAGAACTCCATTGTGTAGATGTACCACATTTTCTCTATCCACTCGTCAGTTGAGGGGCATTTAGGTTGGTTCCAGCTCCTTGCTATTGTGAAGAGAGCTGCAATAAACATGGCCGTGCATGTATCTCTGTGGTGGCGTAAGTCTTGAGGGTACATGCCCAGGAGTGGTATGGCTGGGTCGGGTGGCAAGTTCATTCCAAGTCTTCCAAGGGTTCTCCACACTGCTTTCCATAGTGGCTGTACGAGTTTACATTCCCACCAGCAGTGGATGAGTGTTCCCCTTTCCCCACAACCTCTCCAGCACTTGGTATCATTTGTTTTCTTGATCCTAGCCAGTCTTATTGGAGTAAGATGATATCTTAAAGTGGTTTTCATTTGCATTTCCTTAATGATTAGTGATGTTGAGCAGTTCTTGAGGTGTTTCTCAGACATCTCTAATTCCTCGCTTGTGAAGTCTCTGTTCAGTTCTTTGCTCCATCTATTGAGCGGGTCATTTGTTTTCTTTTTTCTTTGTTTTTTGAGTAGTTTATATATTCTGGAAATCAATGCTTTGTCAGATGTATCTGCAGTGAAGGTTTCCTCCCACTCTGTGGGATTTCTCTTCACTTCCTTGATTGTTTCTTTTGATGTACAGAAGCTTTTGAGTTTGATGAGGTCCCATTTGTCAATTGTCGACCTTAATTCTTGTGCAGCTGCTGTCTGATTTAGGAAGTCTTTTCCTACGCCTATGTCTTGTAGTCTGCTGCCAACTTTTTCTTCTATCACCTTCAGAGTTTGGGGTTTCACGTTGAGGTCTTTAATCCATCTGGAGTTGACTTTTGTACAGGGTGAGAGGTAGGGGTTTAATTTCATTCTTCTACAAGTGGTGATCCAGTTTTGCCAACACCACTTGCTGAAGATGCTGTCTTTTCTCCATTGTGGTTTCTTGGCCCCCTTGTCAAATATGAGATGGCTGAAATTGTATGTGCTCAGATTTGGATCTTCGGTTTTGTTCCATTGGTCAACAGGTCTGTTTTTGTGCCAGTACCAGGCTGTTTTTATGACTATAGCCCTGTAGTATAGTTTAAAATCTGGTATAGAGATCCCTCCTGTGTAGCTCTTTTCACTCAGGATTGATTTGGCTATTCGGGGTCTTTTGTTTCTCCAAATGAATTTAAGAACTTTTGTTTCCAAGCCTGTGAAGAAACTCTTGGGGATTTTGATTGGGATTGCATTAAATCTATACAAGAGTTTTGGTAAAATGGACATTTTTACAATGTTAATTTTCCCAATCCATGAGCATGGGAGGTTTTTCCATCTTCTGAGGTCTTCTTCAATTTCTTTCTTTAAGGGTTTAAAATTTTTGTTGTAGAGGTCTTTGGTGTCTTTGGTTAGGTTTGTTCCTAGGTATCTTATTGTTTTTGAGGCTATTGTGAGTGGGAAGGTCTCTTTGAATTCTTTCTCCAGTTGCTTGTTCTTGGTGTAAAGAAAGGCCATTGATTTTCTAAGGTTAATTTTGTATCCTGCCACTTTGCTGAAGCTGTTAATCGTTTCTAGGAGTTTTCTGGTGGAGTTTTTTGCATCTCTTAAGTAAACAATCATATCATCAGCAAATAGGGATAGTTTGACTTCCTCTTTTCCAATTAGTACTCCTTTAATATCCTTTTCTTGCCTTATTGCTCTAGCAAGTGTTTCAAGCACTATATTGAAGAGGAGTGGTGATAGGGGGCAGCCTTGCCGAGTTCCTACCTTTAAAGGGAATGTTTCCGTCATTTCCCCATTTAGGATGATATTGGCTGTGGGTTTCCTGTATATGGCTTTGATTACATTGAGGAATGATCCCTCCAATCCAATTCCTTCTAGGACTTTAAGCATGAAGGGATGCTGGATTTTGTCAAAGACTTTTTCAGCATCAATTGAGATGATGGTGTGGTTTTTGTCTTTGATTCTATTTATGTGTTTGATGATGTTTATTGATTTTCATTTTTTAATTTATATGTTTGGACTATAAATGAGAATATCAAGTTTTCTGTGATTTGTTTTAGAATTCTAAATATTGCATATGACAATGAGATTCTAAAGATAGTCAACCAAAAAGTGGATACATTGACTTTATAAACTCTAACAAAGGGAAAGGAATGGAGAAGTGTTGTTGTTCTATGTCCCTCCCCAAATCAACTTAATGGGAGAAATATCTGCACAAGAAAAGCGACATCTGCTAGCTGGAAGCTGCTTGCATACTGGAACTCACAAAATAATTCCTTAGTGTATCCAGAGAACAATCTTCTTTTCTGACCTCTAGAATAAGAATTATTTGATATAAATTGAATACATAGAAAAGGAACTGGAATTAAGAAACTTTGTATTTAAGAAATAAACATCAAACAATCTTTATAACTGACACTATGCTGATATGGAGCAGCCCTGGGACTCATTAATTTTTTTTAATTAAATACTGGCCTATACAGACAAAAGCTACAAATGTATACCTAACTTGCTTACCATGATGATTAATGTGGATCAATATCCTTTTTTAGATTTTTAAGTTAGCGTATAAAGCACTGGGTTTCATTATGACATTTTCACGCATACTTTGTATTTGTCTCTCTCCTCCATTGCCAGGCCCTGATCCTCTGCCTATCTTGCTCATTACCTCCTCTTTAACCAATATCAATCTGCCTGTTTTCATGGCTATAGTCACCTATTTATATAACAAGTCTAGAATATAGGAGAACAGAAACCTAAAGTCTAGAGCAAGAAGCAGTTTATTGTATGTGCAGTAACTTGGAAAGAGAGATTTCTTTGAAAAAGGCCCCAACAAAGAAAAACTCAGCATTTTATGCTTTTTATTTCTGGTTTCATGTCCCTTACAGATGACAGTATATATTTTAATTTTTTAACACTGCTAAAAAATACAAAATGGCTAGAATGTTAATGAAGGACTTACACCCTGAGGGTTTGAACTTTCAGAACTGCAAGTACACACAGACATCATTCAAACATCATGTTATTACGCCTACTCTTTTTATTACCACCACCTAATGAAGATTTTTACTTTCCCTTTCATGGTCGCTTTCTAGTTTTAAGATCTAGGAATTGTGTGTCTGTGTGCGTGCGTGTGTGTGTGTGTGTGTGTGTGTGTGTTCCAGATAGGAAAGAAAAAGAAAATATACAAATCAATATTTAGCTTACTGAGACTGGCTTATTTCACGTAATATGACTTTTCATTTCATCCAATTTCCTGTAAATTTCATGATTTCAGTTATTATGGCTGAATAAAATTCCATGTGTATTTGTACCACATTTTAATTATCCATTCTTCTGTTCTTAGATACCTAGACTAATTTCATTTCCTTGCTATTGTGAACAGAGCAGCAATGTGCATATATCTCTATGATTGGACTTAATAGCCTTCAGATATGTACCTAATATTGGTATAGCTATGGCATATGAAAGTTCTATTTTTTATAATGCTTTTATGGATGTTTTGTATATTTCAGACATCATTTCTCAGCCCAGTTTACACATATTCCCCTCTCCCCCCCAGATCATGTATTCTGCCATAACTGTCCTGCATCTTTCTCTCAGTCTTTTTTTTTTAGGAATTCACGTTTTCCTCTTTTAATTTTATATTACTCTAAAATATAAATACATACTTTCCACTCATATACAGTAATTACAGAGTCTGAAAGTAAGCAGTGGATCGATTCTAGAGCCCATTAAGAGTTTTACATTATAACAACATAGTTGCTTTCAGATAAACAGAAATATAACAATAACGTTGTTCAGCTTGTCTTTCATCTGGGGATTTGGTGTTAGCATCCAGAAATGAGGGAGACCATTTGCTGCTTGTTTTTCTGGGACTGTGTTACTTCACTTAGCATAATGGCTTCAAGTTCCATCCATTTACCTGCAAAGTTCAAGATATCATCTTTCTTTACCACTGAGAAGTACTCTATTGTGTAGATGTACCACATTTTTGTCATCCACTCGTCTGTTGAGGGGCATTTGGGTTGGTTCCAGCTCTTCACTATTGTGAAGAGAGCTGCAATAAACATAGATGTGCATGTTTATTTTTGTGGTAGGAGAGTCTTGTGAGTATATACCCAGGAGTGGTACGACTGGGTCAGGTGGTAGGCTCATTTTGAGTCTTTTAAGGGTTCTCCACACTGCTTTCCATAATGGTTGTACAAGTTTACATTCCCATCAAAAGTGGATGAGTGTTCCCCTTTCCTCGCAACCTCTCCGACATTTGGTGTCTTTTGTGTTCTTGATCTTAGCCAGTTGTATTGGAGTGAGATGATATCTGAGAGTGGTTTTAATTTGCATTTCCTTAATTATTATTGATGTTGAACACTTTTTTTAAAATGAAAGTTCTATTTTTAGTGTTTTGATAACCACACTGACCTTCACAGTGGCTGTACGAGTATACACTCCGACCAGCATGATATAAAGGTTTTTTTTCCACACTGACCTTCACAATGGCCGCACGAGTATACACTCCTACCAGCATGATATAAGGGTTTCTTTTCCCCACTGACCTTCACAGTGGCTGCATGAGTATACACTCCGACCAGCATGATGTAAGGGTTCCTTTTCCACACATGCTTACAGCTTTTTCAGTCATTTGCTTTCTTCATGAGGGCCACTCTGAATGGAGTGAGGTAGAATCTAAAAGGAGTTCATCTGTATCTCCCTAGTCACTAAGGATATTGAACACCTTTCAATATTTAATCTTAGTTTAAAAGTGCTTATTCACTTCCTTTATTGATTGGTTTAGAAGAGAATTTTTTCCTCCCAGGGCAGGGGCACCCACAGCATGCAGCCACTTCACCCCACTGTCCTGTTTCAGCTCTGCTGTTTCCTGGTTCCCCAGTTACTAAGACAAAGCAAGGAGAGAACTATCCAATCTTAGAATTTATTGGGCTTGCCTACAAAGTGATGGCAGGAAACATACATTCACCCGAGCCTCTTCTCTTGGCTGGTCTTGGCCATGGAACACGCCCTCATGTGAGCTGCTGGGCCCAGCCGGCTCTCTCCCTTTCAACATGAGCTGCCCATCCCCTCATGAACTTTGTGCCTTAGGCCCAGCTTCCTGTGGTGAGCTTCATATATACCTCACCACCTAGAGTTCTAGAGTCCCACGCACCTTCCCACATCATCTTCGGAACCTGAGCTGTGTAGTCTCCAGCTTTGCACTTAACTCCTCCCTCTAAGTATGCGGCCTGCCCAGTGATAAGCCCATTTCAAAGAAGAAATAATTTATCCCACAATTGGTTAATTTCTTTTATTGATATTGTTATTGTTGGTACTGCTGTTATTTAATAATTTATTTATTACTTTTATTTTATGTGTAAAAGTGTGTTATCTGCTTGTGTGTAAGTGTACAGAGGTCAGAAAAAGGTGTCAGATCCCCTGGAACTGGAGTTACAGATGGTTGTTAGCTGACATGTGGGTGCTGGGAACTGAACCTCAGTCCTCTGCAAGAGCAGTCAGAGTTCTTAACCACTAAGCCATTTCTCTAGTCCCTGCTGTTTAATTTTTTGATTCATGAAACTTTTATTGTAACAGAACAAAGAAAACCATAATTCAAAAACATTTCAATTACGTCAGTGGTACATTAAGTATGTGGGTCATAGCAAAGTGGACTGAATTCTGCTATAGGCCTCTGATGCTATCTGATGACATGCTTAAATTTTTGGTTGGTGGAAGCTAGGGCTTTGTTAATGATCAAGTTGACACTTAGGTGAAGGAGCCTCAGTTGGGGAGTTGCCTCCATTGGACTGGCCCGTGGCTATGTCTTGGGGTATTTTATTGATTATTGAGTGATGTGAGAGGGCTCAGCCCACTGTAGATTATGCCACCCCTGGGCAGGTTGTTCTGTATAAGGAGCCCAATCAGTAAGCATTTCCTGTCTCCAGGTTCCTGTCCTGAGTTCTTTCCTCAGGCTCCCTTGGTGATGAACTGTAACCTGGGAGATGTAAGTCAAATAAATCCTTCCCTCCCCAACTTGGTAATGGTCAGAGTGCTTTGTAACAGCAATGGAAAAGTAAAGTAGAACAATTAGGTTAATACACTCCTAAAGGATTTTTTTGTTAGTGACAAGATGTTAAGTAAGAAACAGGTGGACAAGGAGTGGCTATTTAGGGGCTAAACACAGTTCAAAATAAATTGGAAATATGATCTCTCTCTCTCTCCTCTCCCATCTCTCCAATACTACTCTCCATGCTCTCATCCATCACTCTCTCGGTCGTCTCTCTCTTATATATATATAGATATATATATATATATATATATATATTATATCTTACAATCCCTTTTTCAAATAGCCAGGCCCAGTAACAGTTGGAATTACCTTATCTTTTTCAAAATGGAAGAAATTTGTTGGGTGTCTGCCTGGGAGCTTAAGTATTTTAGTTGTAAGTTCATAATGGTGGTTGATGTTTTATTCCTTTTTAATAATAGTCCTGGAAAGTTAGTTGGCTATGGTAACAAAGTCATCTGTGGGGAGAAGCCCACGTTGTATAATTCCATTTGACTGAAGTGACCAACTCCTTTTATAGCCATTCCATAGAACAGAATTAAAGAAGGCATCACTCTTATGATCCTCAAAGACCTCAGGAGGAATTCTTGAGTGCTGTTTTAATGTTTTTGTAATGTCATAAGAGTCAGATAAGAGTTTCTCCTGGCCTTAACTAACATTGTTGTATTTTGGCCAAGTCAATACTTTGTGGGAATAATTTTGGTATCAACACAAAGAGGTTTCCTAACTTATTGGAGGCACTTTAACATCAGCATATTTATTTAATAAACTCTTCAAGAGGGTTCATCCATTTTGCCAAGTTAAACCATTCTCGTGCTTTCCCTCCTGAAGTCAATAATTAAATTAGCAGAAATAAGAAAATCATGGTTCATGTATCAGTAGGGTGATCTGAAATTCCTTAGAAAATTCTAGAAGGTCTTGACATGGGTCAGGAAAGCCCAATAATCAAATACTCCACCTCACTTTTTAAAAATTTATTATTTTAATTTTATGTATATGATTATCTTGCCTTATGTGTATAAGTGTACCATGTCCATGTGCAATCCGGATAGAAGAGGGCGGATCTGTGGAACTGGAGTACAGAAGGTTTTTAGCTGCTGTATGGGTGCTGGGAATGAAACTCAGGTCTTCTTCAAGAGAAGCCAGTGTTCGTAACTCCCAAGCCATCTCTCCAGCCCCTCGGCTCATTTTTTGTCCAGAGAGTATATATAAACAGTATATGAGTTACCTTCTCCCTTTGGGCTTTGTCTTAAAGGGAGCCATAACATTTTTTTTTCTTTTGGTATAGAAATTTTTACCTCTTGAAATTCACTAAACTCCCTTTGGAAATTGTTGCTGTCCCACAGGTAATATTTTTCCATCACTAACTAGGGAGCAGAATAGGAGGGGAGATGGTGAGCAATGAAGTTGTGGTTCTTCTGATAGAGGAGGCAAAGGTGGAGAAGGAAGATGGGAGCACACAGTTAAGGAAACTAAAGCTCTTTAGCAGTTATCATTAGTTTCACCATATTTTCTTATTAAGCTCCCGTATATGTGTGTGGTGTGTGTTGTGTGTGTGGTGTGTATCTAATTATATTTCTGATAGCTTCCTTATCATTTCCTTTAAGTTAGCACTTTTATCATTTCTTTTCTTAGATGCTTTTAAATTCAAATTAAAGAAGGCTGCTCATTATTTATTCTCTTCTATTTCCTAGGACTTCTATTTTTACATGCAAAAATAGCAATTTCTGAACATCAAAGATTCACCCATTGAGGATCCACAAAGGGAAGTTATCTTTGGTTCGACCTCCACAGTCTTTCAAATGTTTTCAATTAGAAAGTCCATAATTATTATGTGTAAAGCCAGCTGGAGTGCCAGATGGCAGTTTTTCTTTAAACACTTCCTCCTTTTTGGAGAACTTGTTTTGCCCCCCTCCCCCCACCAAGAAATTGTAAGCCTTTCTATTCTAGATGTAAAGTTTGTTTTCCATCAGGATTCTATGCTGCTTTTGAAAGGGATTTTCTTAGTTTTTGCCCCTAGACCATCTTCTCCCACTGGGTTTCAAGGTTATCCTGCATATTTATGGAAACGAGGGTACTCGAGACACTGTAAGATTAAACCCTTATATCTGTCTTCCTGGCTGAGCAAATATAGTTTCTTCTGACCTAGGAGCATGGATATTTTTTATTGATATTCCCTATGATGCCATTACACATCCTAAGGAATTACCCCTGACACATCCACCTCCACCTTGTTCACTTGGATGGAACAAGTACCTGTTTTCTTCAATGTCTTTATGATCAGACACTCATAAAATTCCTAACCTTGAGGCAGCATGGTTGCACTAAGTAAAAGAAACCATGGTGGGGGGAGACTCAGAATTGGGTATTGGAGAAGTATCTGGAGACAAAGCCTAATTAAATAAAAGCACATCAAAAACAAACAAACCTAAGAGCAAACAAAGGCCAATATGTGTTCAAAAGTGTGGAAACCAGCAATACTGAAACCAATCCAAAAAATCTGGAACAAAACCATTCTGAGTCAAGCAAAAGTGAAAAAAAAATACTTTGAAAGCAAGCAAGCATGCAAGCAAACAAATATCTAAACAAACAAGATCCTGAAAACCAGCTCAAAATAAACCAAATGGACTGTCTAGCAAATCAGCGATGTCCAAGCCCCAGGAAAGAACTCAGCAATTTCCATTTAAAGAGGCAATGCCAGATGGTGGGCTCCAAGGGGAGCCCTTACTGCTACTTGGTGCCAATCAAGTTGATCTGATTGTTCTTCAGGGATCCATGTTGGCAAGAATTGTCAACAAAAAGAATTGCTCTCAATTCAAAGGAATAAAAGAATGAAAATCATGGATTTATTCTGGAACCAAATATAAGTGACCATGGCCTGAGAACACAGATTTAAGCTTCCTCAAATACCACTTTCCAGTGGGGTAGCAATTCCATGAACCTTTTATAGTAATAGAACAAAGAAAGTCATAAATCAACATACTTTCAAACATATGTGTGGGTACATTCAGTACATGGAACACTATAGCAAAGTGGAGAGAATTCTGCTAATGCTATCTAATGACAGTCTTAGCCTCTTGGTTGGTTGGAGCTAGGGCTTTCTTAAGTTAATACATTCCTAAAGGATTTTTTTTTATCTGTTGGTCACAAGATATTAAGGCAAAAACAAGAAAATATTGATTCTTTGTAGAAGTGGGGCCAAACTCTAACATAGAGAACATAGGAAAGGTAGAGGGAAAAATACTATGTTATATTTCATATTTCACATATGACTGAAGGGAATTAAACCAGCCACAATCAGTGAGCAATTAGAATCTAAGAAATATCTCAATATTTATCAGGACAGAAAAGGAGCAGGAAAAATTTCATCTGCTAAAAATATCTGGATTTTGTTCTATATTGGCTCCTATGGTGTCCTTGTTTAGACTATTTAAACTCTTTCTTTAGCCAGTGTGGTGGCACATGCTTTTAATACCAGCACTCAGGAGGCAGAGGCAGGCAGATCTCTGTGAGTTCAAGGCCAGCCTGGTCTACACAGCAAGCTCCAGGCCAGCTGGGACTAAAGGGAAACCCTGTCTCAAAAAGACAAAAAAAGAAAAAAAGACTCTTTCTTTCAGTAACTACTAATTTGGATTATTTCCATGTACCTTAAAAATTTATGAGATGAGTAAAAATGAATTTTTAAAATAATTTAATTGAATTATGATAATTTGATTACCTTCACAATCTAATATTGAATTAAGCCTCTACCTTCTCTTAATTATCTGTCTTTATTATCTATATGCTAGACTCACATCATGTGTACATACTGTTTCAAAATTTACAAACAATTTAAACCAACTGTCCTTATTGGTGCCCCTGACGCTGATACAGACCACACTCAATTCTATTTACAAGAGTAATTTATCTGAAGTAAGAAGATAAATATTGGAGTTCCCATCTTGTATATACTTTCTATGAGTTATCTAGTTAGAAAATAAAGTATAGGCTATGACTTCTACACATACCTTTGTATGCATATAAAGTATAGGTATATTAGCTATATCCCACAAATCTTAACTAAGAAATAATAGAAATAATAACATGGAGTCAAACAACAAAATGAGGAATACATGACATACTAAATATGTTTATCTAACATCCCTGAGTAGTTCATGCTTGCAATTTAGTAATGTATAATTTATATGTATGTTATAGACATACTAAATACTCTGATTATGTTACATGTATTGACTATTACTCTGCACTAAAATGTTGCAATTATAATATACCAAATGAAATCAAAACAAAAAATAGCATGTAAAGCTAAGGATTCTTAAATATTTAGAAATTACTAGCATATTAGGTTTAAGTTCTAACCATTACATTGTAGAATAGATTCCCTTCATATCGTCATCCTAAATCTCCTGTCTTATTGCCTCTACCCACATTAGCACAAGTATTGTAACAAATTTTTGGAATCTTAAATGGTAACATGTTGTCTACCACTAAATGGTTCATAGTCCAAATATCATATATTTACTGGGCAAAGATATTGATTATATTTCGCCTATGTTTATGTGGAAAAACTAGGGCATGAACAGCTTCTATGATCTGTCCAGAGAGTATCTAGTAAGGCTGAGTGAAGATCTGTTAACTTTCTTCTACTTTATTATTATCATGTGTATTTGTTGATGGTCTGTAACTCTCTGTAATCTCTTTACCTCAATGTTCTGGGGATCGAACTCCAGTCAAGCTAGTATCACAAGCACTATTATCACTACACTGGCTTGACAGCCTCAAGAAGAAGAACTTAAAAACCTTTTCAACCTACTAGCTGTATTCATTCTCCAATTCATAAATTTAGCTAATATCCCTGAGGAAGATGTTCATGTTTGAAATTTAGTCATGTTTTCCTAAATGATTTTTTTTCTTGTAATTTCAGAAGTCATCCCATATGCCCCATACAATATTTTGTATAACTTTCTTACATTGTAGAACTTTATAATAATATTAATTTCCACATACAAATATTTGGTTTATGTTTTTATGTACTTTTAAAACAATGACAATTTACAGACAAGGATTGAGTCCCTCCCCAAATCTGGAAAGAAGTAAGTATAAAATACACCCATGTTAAATACAATAACAAAATACATTAATCTTATGGAAAGCTTGTTTGATTAAAAATTATCAACTTAAGTTCAAAAACACATATGCTAAAAGAAATAATTTTAAGATGGTGGCGGGGGCGAGGTGAGGTGTTGGCAGTGGCGAGGGGCTCGGGCGCGGGGTGTGGGGGGACGCAGGGACCGGTAAGATGCCGTCGCGCCACGCGTGTGGGCCGGAGGGAGGAGAAGGTGCCCGAACGCCACAGGAGTATGACGGGGCTCTACGAGCTGGTGTGGCGGGTGCTGCACGCGCTGCTCTGCCTGCACCGCACGCTCACCTCCAGGCTCCGCGTTCGCTTCGGCACCCGAAATTGGACCCGGAGGCGCTGCTATCGCGCCGCCTCCGCCTCGGTCCTAACGCCGCTCGGCTTCACTCTCCGCAAGCCCCCCCACCGTCGGCAGGAACCGGTGTCACCACTGACACCCGCACTGGGGGCCCGGCCCGGCCGCCTCCCATCTCCGACTGCGCTGGCGTGCGGACGGCCGGTCCCTGCAGAAGCTGCCGGTGCACATGGTCCTGGTGATCACCGAGGTGGAGCAGGAGCCCAGCTTCTCGGACATCACTAGCCTCATGGTGTGGTGTATGGCCGTCAGGATCTCCTACATTAGCGTCTATGACCACCAAGGTATTTTCAAGAGAAATAATTCCAGATTGATGGATGAAATTTTGAAGCAACAGCAGGAACTTTTGGGCCTAGATTGTTCCAAATACTCACCGGAGTTTGCAAATAGTAGTGACAAAGATGATCAAGTTTTAAATTGCCCTTCAGCAGTGAAGGTGCTGTCCCCAGAAGATGGAAAAGCAGATATTGTGAGAGCTGTTCCGGACTTCTGCCAGTTAGTAGCCCAGCAGCAGAAGAGAGCCACAGAATTGGATGTAGATATGTTAGACAGTTTACTTAGTTCACATGGTTTCCGTGATCCTGATTTAGTATTGAAGTTTGGTCCTGTGGACAGCACGTTAGTCTTTCTTCCCTGGCAAATCAGATTGACTGAGATCGTATCTTTGCCTTCCCACCTAAACATCAGTTACGAGGAGAACTTTTTCTCTGCCCTTCGTCAATATGCAGCTCGTGAACAGCGTCTGGGAAAGTAGTGATCCCTGGTTGCATAATTTGATTTAGGCTTTTGGAGAAAAGGACCCGAGCGACTCTGATGTTTACAAAGCACCTGTAAACCCCTGTACACACCTAGTTGATATTCCTCATAATTTATCAACAAACACAAAAAAGTGTCTTACTTGAGAGTGAATGAGTGTGTGTGTGTGTGTGTGTGTGTGTGTGCACGTGTATGTATGGAAATAAACTTATGAATGGGGAAAGCATTAGAGAATGGGGTACATAGATGGTGGAGTTTTGAGCAAATGGCAGCAATGTTTTCAGGGCTGAGATTTCAGATTTAAAGGCTTCAGCTCTGTTACTTCCCTGTTTTTGTGGGGAGCAGAGGGAATGATTAAAGTTGTTTTAACTGTTTGGGGAGGATTGGGATAGTTTTTGGTCAGTCTTTCCTAGTGAACAAACTTTAATTTTTAAGAATAATATATTGACTTATTAAATGGAAATATTCTCATTTTGAGGGACTTCAGAGGAGTGGAGTTCTATGTTCACATATTGGAAGCTTACCCTCAGAGCAGAGGACTATCTTCAGATTTCCGTCCGTTTTCATTTCTTCATTGTAGAAAGCAATGTGACTTGAGAGTATTGCTCTGGTGTCTGGGTTACAAAGATCATTTGAAAAAGAAATCTTACAATATTGAAGTATGGAATATAAAAATTTTAAATACAATTAGGCAATCAAAAACCAAAGAAGTGAATAAATTATAATCTTAAAGGTAGAAAATTTCCTAAAAAGAAAGCCTTGATTTCCTTGTTTGTGTGATGAACAGTATGTTATATAGTACACAAAACTGATTTAAGACATATTTCCATTAACTTTTTATTTAAAATAAACAAATTTGAGAAAAGTAACCAAGGCAGCTCTTTTCCTCAAAAGTAACCTGTTCCTCTTTCAGGTAAAACCTGAGATTTTTTTTCTCCCCCTCAGTAAATCTCAAGGTGACTTTGCATAAATGATTAAGTAGGATTGAGGCCTGTATTACCAAAATCTGTAAAAATAATTTAACTTAATCCTTCATGTTCTCTTGAATAATAGAGAACAACACTAGTTCTGTTACTTTAAAAATAAGTGATTTCTTGATAGATGTTTAATATTTTCCCACACTGCTAATCCTTGGATGGAAACAATTCTTTATATTTGGTGGTTAATATTCAGAAGTACTCAACAAGTGTACAGTGTTATGTACATTTAGAATAGAGTAATTTAAATACTAGGCCTCAGAAATCCGAAAAATAGCAAAGAAAACTGGATTTGGAAAGTATGGTCTGGAATTACTTGTCAGATTCTAAAGTGGTGAATAAATGTTTTAACTTTAGATTATAAAACCCCATTTATGATTTTAAAAATATACTTGAAATAAAAATTATTAAAAGAAAAAAGAAAAAGAAATAATTTTAAAAATATTTGGAGGACGTTATGATAGTAGAGTGAAATGCTTCATGAACAAGTATAATGTAGGGTAGAACTCAGTTAAAGGATTCTAAGACAGTCCCCTGTATGAGGTAATTAATGAGGAAAAAATACAGTCTTTCATATGATGTATAAAACAAGAGTTTCGCCGGGCGTGGTGGTGCACGCCTTTAATCCTAGCACTCAGGAGGCAGAGGCAGGCGGATCTTTGTGAGTTCAAGGCCAGCCTGGTCTACAGAGTGAGTTCCAGGACAGCTGGGGCTACTCGAGACAGCTGTCTCGAAAACACCAAAAAAAAAAAAAAAACAAGAGTTTCAGTTTGTAAATTAATATTGTAATTTATATTTTTAAATTATGTGTTTTGCAAAGCAAAAAATCTTTTTTAGTACATCCCAGAAGACTTCTTTCACCTGCTGGTTTCTTAGTGTATAAATATAGGGGTTCAGAAGGGGGGCTATTGAAGTATACAGCAAAGCTACACCTTTTGACACAGTCACTCTTTCTTTTGCAGATGGTTTAATGTACATAAAGATGCAGCTGCCATATGTTATGGAGACAACAATCATGTGGGAAGTACATGTAGAGAAAGCCTTGCTTCTTTGCTGTGCAGAAGGGAACTTCAATATAGTCTTAATGATGTAAGTGTAAGAGAGACACACTAATACCAACGTGACTCCAAGTGTCACCACAGCTAAGACAAAGGACATCGTTTCTAGGACATGTGTATCTGTGCAAGAAATCTGCAGGATAGGAGACGTTTCACACATAAAATGATCAATTATTCTAGAATCACAGAATTCCAGCTTTAGTCCCATGGCCAAAGGGGGAAAGATGATCAAAAATCCAGTCACCCAGGAGCTGAGCACAAGTTGGTAGCACACTTTGCTGTTCATGATGATCTGATAATGCAGCGGTTTGCAGATGGCAACATAGCGGTCATAGGACATGGCAGCCAGAAGATAAAACTCGGTGACTCCCAGCAGAAGGATAAAAAATAATTGAGCTGCACAATTATTATACGAAATAGTTTTGTCTCCAGTCACGATGGTTGTCAAAAATCTGGGAATGCACACTGTTATAAATATGATTTCCAAAAAAGAGAAATTTCGGAGAAAGAAATACATTGGTGTCTTGAGGCGAGCATCCAGCAGGGTGAGCAGCATAATGATTAAGTTTCCCACCAGGCTTAGCGTGTAGTTGAGAAAAAGAAACAGAAAAACCACAATTTGTAATTGTGGGTCATCTGTCAGTCCCAAGAGGATAAAGTCAAGTTCCAGTGACTGATTCTTCATTCCTCTTTTATGAGCCTTAGTAAATAAACAAAGGAAAGGAAGAAATGGAACATTTTATGTGCATTAGATTCTGTACTGTACATTAAAGCATAAAAAGGAATGTGTTATAAAATGAACCCATTTGCAAATAGTTTTTCAGCTTGAATTTTCATGTGACACATAATTATATGACATATATTAATGTCAAAATCCTTCTACTCTTTTCTGTTTTCTGATTTTTCTCCTAGAATAGAAAGAGTACAAATTTTCAATGAATCTGCATTTAGCACTTTCACTTTTATATGGCATCTTACCAGCACATGTGCCTTGGACGTGTGATCCTCCTACCTCAGTCTCTGTAGTAGCTGAGAGTACAGGCTTGCACCAGTAGGCCTAGCTTATTTTTGGACTTTTAAAAGAGTTTATTAAAAACACTATCTTTGATCTTTTTATTTATTCTTCTTCAAGGGTTTAAAATTTTTGTTGTAGAGATCCCTGGTGTGTTTGGTTAGGTTTGTTCCTAGGTATTTTATTGTTTTTGAGGTTATCGTGAGTGGGAAGTTCTCCTTGTAGTCCTTCTTCAGTTGCTTGTTGTTGGTGTAAAGAAAGGCTACTGATTTTTCTATATTTATTTTGTATCCTGCCACTTTACTGAAGCTCTTAATCATTTCTAGGAGTTTTCTGGTGGAGTTCTTAGCATCCCTTAGGTAGACAATCATATCATCAGCAAAAAGGGATAGCTTGACTTCCTCTTTTCCAATTAGAACTCCTTTAATTTCGTTTTCTTCTCTTTATTGCCTAGCGAGGTTTCCAAGCACGATATTGAAAGGATATTGTAGTGTGAAGTGGTGAACTGGATATATTGAAAAGGAGAGGGGGCAGACTTGCTGAGTTTCCTACCCAGTTAAAGGGGAATGCTTCTCTTTCATTTTCCCCATTTAGGATGATAATGGCTGTGGGTTTCCTGATATCTGGCTTTTTACTTGGTTGATTCCCCTCCTTCTATTCCCCTCTAGCACTTTAAACAATGAAAGCAAATGCTGGATTTTGTCAAAGCTTTCTTCTCCATCAATTGAGATGACAGTGTGTTTTTTTGCCTTTCAGTCCCATTTATATGCTTGATAATATTTATTGATTTTTTGTATGTTGAACCATCCCTGTATCTCTGGTATAAATCCAACTTGGTCATGATGGATGATCTTCTTGATGTTGGTCTGTATGCAATTTGCCAGTATCCTTATCCCTTTCTCTTTTGACTATTGCTGTCCTTCCCAAGTATTACTGTAATAAACTAATTTTAAAAAAAGAATATTCGGGCTGGAGAGATGATGGCAGCGGTTAAGAGTGCCGACCGCTCTTGCAGAGGACCCGGGTTCGATCCCCCAGCACCACTGGCGGCCGAGAACCATCTGAAACCCAATTCCAGTAGAGCTCCAATTCCAGGGGAGTCCACACCACTCTTGACCTCACTGCGCATTGCACACCACGGGGCACAGACCTGCATGCAGACTGTACATTCATACACATACGAAATAAATTTAAGAAAAAAAGAAATTACACTTCTATATGTTAATGTAATTTTCTATTATAAAATTAACTATAGACTTTCTACCTCTACGCTTCTTTTATTTTTGTTCTCTTGTTACATCCGTCTCTTATTTCTCTGTCTTTTGTGTTGTTTTTTTTCTTGTTTTCTTTGTTTTTCTTTTGTTTTCCTTGGTTTGGCTTTAGCTTGTTTGTTTGTTTTGTTTTTTTGTTTTTTTGTTTATTTTTGTTTTTTTTTTTTTTTTTATGAGGACCAGCTGGCCTTGATCCACAGAGTCTGCCTGCCTCTGCTCCCCTGCTGGGATATAGGCTATGGCTTGTGACCATACCTAGTTTCTTTGTTATTCTTTTTTTTTTTTTTTTTTTTTTTTTTTGGAGGACAGGGTCTCCACCTTTAGTTCTACTGGAACTCACTTTGTAGACCAGGCTGGCCTTGAACTCACAGAGAACCTCCTGCTCTGCCTCCCAAGTGTAGGTTAAAGCATCCATCACCACACCGGCTTTCTTTGTTTTATCTTTTTTTTTTCAAGGAGAGATTGGAATTCTTTAATTGAGACCCTGATTCATAGAGGAACACATGCAAACATAAGCACATTACCAGATCTGGGCCAAAGCTTCACTTTCCAATCCTTACCAACTTTATTTTGCTATTTATCTTTACTCTCCAACTTCTCTGCCTTTTCAATGAATAGGATACTACTTATTTATATTTAAAATATTTTCAGGTTCGATCCTCAGCACCCACATGGCCGCTGAAAAATAATAAAATACTTTTTGTTCTTTTCTTTGTTATACTGAAAGCTCATTTTTAAGATCTTTTCCAGCTTGAAAGAATTGCTAAGTATTAGTCAAACTACTTAAAGGAACAGGAAAATACACCAAGTGAGATAACAGAGACTCGTATAGATGCCATGTTTTCCTTACTTGTAGGTTTTTGACTCCATATCTTTAGATTTGAGTAATAAATCTGAGTGACATAAAAGAGTAGGAAATGAGGGCTGGAGGTGGCTTATTGTTAAGGTTGCCGCTGCTCTGCAGCCCCGGGTTTGATTTCCCAGCACCCACATGGCCAAAAAAAGCTGAGAACCGTCTTTAAACTCTGGTTCCAGGGGAACCCAACACCCTCTTCTGACCTCCGCAGCATTGCACGGACATGTGTACACAAACCTACACGCAGACAGTGCATTTGTACACATAAAAATAAAATAAATAAAAAATAAAAATAGTAGGAAAATAGAAATGAACCATGGGGATAGAGGAAAAGGAGCTCATTGGGGGATACCAGGCATTAGTGCTATAATGGGGAAAAGGGAAAGGAAGTAAGGAGCGATGAATAGCAGATAAGGAGTTTTTGACCAAGCGAAAAAAACATTATTTCATAAGGTTACATATTTTATATGTAAGTATAACTAGTATATATATATATATACATACATACCACACACATACATACATACAACACTTTATGTAGTTTAATGCAGTTACATGTCCAGGGTAACAATGCTGTCCTCACAATCTATAACTAACAAGAAAAACCCCAGTGTAGGGAAGGGAAATCTCCCGTAGAATTTGTTGGTCGGGGAGTCCTCCAAACAAATATAGCTAGTTGCCATAATCTTTGGTTTCCTCCTAGAACATAAGTGTAACAATCAAATTGCTGAAAGACACCATTCACTTTGGTCAAGGACTGTGAGAGATCACATATGAACTGACATGGAACCGTCCCTGAGGACAAGTTATCATGGTATGAGAAAGTACAATGCAGAGTACCATGGAAAAAGAACAATGAATACTCCTACCTACCGATAAAGTCTAAGAACCACAGCAATGACTGATCAGCAAAATATACCCCAATTGCGCAATAAGGTACTCTATTTTTAACTTTTATNCAGCACTAGGCAGCCACAGAGGGTCTCCAAAGAGGGTCTCCACAGAGCCCAAAAGACTGGCTGTACTCAACTGATTAAGGTGGCCAGAGGCGGCATGGACACAAGGTCCTGATAACCAGTCCTGGGTCCCCCATCTTGACCAAGGCATGACCCCAGAGAGGATGGGGACCCTAGGTACAAGCCTGAGATTAGCACCTGAGACCCAGTGCACCCACACGCCCAGCTGCGGCCTATTTAAGCCAGGGAGTGCAAATTGCCACACCCACACCCCGCCTCCTGGAGACCCCCTGTGTGAGACATGCGAACTGCAAATGAGAGCACCCGGACTTGCTGCTTTCCTGACATCCAGTTCTCCTGAAGCGCCTACTGAGCCTGTGGGCTCCTGACATTGCCCGGGACAGCTAGCCTGGAAGCTGCCCCAGCACCAGACCGAGAGTTCCGCTGGAACCAATCAACCTGCTTCTTGGAAATCCCTGGTGAGGAAGGTCCATCGCTTCCAAGGGGCTAAGAGAGCCCTAGGTGAGCGGCCTTGGGGGAGTAGCCCAGTCCAGGATAGAAGTAGGATTTTAGAACTGTAGAATAAATCTGCATGGAATAATAAAATTAGATTGCATTATAATATCTGTGTCCTGGATTCCTTTGGACTTAGCCCATGCTAGTCCATGCTCAAGGCACAGAGAAAAATGATTTCATGAAGCAAGCAACTCCAAGTATTTAGTTTTCTTATTCCCCATATGTTCTGCAGATTTGCTGGTATGAAACAGCAAAGTCACTGAATTAGAATAGGACGTGGGGTGGGCTGGGCAACGTGGTGGAGAATCAGTCTCATGCTTACTAAAGTTTGGTAGCATTACTTTAGCATTGAAAAGAGCTCTGCTAATTAAAGAAAATTAAGAGAGCCTCGTTTTTTGTTTTTGTTTTTTTTTTTTTTTGAGACAGGGTCTCCCTGTAGTTCTAGCTGGAACTCACTTTGTAGACCAGGCTGGCCTTGAACTCACAGAGAACCTCCTGCCTCTGCCTCCCAAGTGCTAGGATTAAAGGCATTCATCACCACACCCGGCTTCTTTGTTATTCTTTTTTTTTTTCAAGAGAGATTGGAATTCTTTAATTGAGACCCTGATTCATAGAGGAACACATGCAAACATAAGCACATTACCAGATCTGGGCCAAAGCTTCACTTTCCAATCCTTACCAACTTTATTTTGCTATTTATCTTTACTCTCCAACTTCTCTGCCCTTTTCAATGAATAGGATACTACTTATTTATTTAAAATATTTTCCCAGGTTCGATCCCCAGCACCCACATGGCAGCTGAAAAATAAAATAAAATACTTTTTGTTCTTTTCTTTGTTATACTGAAAGCTCATTTTTAAGATCTTTTCCAGCTTGAAAGAATTGCTAAGTATTAGTCAAACTACTTAAAGGAACAGGAAAATACACCAAGTGAGATAACAGAGACTCGTATAGATGCCATGTTTTCCTTACTTGTAGGTTTTTGACTCCATATCTTTAGATTTGAGTATATAATCTGAGGTAGACATAAAAAGTAGGAAAGTAGGGGCTGGAGAGATGGCTTAGTGGTTAAGAGTGCCGACTGCTCTTGCAGAGGACCCGGGTTTGATTCCCAGCACCCACATGGCAGCTGAGAACCGTCTTTAACTCTGGTTCCAGGGGAATCCAACACCCTCTTCTGACCTCCGCAGCATTGCACGACATGTGTACACAAACCTACATGCAGACAGTGCATTTGTACACATAAAAATAAAATAAATTAAAAAATAAAAATAGTAGGAAAATAGAAATGAACCATGGGGATAGAGGAAAAGGAGCTCCAGTTGGGGGATACCAGGCATTAGTGCTATAAATGGGGAAAAGGGAAAAGTGAGGAAGGAGCGATGAATAGCAATAAGGATGTTTGAAAAGCCATAGGAAAACATTATTTCATAAGGTTACATATTTTATATGTAAGTATAACTATATATATATATATATACATACATACACACATACATACATACATACACTTTATGTAGATTTAATGCAGTTACATCGTACAGGGTAACAATGCTGTCCTCCAAATCTATAAACTAACTAAGAAAAACCCCAGTGATAGGGAAGGGAAATCTCCCTTAGAATTGTTGGTCAGGGGAGTCCTCACAAACAATATAGGCTATTGCCATAATCTTTGGTTTCCTCCTAGAACATAAGTGTAACATCAAATTGCTGAAGACACCATGTACTTTGGTCATAGGACTTGAGAGATCACATAGGAACTGACATGGAAGCCTCCCCTGAGGACAAGTTATCATGGTATGAGAAAGTACAATGCAGAGTACCATGGAAAAAGAACAATGAATACTCCTACCTACCGATAAAGTCTAAGAACCACAGCAAATACTAGATCAGCAAAATATCCCCAATTGCGCAATACATGTACTCTATTTTTAACTTTTATTGAGCACATTTCATACAACATGTCTTAATCGGATTTAGACTCATTCCCCCATCCGTGCCCACCCCTCATGTCCCCCCACCCCCTGTCAGAGCTCATGGATTCTGTCATACACAAGTCCTGTCTTGCATCTTTTTCTCAGTCTTTTATAACCTTTTCGGTGCTCAGGTTTACTGTTTTGTTCAGTTATTTGAATAGGTTTTTCTCTCTCTTTTTTTGTTCCTGTTTGATTTTATATGTACTCTTAATCTTGAGAGTAACCAACAGTTATCTATTGGATTTTAGGCCCCATGATTAGGATGTAAATCATGTCTGGTATGGTAAACCCAGGCACATACCTATGTCCAAAGAGGTCATAGAGGCTAGAGGAGAACCTACTACTACCCTTTTCCCAAATCAATATAATTTCTAACTCTATTCTAAATACTTGTCCTTATGCCCAGTGATAAATGCAGCTGCTAACCCTCATTAAAGAAGCTTCTTTTTGCAACAGATGGAGAATATTACAGATATCCCCAACTGGTCAAATAAAGAGAATAAGTTCCCAACCCTAACTGATACGTCTGCAGTGCAACCCATACACCTAAAGCTGAAGGAAAATCACAGAAGAGGGGACATGAATGCGTACTTGGCAGAGGACCAAGAGCCTGTTGTGAGATAACATCTTCTAGACTCTGGACATGACAGCGATGCTGCACCAGTGAAATCTAAACAATAGGGTTGCTTAAAAGACCTGAATAATGATGACAAAAGTCAACATGCCAACACAGATGGAGAAAATTTCACCAGGTCCCACCCTCAGAATAAAAGCAAGAGGTAATCAGTGACTATGGAGAAAGGGAGGATCACTTTTGCCAGGGACACGCCACTGATACATTATCCATTATCAAGTGGTTATCCCTAAACACATACACATATGAATCAGTAACTGGACTCAGTAGGATATATACTATATATATATATATATATATATATATATGTATGTATATATACATATGTCTACACATTGTTATATATTAGTAATAATTCAAGAAGTGGTCATGAGTGTGAGAAAGAGTTGGAGGTATACATGGATGAAGTTGGTGTGGTATTGGGAGAGATGGAAGCAATAAAATACAGTGCATGAAATTCTCAAAAAATAAAAAAAATATTTTGAGTGCTTTGACAGACTGTTTTGAAGTTATGGCATTTCAAATTCTGGAGAAGAATTTATTTTTGCAGTATTTTTATACATCCCTTTATAAAACAATTAATGAAAATCAATATAAATGAAATAACATCTGAAAACTGGATTTTATAGCATGTCTGGCCTCAAAATATCTATTTTTTTTTAAACTAATGAGGATTTCTCATAGCTTTATTTTATTTTTTTTTAATTTTTATTTATTTCTGTATGTGTGTGAATGTACTGTCTGCATGCAAGTCTGTGCACCCGTGTCGTGCAATGCCGCGGAGGTCAGAAGAGGGTCTCGGATTCCCCTAGAGCTGGAGTTCTCCTGGAATTGGAGTTTCAGACGGTTCTCAGCCGCCATGTGGGTGCTGGGGATCGAACCCGGGTCCTCTGTAAGAGCGGTCAGCGCTCTTAACCACTAGGCCATCTCTCCAGCCCCAAAATATCTATTTTTAAAACATTACAAAGTATGGGAATTCAGAACCCAAATACACTTCTCTGCATCCAACTTGTGATTTTGTCTTGGTTTCTAATTTTAAAATGAAGTTAAAATTAACACAGGCTTACCTTTTGGGACCTGTCATCCATTCCCCTCTGTGCATGGAAGAGATATACACTAAGAATGTTAAAAATTACTTCACTTGCTTAAATGAACCATATTTTACTGTATAACAGAGAGATTTATGACTACTGATTTTTGTCATAATAGGCAAATTACTCATAAAATACTTTTGTAGTTTCTCTATTCCTTCAAATTTATATTCACTGTGGAAGCTTAAGATTCTAATATTTTACATGCATCATTCCAATCAGGCTGAACTTTGTGAAATTTTGTTCTTACAACTAAAATTGCTATCATTCAAAACATCCAACTAGATGCACATTCTTCAAGATTAAATAAAAATGAATAGTTGTAAGTGGAATATGAAATCACTGCCGAAACATACACAACTCTTCTGAGAATGAGATAGGAAGTAGCCAGCTGTTTACTTATGAATGTTATAATTCTATCATTTCCCACTTACTACTAACAGGGAATCTGTTGAAATTAAGCTCTTCTCTGGGGAACAGTGGTATAAAAATAGTAATTATTGCCAATAAAAGACACTACTATAATCTCCTTTAAGTCAAACTTCAGAGTAAGTCTCCCAGAGGAGCATCTTAAGTGACTTAGAAAAATTTAGGCAATATTTAATAGGACCAACAACAGTTCACAATAGGAACTGTCTGTTTTCAAGGTTAGCCCCATGTCAGGTTTTATGATCTATAAATATGTCCTTATAATGAGGATTGTTTTTTGTCATAATCTTACATGCATACTTTCATTTTTGTTGCCTGTGTTTTTGCCACACCTAACAAATGCCATCAAGTGTCCTCCATGTGTTCTTCAAGACTTGAAAAATACTAGGTATTATGTTTACCTAATCTATTTATGGTTGTTTTATGTACAGTGTAAGTATATAATTTAATTCACTTTTGGTCATAGCCACTTTTCCCAGTATCATTTGTTGAAAAAAGAACTATATCCTTCCATATTTTATGCTCTTGGTGTGTGTGTGTAGATGTAATTTTAGGCTCCTTGCTCCATTACACTGGCTTACATGTGCTTTTTAGGCCAGTAAGGTAGTCTTCTTCATTTCATAGTTTGGTGCTAGAATGACTCTTTCCATCAAGATTGGTAAACAAATAGCCCCTTCTTACAGGGAACCAATGACAAACCAATTATAATTCCACTAACATCCAACTTGGAAAACCATGAGTTTAATTACAGAGATGGGTAAGGGTTGTTTACTCAAATGGGGTAATCCCAAAACAGCCATTTCATGAGACAGTGTCGCCCATCATGGATAGTGACTTTCCCATAGTCACACAGATGGAGTCTCCTTCTGTTAACCTTCTTCTCACTATACATGTAGCATAGCCCAAGACCACAAGGCTATGTGCATCATGGGAAAGGATATTTCCAGATCAAACCAGCTTAATTTCTGTATTCTGTGCAATAAGTTGTGCTCTGTCTTCAGCAATGTGGTCTCACTATCTAGATTTGGAAGGAAACCAACACTAGTGACAAAAGCCTTTATCATTGGGGGGCCTCTAGAGATGCTGTGGACAGTTCATTGGAAAACAAAAGGACTCCTAATATGAGGATTATTATTAAACCAGTATATGGCTTCCCAGAATGCCTTTCTCTACTCACACAAGGTACTGGTGCATACTCTTTAAATGTTAACTTAATATTTACTGTTGTATACTGTCATAGAATTTTCTCAATTATCTTGGTGCATTACCTGTGACTTACTCAACTGTCTTAATTTCATATCTCATTTGGTGACCTATTCTAGTTAACAGTCACTATGAGAAGGTCAAGGCAGCAGGAACACAAAGCAGATAGTCATTTACATGGTATATGACTAGCATGCAAGGTAGTGCTGAGTTCATTCCAAACTTTTCACTCAGTCCAGAGCCCAGCCCATGAAATAGAGATAGCTGCATTCAGGGTACATGTTTCCACTTCAGTTAACATGATGACACACATGCCAACAGGCTAATCTAATCTAGACAATCCCTCATGGAGACTTTACCCTCAGGTCATTCTATTCTACCTTAAATTGTCATTAAAATTAACCGTAATATCCGACCATTAACTCTCAAAAATTTCACAATTGTACCTGGCCCTTGAATTCTTTGTGGTCCTATTTCCCTATTCTTACTATTTTAAGTGTACTTATATATCTCTCAAAGAGATTTATAAATCTGTAAAACACTCAGAGGTTATCATTACATCATCTATACTATACTAAATTTGAAAACCTAAGAGAAATGGATGAATATCTGAAATCCTGGGAATCAACAAATCTTAACCAAGAAGAGATTGACAGCTTAAACTGACCCATAATATTCGAGGAAATTGAAAATGTAATAAAAAACCTCCCAACTAAAAAAGCCCAGGCCCAGATGGTTTCACAGTTGAATTCTATAAAACATTTAAAAACTTTTACAACCATTACTACTCAAACTGTTCAGAAGAATACAGAGGGAAATCTCCAAAATTCCTTCTATGAAGCCAGCATCACTCTAATACCAAAACCAGGCAAAGACACAACCAAAAAATTATATGCCCATCTCAATAATGAACATAGATGCAAGAGTTCTCAACAAAATACTTGCAAACTGCATACACATCAAAAAATCATCCATCATGACAAAGTTGGATTCATACAAAAGATGCAGGGATGGTTCAATACACATAAATCAATAACTTTCATAAAACACATAAATAGACTGAAAGACAAAAATCACACAATCATCTCAATTGATGCAGAAAAAGTCTTTGAGAAGGATCCAGCATCACTTCATGTTTAAAGTTCTAGAGGGAATTGGACTGAAGGAAACATTTGTCAACATAATCAAAGCCATATACAAACAAACCCCCTATGCCAACATCATCCTAAATTGAGAAAAATTAGAAGCATTCCCCTTAAAGGCTGGAACCCAGTAAGGCTGCCCCCTATTGCTACTCTTCTTCAATGTAGTGCTTGAAATGCTTGCTAGAGCAATAAGGCAAGAAAGGGAAATTAAAGGAGTACTTTGAAAAGAGGAAGTCAAACTATCCCTTTTTTGCAGATGATATGATAGTTTACATAAGGGATGCTAAAAACTCCACCAGAAAACTCCTAGAAATGATTAAGAGCTTCAGTAAAGTGGCAGGATATGAAATTAACCTAGAAAAATCAGTAGCCTTTCTTTACACTAAAAACAAGCAACTGGAGAAGGAATATAAGGAGACCTGCCCACACACAATAGCCTCAACAACAACAACAAAAAATCCTGGGAACAAACCTAACCACAGGCACCAAAGATCTCTACAACAAAAATTTTAAACCTGAAAAGGAGATTGAAGATGACATTAAAAGATGGAAAGATCTCCCGTGCTAGTGTAGTGGGAAAATTAATATAGTAAAAAATGTCCATTCTACTCAAATTAATATACAGAGTCAATTCAATCCCAATTAAAATCTCCAAGGGTTTCTTCACAGACTTGGAAAAAAAATTCTTAAATTCATATGGAAAAACAAAAGACCCCGAATAGCTAAAAAAATATCCTCAGCAAAAAGTACAATGCAGAGGGGATCACTTTATGAGATGTCAAACTATATTACAGGACTATAGTCATAAAAACAGCCTGATACTGGCACAAAACAGACCTGTAGACCAATGGAACAAAGTTGAAGATACAAACTTGAGCTCATATAAGTTCAACCATCTCATATTTGACAAAGGTGCCAAAAAAGATCAATGGAGGACAGATAGCATCTTCAGCAAATGGTGCTGGCAAAACTGGATCACCATTTGTAGAAGAAGAAAATTAAACTCCTACCTCTCACCCTGTACAAAAATCAACTCCAAGTGGATCAGAGATCTCAATGTGAAACTCAAAACCCTGAAGGTGATAGAAGAAAAAGTCAGCAGCAGCCTACAAGACATAAGCATAGGAAAAGATTTTCTAAATCAAACAGCAGCCACACAGGAAATAAGGTCAATAGTTCATAAGTGGAACCTCATCAAACTCAAAAGCTTCTGTACAGTGAAAGAAACAATCAAGGAAGTAAAAACCACAGAGTGGGAGGAAACCTTCACCAGTGATACATCTGACAGAGTATTAACATCCCAATATATAAACTACTCAAAAAAAAAGTAAGAAAACAAATGACTCACTTCAAACGATGAAGTAAAGAGCTGAACAGGGACTTCACAAGTGAGGAAGTAAAGATGGCTAAGAAAAATCTTAAAAAGTATTCAACATCATTAATAATTAAGGAAATGCAAATTAAAAGCACTATCACATATCATCTAACTCCAATAAGACTGGCTAAGATACCAAATGCTGGAGAGGTTGTGGGGAAGGGGGAACACTCATCCACTGCTGGCAGGAATGTAAATTCATACAACCACTATGGAAAGCAGTATGGAGAACCCTTAAAAGACTTAAAATGAGCCTACCTCCTGACCCAGTCATACCAGTCCTGGGTATATACCCACAAGACTCATCCTACTGCAAAGATACGTGCACATCTATGTTTATTGCAACCCTCTCCACCATAGAGAAGTGTTTGAACCAACCCAAATGCCCCTCAACTGACAGGTGGATAACAAAAATGTGGTACATCTACACAGTGGAGTTTTGTGCAGCAGTAAATAAAGATGACATCAGGCTGGCCTTAAACTCACAGAGATCTGCTTGCCTGGGATTAAAGGCGTGCACCACAACACCCAGCCTCTAATCTGATTTTTTTCTTCAAATATTTATTTTATTTTCTCTTTTTATTGTTATTAAACTTTTTCCATAAGTCATACATCACTTCTCAATTGAATCCAGAGACCCTTCCTCTTCCATGTCCCCCACCCCACCCAAGTCCCTCCACTCTGCCCTACATGTCCTGCATCTTTTTCTGAGTCTTTCCAGAGGTTTTTTTTTCAGTTCTTTTGTTGTTGTTCCTCCAACTTGATAGCCTACTAGATAGAATATAGTATAATGAGTATATATCTAGTTATAATCGTTAGCCTCTCGTCTTCCGTTCCCTACTAACTATATCTCTCGTTCTCGTGTTGTTCTAGTTCTAGTTGGGATCCATGACTCCAGAGTCTCTTTGCACCACTGTTGCCCAACAAGAGAGGAACGACAGCGGAGTACCTTCTAGACGTTTTAGTCTCAAATGAGCGCTGCTGGAAAGTGGTCCCACGTCCACGCCAATTCTTTTTGTATGTAATCCATCTCAGCTGACAAGTAGTTGCAATACAGCACTTCTAACATTGATTCAAATTCCATAAAAGGATTTTGGCTCATAAAAAATGCTGGCATGGCAGAGGATGTAGGTGTTCCCATCGCTTGTCTATAGGCATATAGTAATGTGCCAAGTTTTCTTGGTGACCGTAAGCATTTCTAAGAAGATAGGAGTTACAGGGATTGAATGAAAGTACAGATATTAAAGAAAGCCACCCACACTCAACCACCCAAAAACCCGAAAGCATACATCCTGACACTTTGCAGGTAAATGGATGAAACTTGAAGCCATTATGCTAAGTGAAGTAACACAGTTCCAGAAAAACAAACAACAAATGTAGTCATCATTTGCGGATGCTCCCACCAAATCCTAGTTGAAAGGCAAGCAGATCAATGTTATTGTTATATTTATTTTTATCTGAAAGCAACAGTGCTGTTATAATGTGAATCCCTTAACAAGCTTTAGAATTAACTTACCACTTATTTTCAGACACTGTAATTGCCATATATATAAATTCTACCCCAAACAATAAACCTCTGTAGACAAAAACTCTAAAAAGACTGAGAAAAAGATGCAAGCCATGTATAACAGAATGCATGAACCTGGGTGGGGTGAGGGACATGGAAAGGGAAATGTGTCTATATTAGACTGAAAAATGATGTATGAAATACACAATACATCAGTAAAAATGTTTTATTAAAAATAATAAATAAAAGTATACAAACTATGGAAACTAAGCAACATACTATTGCATGATAATTTGGCCAACAATAAATTTAAAAAAAGAATTCTATCCCACCAGCAGCAAATGAGTGTTCCCCTTTCCCCACAACTTCTCCAGTATTTCATAGCATTTGTTTTCTTGATCATAGCCAGTCTTACCAGCGTAAGATGAAATCTTGAAGTGGTTTCAAGTTGCATTTCCTTAATTACTAATGATGTTGAACATGTTTAAACTTGTTTCTTAGCCATCTTTATTTCTTCTCTTGAGAAATCTCTGTTCAGATCTTTAGCCAATATTTCAACTTGGTCATTTATTTTCTTGGTCCTTTGTTTTTCAGTAGATTATATAATCTAGATATTAAACCTTTATCAGATGTGTCACTGGTGGATATTTTCTCCCATTCTGTCACATTTCTCTTTACTTCTTTGATTGTTTCTTTTGCTGTACAGAAGCTTTTTAGTTTAATGTGGCTGTGCAACCCCTATGGAAAGCAATGTGGAGAACTCTCAAAAGACTAAAAATGAACCTACCAGTTGAACCAGTCATACCACTCCTGGGTGTATACCTACCAGAAAGATTCATCTTCTAGCAGAGATACGTGCACAAGCATGTTTATTGCTGCTCTTTTCATAATAGCAAGGAGCTGGAAACAACCAAGTGTCCCTCAATTGATGAGTGGATAATGAAAATTGATACATTTACATAGTGGAGTTCGACTTAGTGGTAAAGAAAGACAACAATTTTGCAGGTAAATGGATAAATTAGAAGGTATTATGCTAAGTGAAGTAATACACTCTCAGAAAAAATAAACATATGCTGTCCCTCATCTGTGGATCCTGGCACCAAATCCCTATATGTAAGTCAAGATGGGTAACTTGTGAGTAAAAATAATACCACACTGACCGACATTACTATAGATATAGCTTGAAGTCCATGTCTCTTTTTTGCTAAATTCTAAGATTTATAAGAATAAATCCTTTTTTTAAGAAAAATACACTATCTTGCTATGTATATAGGAATGTAAAGTTATATTTTTCTTTACCAACATGCAACTTTACTGTTAAAATGTAAATCCACCTGTGCCCCTTTTCTAAGCCTAGGGAACAATCTTCGGAAGAGGGGGCGTGGTAGAATGTAAGGGCTGCGATTGGGGTGAATGCTGTGGAAATATTTTTAGCAATTTATGTTTTTACTTTTTAATATCCTTTCCCCTCAAATATGCTACACAAGATGTTCCAAAAAGAACTGAGTCATAGGTAAGATCAGGGTTTTTGAGATTAAACTGAATCCCCTAGCATAGCATAATTTGATCAATCAGTTCACTTAAGTTCTATAAGTACTAAAGAAAAAAATCAGCAATCCACTTTTCCCTTATTGGCAGCCATTCATTCACCTAAAATTATTAATAGAACTATTATATCATTAATGTCTTTAAGCCTTGAACAAAAAAGGCTAATACTCTGTAAAATTCTTAGAAAACAAAACAAAACAAAACCAGAGTGAAGATTATCACAATTCCTAGAATATTTATCTGAAATTTGACTACGGATTTTTATTACTCATGTTTACCCAGTTAATTGTATTCAAGTAATTTAGTTTGAAACTTGTTTCAAGGTCTAACTATAAAAGGCAGATGTCGGGGCTGGAGAGATGGCCTAGCGGTTAAGAACGCCGACCGCTCTTACAGAGGACCCGGGTTCGATCCCCAGCACCCACATGGCTGCCGGGAGCCATCTGAAACTCCAGTTCCAGGAGGACTCCAGTTTCAGGGGAATCCGACACCCTCTTCTGACCTCCGCGGCATTGCACGACACGGGTGCACAAACCTGCATGCAGACAGTACATTCATACACATACAGAAATAAATAAAATTAATTTTAAAAAGACAGATGTCATACACTACTACTGCTTATTAAATTTAACCTAATATAGTTTGTAAAAATAGTTGACTTGTGTTCTTTCTGATAGTTTGATAAGCTCAGCAAATACTAATACATGAAATATAAATAGTTATGTAAGATAATACCAAAATACTCGTGTTAGGGAGTTTAAGGAACAGAGAGGACAGATTTTACACACTACTGAAAGTGCAAAGTTCTGAAACTGACTTTCCCTTTCTCTTCTGTTTGTATGTGTGTGTTTGTGTAAATTGCTCCAGTGTGGCTATAGGGGTACATACATAGGGCTAAGTCCCCATAACTTGAATCCTATGCCTTATCTTTCCTGCACTAAAATCCCCATAAAGTTTATTTTTTTAAAAAGTATAAATTTTAGTATACTAAAATATTGTTTAGAAAAAAAGCTTATTAATTTCTCATTGAAGGTCTGAGTAGTAAAGAATTTTGACTAGAAAAACTTAAAATTTCTGTTTTTAATATGGCTTGTTTCTGGAGAACTAAAATTGAGTCCTCCTGTGGAGTGAGATAGAACTGCGGTATTGGCTCTTTCCTTTTGAAGTGTTTGTTCCCACTTAAAATAATCACAACATTTTCTGTTTTCTTGGTATTTCCCAACAGGGCAACAGTAGAAGACTTTTCCATGGTTTGGTCCATTATTAGAAACTGTAAGCCTCTTAGATCTTCAGCCACACTTGCATAAGGGAGGTGTCATCTTCCCACATCTCCAAGGGTCTTGTAAATTAACTGCAGACTTTAATAGAGAGGGGAGAATTTTCTGGGAAGAACTTGCTGGGGAGCAATCAGATGATGTAGTCTTTTCTTCATGAATTCTGAAGGTCTGCTTTTTTGCTTGGGGGAAGGCTAGGGGAGTAGGTGAATTCCTTTTAGTACCACATAAAAGAGGAGGATGCGATGCATCAGCATTAACACTGTCAAAGGCAAATAATTTGCATTCAGGTAACTTAAAAGCAGAAGCATCCAAACCTGGAGGCTCATCTTTTTTTACATTGTAAATTGTACTGTGGGGACTCTTATATACAACGGACTTAGAAGTCTCAATTTTTTGAGGAGTTTCAAGTCCTCCAAAGTTTTCATCACTTTGCATTTCTGATTCCTTTAAAATCACTGGTCCTCCTTCAGAATTAAATGAATTATCTAAGTTTGGGTCACTAACAGGAGGCATAGAGTCTGTATCTTGCTCAACCTGAGACGCTGGAAGTAAAACCACATCCTCCCAATCGGCCAACATAGGCAGGCAGTCACGTGCACAACTGATTTCTGCATCAGAAACATGATTAACAGATGGAGTTGTTGTAGACACAAGCACCAAGTTGGAACCAAACTCTGAAGACTTTAATTTGGCATTCAGTGTAAGCTGTTTGCTTTTTCTTTGCTTCTGCATATGGAGAGGTGAAGTCAAGGTAGGATATAACTGTCCCACAGAAGTAGAGGGTTTAGTAGTCCAAAGAGATAAGCAATCTGTGACACTGCGAGGAGCTGTTGTCATACTGCTCTTTATCTGTAACTGCTTCTCTACAGACTCCACACAAAGTGAATTCATCTCAACTTTCTCATGAGTGTTCACTGTACTTTTAGACTCCTTTTGACATATCCTGGGACTCTGAATGCTATTGTTGCAGGCAGATGTTTTCTCAACCTGATTTGTATTCAGATTTCTGGCCAAGGTGGCAGAATTCTTCTTAATGGGAACTTATGATTCCACAGAGAAATCCACAGCTTTAGAAACTGTATTTATAATTTCTTGTTAAAGGACTTTGTAATTTCCATTAGGCAACCATCCTTAATCATCTTCCAAGCAAGAAGAGCAGTGTTCCGAGAATCATCTAACCCAGAATGTTCTCGTCCTGAGAATTCTATACCCACTTCTTGTAATGTACCACGTAGTCCTTTGGGTTTTCTTTTATAGAAAGCTTGTAAGTTGCTCTGAGATCAATCCAAGAACTTAAGAACACAGGTTTAGCAGCTGCTTTCTCCTACACTCATACTCCAAGCAGACCCCCAAGTACCAGTCTGACCAAGTAACAACTGCACATAATCTTACTTTGGACGTAGAAGGCTCTGAAACCTCAGTAGTAAAAATGATTTTCCTCTGCTGCTGAATCTTATGAATCCATTTACAGAACTGAGATAAGCAAATCTTCAGAGGGACTCCTTCATCAATTTGAACCTATTCTGATTTTAAAGCCTTCCAGTCCTTTAAAGACCTTACAGTCCTTGCTGAATTAATGTACTAACTCTGAGGAAAACTGTCTTATGGCTCCATGAACTGGACATCAAACTCTATCTCTCACATACTTAATTCTCACAATAAGGCCTGTCCAACCTGCATTCCTCTGTATATTCCAACCCCTCATAACCAGGAGGCCCTCAATCAGAAATAATCAAGTTTCCCTAATGTTGCCGACCATTCCCGGCTGCCTGCTACTGGCTAGCTCTCCTCGGGGGGTCGTGGATTTCTGCAGAGTCCTCTTGGCAGGAAAAACACAGGGAAGATTGAACGCCGTGTAGAAATGAAAAACTAAGAGAAGTTTCCCAGATCTACAGCAACTTTATTGAACAGGGGCAGTGAATATATAGTGGTCTTTGGGAGAGGGCAGAACAAAGGATTTGGCAAAGCTTTACAATTACATAGGTAGGTAAAAAAGTCAAGATTTACACATTAACTGAAAAGCTCAGAGCACTTAGAGCAGGAAACCAAAACATCACAAAGTTTGGTTAGGAAATAAACTTTCTTTGAAGTAAAATGTAGAAATCTTAAGACAACCTTTACTGAGGAAATAACATCTAAGAAGACAAGTCATAATTGAAAAGTTACAGGACACTGAGTAGTAATTGCTATGTCACAGTAGAAGTTTCTTGGCAGTAGATATTGGCCTTATATCTCTATCCTAAATCTAGAGTAAATATATCATAAAGTTAATAGTTGCTTTTAAGTTTCTATTGAAGTAAAAACCTTATTCCTATAATGTCCTAAGTTAGCTATTAGTTTTCTAACTCTGACTGCTAATCTAAGGTTTAAATTTTTACTGAGAACCAAGAGCTGTCCCACTGTTTGCTCCAGCTAACAGCTTTGTTTTTGTCAGATAAGTGGCTGGTGTAAGGAGACTTAGTCTCTATCTTGCTTTACTGGG
>VZQC01006720.1:259804-329663 GCA_009823505.1 Rhizomys pruinosus
CTGTTTAAATACCTATATATCTAATTGCTTGTGCTTCATTAGTAGGATCGAAAGGTTATTCCTGGACAAACTGTCAGCCCATGAAAGGAAACAGCCAGAATTGACCAGAGTCCAAGACAACAGCTCCAGAGAAAGTAGACTGTTTTGCTTCTCATCCACCTGTGCCCCTTTTCTAAGCCTAGGGAACAATCTGTGGAAGAGGGGGCGTGGTAGAATGTAAGGGCTGTGATTGGGGTGAATGGTGAAACTACAGCAATATAGCCTGGACACTCATTTGATCAACTTGATTGAACATACAGGCCCCCCCCTGCTGGATGGTGGGACCAAGGGGCTGTGTGGGTTTGGGCACAACTGCTTGCAAATTGGTTTTACATGAAGGATGCTTGTACTCATAAATTATCACTCCTTGCTAAAAAATGAAAAGAAAAAAAAAAAACTGAGAGAAAGATGCAGGACAGTTATGGCAGAATACGTGATCTGGGATGGAGTAGGGTGGGGTGGGAGGAAGTGAAGAGGAAATATGCCTGAACTGAATTGGAAAATGATGTATGAAATACACAAAGCATCGATAAAAAATAATAAATAAAAATAAAATGTAAATCCTTAAATGTGTTCTGTAATTAACCTAGAGTTTATTTTCAGACTTTGTAATGTTGTGGTATATGTGTGGAGTGTATATATGCACATATTAGAGGAACATAAAGTTAAAAGAAACCAAAAAAAGAGACTTTTTCAAAGACCTGCCCCAAATCTTCTACATTTAAAAAGTTAAAAAAAAAATGCAGAAAAAGATGCAAGACAAGAATTAACATGTATGGAAGAATTCATGAATTCTTGAGGGGGGTGGACATGGATAGGGGATGGGTCTAAACTTGATTAAGAAATGTTGTATGAAATGAAAAAAAGCCTTCTGTGAACTGTTCCTCAGTTTATTATGTTTTAATTTATTTTCATTATATGTGTATGTTAGGCCTCTGTGTATAAATACTCCCATGTCATTCAGTGACTTTGAAGGCTAGAAGACTTCAGATCCCAGGGAACTGGAGTTACAGATGGATGTTAACTGCCACATGGGTGCTGAGATTTGAACCCAGGTCTTCTGTAAGACCAACCAGTGCTCTTAACCACTGAGTCATCTCTCTGGATACTATTCTGATTTTTTTTAAGGTAGTAAAGACTTTTATTGTTCTGAACCCTGATTACAAGACACATGATCAAGAACAACTGAAGAAGGAGATTCAGGAGCATGTGAAAAAGACTACAGCACCTTACAAATACCCCAGAAAGGTAGGCATCTTTGTCATAATATTTATTACAAAAACACCAGAAAGGTAGGCATCCTTGTCATAATATTTTTTACAAATATACCCCAGAAAGGCAGGCATCCTTATCATAATCTGTTTTACAAATACCCCAGAAAGGTAGGCATCCTTGTCATAATATTTACTCACTGCTGTGGAAATTTTTTTAGCAATTTATGTTTTTACTTTTTAATATCCTTTCCCCTCAAATATGCTACACAAGAAGTTCCAAAAAGAACTGACTCTTAGGAAAGATCAGGGCTTTTGAGATTAAACTGAAGCCCCTAGCATAATTTGGTCAATCAGTTCACTTAAGTTCTATAAGTATTAAAGAAAAAAATCAGCAATCCACTTTTCCCTTATTGGCAGCCATTCATTCACCTAAAATTATTAATAGAACTATCATATCATTAATGTTGGCTAAAATTTAAATGTACTAGACTAACTTTCTTCTTCTTAATACCAACAGGTAGAATTCACTGAAGAGCCACCGAAGACTGTGAGTGGGAAAGTAAAAAGAAATGAAGTGAGGAAGAAAGAATGGAAAACAATTTAAATTCTTTCCACTAATTGCCCAGTGTCTATAAAATAAACCTGGTTTCTATAAATTGTCAGGAACAAGATTATGAAGAGAGGATAAAAAATTGATTTCTTTTAAACTGTACTTAAAGTATTCTGAGTTTATGACATCAGAGGTTGGATTTTGAGCTCAAATAGTAAATTCGTCTGCATTAATGTCACTGTTCCTGTGATTTGTTAACAAAAAAGAATATCATCAGTTGCTGAGACACTTTAAAACCCATTTTAGATGCAGTTTCTGAAACAAATCTCTGCCCTACTGGTTTTCAAAACTCACCTGAGCAATTCCAAAATGCAGATATACAAATTAGAATCAGTCTTTAAGCCTTGAACAAAAAAGGCTAATACTCTGTAAGTTCTTAGAAAACAAAGCAAAACAAAAAAACAGAGTGAAGATTATCACAATTCCTAGAACATTTATCTGAAATTTGACTAGGGATTTTTATTACTCATGTTTACCCAGTTAATTGTATTCGAATAATTTAGTTTGAAACTTGTTTCAAGGTCTAACTATAAAAGACAGATGTCATACACTACTACTGCTTATTAAATTTAACCTAATATAGTTTGTAAAAATAGTTGACATGTGTTCTTTCTGATAGTTTGATAAGCTCAGCAAATACTAATACATGAAATATAAATAGTTATGTAAGATACTACCAAAATACTCGTGTTAGGGAGTTTAAGGAACAGAGAGGACGGATTTTACACGCTACTGAAAGTGCAAAGTTATGAAACTGACTTTCCCTTTCTCTTCTGTTTGTATGTGTGTGTTTGTGTAAATTGCTCCAGTGTGGCTATAGGGGTACATACATAGGGCTAAATCCCCATAACTTGAATCCTATGCCTTATCTTTCCTGCACTAAAATCCCCATAAAGTTTATTTTTTTTAAGTATAAATTTTAATATACTAAAATATTGTTTAGAAAAAAGCTTATTAATTTCTCATTGAAGGTCTGAGTAGTAAAGAATTTTGACTAGAAAAACTTAAATTTCTGTTTTTAATATGGCTTGTTTCTGGAGAACTAAAATTGAGTCCTCCTGTGGAGTGAGATAGAACTGTGGTATTGGCTCTTTCCTTTTGAAGTGTTTGTTCCCACTTAAAATAATCACAACATTTTCTGTTTTCTTGGTATTTCCCAACAGGGCAACAATAGAAGACTTTTCCATGGTTTGGTCCATTATTAGAAACTGTAAAGTCTCTTAGATCTTCAGCCACACTTGCATAAGGGAGGTGTCATCTTCCCACATCCCCAAGGGTCTTGTAAATTAATTGCAGACTTTAATAGAGAAGGGAGAATTTTCCAGGAAGAACTTGCTGGGAAGCAATCAGATGATGTAGGCTTTTCTTCATGAATTCTGAAGGTCTGCTTTTTTGCTGGGGGGAAGACTAGGGGAGTAGGTGAATTCCTTTTAGTACCACCTAAAAGAGGAGGTTGTTTCCTAAAAACTGAAGGATGCAGTGCATCGGCATTAACACTGTCAAAGGCAAATAATTTGCATTCAGGTAACTTAAAAGCAGAAGCATCCAAACCTGGAGGCTTATCTTTTTTTACATTGTAAATTGTACTGTGGGGACTCAAAGGTTTTTTTTTTTTTTTTTTTTTTTATTTAGTATATGTGTATCAGTGTACTGTCTGCATGCAGGTCTGTGCACCCGTGTCGTGCAATGCCGCGGAGGTCAGAAGAGGGTGTCGGATTCCCCTGGAACCGGAGTTCTCCTGGAATTGGAGTCTCAGACGGTTCTCGGCCGCCATGTGGGTGCTGGGGATCGAACCCGGGTCCTCTGTAAGAGAGCCGCTAGGCCATCTCTCCAGCCCTGTGGGGACTCTTATATACAACGGACTTAGAAGTCTCAACTTTTTGAGAAGTTTCAAGTCCTCCAAAGTTTTCATCACTTTGCCTTTCTGATTCCTTTAAAATCACTGGTCCACCTTCAGAATTAAATGAATTATCTAAGTTTGGGTCACTAACAGGAGGCATAGAGTCTGTATCTTGCTCAACCTGAGACGCTGGAAGTAAAACCACATCTTCCCAATCGGCCAACATAGGCAGGCAGTCAGGTGCACAACTGATTTCTGCATCAGAAACATGATTAACAGATGGAGTTGTTGTAGACACAAGTACCAAGTTGGAACCAAACTCTGAAGACTTTAATTTGGCATTCAATGTAAGCTGTTTGCTTTTCTTTGCTTCTGCATATGGAGAGGTGAAATCAAGGTAGGATATAACTGTCCCACAGAAGTAGAGGTAAACAACCTGTGACACTGCGAGGAGCTGTTGTCATACTGCTCTTTATCTGTAACTGCTTCTCTACAGAATCCACACAAACTGAATTCATCTCGAATTTCTCATGAGTGTTTACTGTACTTTTAGACTCCTTTTGACATATCCTGGGACTCTGAATGCTATTGTTGCAGGCAGATGTTTTCTCAACCTGATTTGTATCCAGATTTCTGGCCAAGGTGGCAGAATTCTTCTTAATGGGAACTTATGATTCCACAGAGAAATCCACAGCTTTAGAAACTGTATTTATAATTTCTTGTTAAAGGACTTTGTAATTTCCATTAGGCAACCATCCTTAATCATCTTCCAAGCAAGAAGAGCAGTGTTCCGAGAATCATCTAACCCAGAATGTTCTCGTCCTGAGAATTCTATACCCACTTCTTGTAATGCACCACGTAGTCCTTTGGGTTTTCTTTTATAGAAAGCTTGTAAGTTGCTCTGAGATCAATCCAAGAACATAAGAACACAGGTTTAGCACCTGCTTTCTCCTACACTCATACTCCAAGCAGACCCCCAAGTACCAGTCTGACCAAGTAACAAATGCACATAATCTTACTTTGGACGTAGAAGGCTCTGAAACCTCAGTAGTAAAAATGATTTTCCTCTGCTGCTGAATCTTATGAATCCATTTACAGCACTGAAATAAGCAAATCTTCACAGGGACTCCTTCATCAATTTGAACCTATTCTGATTTTAAAGCCTTCCAGTCCTTTAAAGGCCTTACAGTCCTTGCTGAATTAATGTACTAACTTTGATGAAAACTGTCTTATGGCTCCATGAACTGGACATCAAACTCTATCTCTCACATACTTAATTCTCACAATAAGGCCTGTCCAACCTGCATTCCCCTGTGTATTCCAACCCCTCATAACCAGGAGGCCCTCAGTCAGAAATAATCAAGTTTCCCTAATGGCTTATATAAACCAGGCTATGAAGGGTTTTTTTTCTGCCATATTGCTTCAAGCTATGTAGCCTTTGCATTAACAAGGAACAATGGATTTTTATCTCTGTGTTTACATCACTCACACTGGTGATATCCCATAGCTTCACAGTCAAGTTTCTTTCACTGCTCGTTTAAAAGTCTTTATGAATTGAAGCAGCTCAAGAGCTAAGTATCTCAAGACTGTAATAGTCACTTATCTTGGGACATCAAATTCTGTTTCCATAAATCCCTTTTTCCTTATTAGCTGTTGAACCTGAGGTCTATTTTTCCTCCCGTTCTTCTTCCTCACTCTCTGGCTCTTCCCAGGGATTCCAACCAACTATTTGGATCTGAAGAACTTTTTAATGCAGACTGATTTGTGTTCTCTCTCTCTCCCTTTGACCTTTCAGCTTCTGCCAAGTACCTTTAGTGTTAACCTAACAAACCTAGATCGAGACAGTCTCAACCCAGGAATTGCCTCCTTGTTTTTGGAGTATTTTCTTGATTGCTGAGTGATGTGGGAGGGCCCAGCCCTCTAAAGGCAGTACCAGCCTTAGGCAGGTTGTTCTCTGTTGTATAAGAAAGCAGGCTGAGCATGGGCCAGGGGAGCAAGCCACCAAGCAACATTCTTCCATGACCTGTATTTCAGCATCTGCTTCCAGGTTCTGGCCTTGAGTTCCTACCTTGGGCTCCCTAAGCAATAAACTGTGATCTGGAGATGTTAAACAAATAAACCCTTTCCTTTACAATTTGGTATTGGTCAGAGTGTTTTGTTACAGCAATTGAAAAAAGAAAACAAGAAACTAGAACACAGCTGTAAGAAGCAACAAGCCAACAGATCTATCTATTCTTCTTTTGTATACAATTAGCCTATCAAATCAGAGGCAAACATAGGGCATACTAACCTCCTGTCCTTTTCTTGCTGCAGTTCCTCATTCCCACAAATACATTCCCTGTTGGCAACCATCTTCACCTCAGAGGTACATCTTATTATACCTAACAATGGCCATATGCTATTAACACTTACTGACACTATTGTCCTCTATATACTACTCAGATGACAATATTTTCTCTAGAAATCCTTTCTCACATTGTCACAGTATTCACACTGTGGACCACTTTTATCATGAAGGTATGGTACTCCTTACCACATAGAAGATTGCCAAACTGGGTCAGCTCCCACAAATATGCTACCTTCAAATGACCCAGCCTTACTGTATCTTACGACCCACTGGAGAAGAACAACTGTTGCTACAATGAAGAAGCACACCTAAACATACCACATGGGAAGTGAAGACCACATCATGATTCCTCATGCAGATGCTCCACCTTCAGATAGATTAGCTTCAGCTGCATGTCACATCACCAATACTGGAAAAATGTCATTGCTTTTCCAAAAGTCATCTCAGATGTTTTCAAGGAGACTTTAAATTATGTCCAGAGTCAGAATTCTTCCCTGGTGTAATGAGAGCAAAGTCTACCTCCCTATCCCCCTTACAGGCCACTAAAAATAAAGCAAAGTATGATTCTACCTGCATGCAAGTTTACTGTTAAACTGTGAATGCCTGAATGTGTTTTGGAATTAATCTACAGTTTATTTTCTGACTTTATAAACCTGGTATATGGGTGGAGGTATAGGTGTATATTTTGGAGTACTATACAATTAAATGGGGAAAAAAAGACTTGCTCAAAGATCAGAGCAAAAAAAGTAAATTTTGAAATTGAAAGAATTTAAAACAACTGAGAAGAAGATGCAAGGCAGGATTTGACATGTATGGCAGAATGCATGAGTTCTGGAGGAGGGGGGCAGGGAGGGGGAAGGGGTCTAAATTCAATAAATAAATGTTGTATGACATGTATGAAAGCTCAATAAAAATTAAGAGGAAAAAAATGAAAGTGCACAAAGACCTGTCCAATCATCAGGTGATGTTAGCTTGAGTTGACTTTCATGATTAGGTGGTGCTATCTGTGGGTGCAGGATTCCACTGGGTCATCAGGCGGCTGAGGCCTGCAGTTGCAGCAGGAGTTGGAGAGAAAAAACTGATAAAATTATAAATCTGATATTAAATGAAATAAGCCAGACTCAAAATGACAAGTACTTATTACCTCTCATGTGTGAAATCCTGATTTCAAACTAATTGTTTGGATATATATATATATATATATATATATATATATNAGCACAGACTGACCTCAAATTCATGATCCTCCTGCCTCAGCCTCCCAAGGGCTAGGACTATAGGCATGTACCATAACACCTGACAGTATGACAGTAACACTAAATCTTCATCATCATATACATATATATATATATATATATATATATATATATACACACATATATATGAGTGTGTGTAAGTGTATTTATACAGGTGAGTGCATCATGAAATTAGGTGGGGATAAGAGGGGAGGGATAGATTGAAAGGGAGAGTGGGAAGAGAGTGTGATGGTGCTGATAAATTTTTATTTTCAATTTTACAAAACAGAGTCATCCTCGAAGAGGGAAACTCAATTAAGTATTTCCTTCTCGATTGGCTTTTGTCTGTCTCTGTGAGGGATTGTCTAGAGTGATCATTGATTTGACCAGGACCAGTCCACTGCAGGCAACACTCTCCTTGGGCAGTTGAGCCAGATGTGTGTAACAAATAAGCTAGAGAGTGACCAAAAAGCAGATTTCCTCTGGTGTTTCTATTTGAATTCTTGCCAGAGATCCTCCACTGACTTTCCTCAACAATGACTTGTGACCTTGAAGTTTAAGACAAATAAACCCTTTCCACCTCCAAGTCGTTTTGGTCACAATGTTTAATCATAGCAACAGAAAAGCAAACAAACCAGAACAGAAATGAAAGGGTGATGGAATACATCAGGCACGAAAGCCGAAAGGAGATCATCTAGGCAATGCAATAGCACAGGACAGAATGGGACTAAAAGATGATGGAGGGTAATATGAAAGGGAAATGAGTGAGAACAAGGAATACTGACACATAAGTATGAAAACCCTGTAAAAATCAATGTATACCATACCATTTTAACATATAATTCAAAAGGTACAAATTAATAAATAAAATATCTCTTGCTATTAAAACAATGACTCCAACAGAAAGTGAATCCCTCATAGATAATTCATGAGTAACGGAAAAAATAATAAAATGCACTCAATATTTATTTTAGGAAATATAAAATTGAAAAATATATACCAAGATAAACTCTCAATTTACCCTAACTGAACTATTAAATTACATGCATTCTCATCAACTTTATAATATTGTTACCAAACATCTAACAGCAGTAATATTAATTATGAATATTAAATGAAACAAAAAAAATAAAAAAAAATCTACAGAGTACTTTGTGGAGTAAAATTGCACAATTTTGATCATCTGTAAAATCTATAAAAGTACATAAAATGCACAAATGTTTTATTTAATTGGGTGAATACAACTTTGTTTATGATTGAATACATAGGAAAAGTTATCTGGTAGATGGAATTAAAATGTTTTATACTTGTTAATTTGAAATTTAAAGGAAATGAAATCCAAGTTTGAAATACAACCATGACCATTCCTTCTATATGTCACTATAATCTACTATATATTATTGTATCATTTTCAGATCACATGTATTAATTTAAATTTTTAAAGAAATTTAAAACATTTCTCTTTAAAATGATCATTAATTTTTCTATTTTTATTGAATTTTTCTACATTTCATACAATACATCTTAATCACATTTAGAACCCCTCCCCTCTCTGCACTCCTCACAGCCCTCTCCCTGCCAAATGGTAAGGCCTATCAAGCCAAGTTTGTGTCCCAAATGTCCCTCATTGTGAGTTCCCCCACTGGAGCCTGGTCAACCTATCTCAAACCACTCCTTTAAAGAAGACCAACTTCCCATCACCCAGCAGGGATCAATAGTTCCTCAGTTAAGACTGAGGATTCTTACCCATTTCCCCAGGTCAATGCTGGGTTTCGTCTGGTTTGAGTTCACCACTACTGCATTAATGGAGATAGATTACTCTGCCAGTCAATGTTGTGATTAGTAGGCTTTGCAGCTGGGTTGGACCATTGACTGATTTTATCTCTTATTTTGCATAGTACCATCTGGTACTATGAGAGCAAGTCTTTAAGCCAGAGGTTTCAGGGCCAGTTCCAACTCCATTTTTCTAATTCCTGTGTAGCAAGTATGTCCTTTCTTCAGAAATAGGGTCTCACCTTCAAGTTCTGGGAGGTAATCAAGACCTGTACTATTTTGGGAATCTCTCAGATTATTCTGACCAACTTAAAAGGAGGAGTCTCCTGTATTGCACTGCGTTTCTTGCTATGTAGCCTTAAGCTGGGACAAGAGAGACAGCTCAGCAGTTAAGAGCACTGACTGCCCTTGCAGAGGACCTGGATTTGATTCCCAGCACCCATATTGTGGCTAACAACCATCTGTAATTCCAGTTCCAAGGGATTCAAATTCAATGCCTCCTCCTTACCTCTGTGGGAATTGCACAATGTGAGGGTACTTACACACACACAAGCAACACATCCATACACATAAAATAAAAATCATAAATAGAACATTAAAAAAGAAAATATATAACCTTAAACTATACACATCCACTGTATATATATATATATATATATATATACATATACATATATGTGTGTGTGTTTACTTTTTCAGTAAACTTTTTAACTACAACACAATGGTTTCATGGTGGCATTTTAATGCATAATTTTGATCTTCTCCTCCTCTTCTTTCCCAGCCCTGCCATGTGAAGATACCCTTCCATCATTAGTAGTCCTCCTCCTCTTTCAAGTCACATGTATTCTATTGCCACATTTCCCTTTATAAAAAAAAATGCATTTCCTCCTTCTTCTGGTTCCCTTTGTACTTTCATGGCCTACATTCATGCAACTGTATATATAGATCTAGGATATGTTTGTGAGAATCAACATGTGACCTTTGTCTTTCTAAGTCTGTCATATTTTATATGTAATAATTTATATGTAATAATTTCCATATCTATTTAGCTTACTAAAAATGTGATCACTTGGTTTCTCTGTACAGTTGAATAAAATTCCATATTGTGTATGTATCACACATTCATCTATTCTTGTACAAATAAACTGGTTACATTTCCCTGCTATTGTGGGGAATATGGATATACAAGTGCCTCTGTGGAAGGATGTAGAGGCTTTCAGGTATATTCTCAGGAGTGGTGTGGCTGAGTCACATGTTAGTCTTATTTTTAATTTTTTGGAGAAACTTCCATACTGATTTGCATAGTGGGTTCACTATGTCATGATTTCCCTCACAGTAACCAGAACTGCTGATATTTCAGTGGTTATTCAGTAATCTCTCTCCTCTAGGGATACAAAAATGAATAATGCATGCTTACTCCCCTCAGTAAAACATCCTTTGTTGAATAATGTATTCTTAGATGTAACTAATCCCAAGGGAACTGAGAATAAATAATCTCTTGAGTAAAGAGTAGACCAAGTGCTGATTAGAAAAGTTAAGTTTGGCCAAAATGAACCACAATTGATTGCATCAGCTGATTGGTTCACAGTGCTTTCACCTCCCTACACTGCTGACATTTCCAGACAAATATTTCCTGACACCATTACAGCTCCTGAATTAACCTCTGCTTGATTTCCTCCTCTTCATACTAGTCTCTCAGGGATTTACAGTGACCTGACAAGGTAAAGTTGTCTAATTTTTGTATGATATTTAATCTTGACCTCCACAGAACTTGGAAATGATTCACCATTTAGTATTTCCTGAAAATTAAGGAATTATCTGATGTATTTTTTTGCAATCCACTTCTTGTCCATGATTCCATTCATATGGAAGAATAAAAGATATTACCAAGAAATTAATTTTTTACCTCTGTGATTGCAAGAACTTTCTTATAATTCAGCATGTGCTTAATCTATGTGAGAAGATTTTATGTAATGGACAGAAGCAAGATTACAAATGCACAATAATTAAATTTGCATCAAATACAGTAAATTTTAGAAATGTATTTCTGATTTGTGTTATAAAAACATATTGAAAAGGACCATTCATATTTTTTGGTCTTTTTGAGACAGTTCGTGTTTTTGTTTTGTTTTTTTCTTTTTTGTCTTTTCGAGACAGGGTTTCCCTGTAGCCCCAGCTGTCCTGGAACTCGCTCTGTAGACCAGGCTGGCCTTGAACTCACAAAGATCTGCCTGCCTCTGCCTCCTGAGTGCTAGGATTAAAGGCGTGTGCCACCACACCCGGCCAGTTCATGTTTTAATAAATGTACTTTATCTCTTACTGAAAATTATGAGTGCAAAAAATTGGAGAGTTCCACAAATTATCACTTTAACATGTTTATAATTACTATTTGGTCATTTAAGAATATTTCAGGGCTGGAGAGATGGCCTAGCGGTTAAGAGCACCGACTGCTCTTGCAGAGGACCCGGGTTCGATCCCCAGCACCCACATTGCAGCCAAGAACCGTCTGAAACTCCAATTCCAGGAGAACTCCAGTTCCAGGGGAATCCGAGACCCTCTTCTGACCTCCGCGGCATTGCACGTCACGGGTGCACAAACTTGCATGCAGACAACACATTCATACACATACGGAAATAAATAAAATTTAAAAAAATTTTAAAAAAGACTATTTCAACAATTCCTCAAACTAAAATGATGTATCACCACTTAATCTGCATGTTTTATGATACATTAATAATGAGTATAAAGGAAGACAATGTTATCACAAAGTTAAGTTAAATAGACAAAATGCCACTATTATATTTAATAATCTCTTGGCCCAGTGATCCAAATGATCCAGAATGTGCTGTAGAATTACACTAATACCACATGATAACTAAAGAGTTATACCACAGAGGGAATGATGTTTGCTAAGTATTAACTTTGTAAAAGACAGATAGAAGTCATTTATTCTCTCTTTTTCTACAAGATACATAAGTAAATATGTCATACACAATAAACTTGGATCTAAAGGAGTTTTTATGGAGTTCCTGGCTCCTGAGGTTGACAGAAAGTAATGAAAACTTGGCTCTCCTAACATCATTTGCAGTTGTCAGGCTGGGCATGAAGTAATCTTTAACAATGCATCTCTCTAATATTAACTGAAGAACATCAGTCTAAAATACAGAACTTTTTCAATATACACCTAGAAATGGGCAACACTCAGACAGATACATGTCATTAAATACAGGCAGAGGCAATTGCACCTCACATACCCATCTACATGTATCTTATGGTATGACTTACAGATAGAAAAGATGATAAAAGAGAAAGTCCTCTCATATGCTGACCACTTTATTGAAAACCATTCTAAGTTGTGACTTTCAAAGCAGACCATGTATAAGATTTCCCAGGAGTCCCTTAGTCACAATCCCTAAAGAATAAATGTCCCATTGTTTCAATAAAGTAAATCCTACAGAAATCTTTATTTACTATAAATAGTTAATATTCAGGAAGTCAGAGAATGTTATAATTTGACGCCAAAAAATTTCCATAAGAGTTTTTTTCTCTTCAAGAAAATTGAAGTTAAAATACAAAATGAATATTTTGAAATACTTTATTATATTTGTCTTATGTGTATGAGTGTATTGCCTGCCTGTATGTAAGGCACATGTGTTTTGCAGTGCTCATGGAAGTCAGAAGAGAATGCTGGATCCCCTAGAGCTAGAAAATTGTTAGCTGTCATGTGGGTGCTGGGAACTGAACCCTGGTCCTCTAAAAGAACAGCCATTGATCTTAACTGCCAAGCCATCTCTCTAGCCTCTAAAATTAATATTTTAAAAGTTCATTGTTAAGTAAGTAGTGGGGACAATATTATACAAATGCATCAGTTTGTTATTTATAGTGTTTTTTCATCTTTAAACTGTCATTAATTTTTCTCTCTTATAAACAAATTAACGTTAGTTCTGCATTTTTGTGATTGTAAATATGTTTCTGTAATAATATATAAAAGAATATATGTAGATAATAAAACTATACTAACTAATGTTTTGTATTGTAAATCTTATTTACTCGACATTTCTTTTCTTTTGAAAGGAAAAATGAAATAGTTTATATACATATAAAAATATTGAACAATATGTGTCAATGGGTATTTGTTATCCTGTTGGTGAGATGGTACTAATTGTTTTCATTCTAATCCATGTATTTTCTGATTTTTCTACTCAGACCACTTTTACAGTCTCTTCTTTGCGTATGAGAGCCAAAGCCCAAGGTCTCAGAACACAAAGTTCCTCAAGCAGGATGTGTTCTCTTCTGCTTCCCAGCTGAGGACTGTTTGCTTTACAGGTGGCTTACTCGACATTTCTAACGAGTTGCATAAGTTAGCAAATAGCGTAGGAATTGACATTAAATATTAGATTCTTGAATCCAAAAAGAATACAATCATGGAAACTTTTAAAAATGTAATAATATGGGGGCTGGAGAGACGGCTCAGGGTTTAAGAGCACCGACTGCTCTTGCAGAGGACCCAGGTTTGATTCCCAGCACCCACATGGCGGTCAAGAACTGTCTTTAACTCCAGTTCCAAGGGAATCCGACACCCTCTTCTGACCTCCGCGGCATTGTACAAACATGGGTGCACCAACCTACATGCAGACAGTACACTCATACACATAAAAAATAAAATAAAAGAGTAATAATATTCGAATTACAGGTGAAGTTAATAATTACTGTAGCAGAAATCTATAATCAAAGTCATATTGCACATATAGAAATTTTGAGTATTGATGGAGATTTCATATAAAAACACTGGTGTTTTTAACGTATCTGTAAATATATTTTCTTTTCAATATACTATATATGGTTTCTATTGTAATAGGAATGAACAGATGTTGCAGTAATTCTTACAGGAAAAGGTACTCATTACATCATTTCATTGGAGATGGTAATATTAGTATTTAAAATTTGCAATTCCACTGAACTAAATTAATTCTTTGATTTCTTTTTCACCAATACATTTTTTATTAAAAGAGAAACTCAGTATGAACAACAATTCTGTGATTACAGAGTTTGTGCTCTTGGGCATATCAGACAACCCAGAGCTTCAGGCTGTACTTTTCATCTTTTTATTTATAACTTACATATTAAGTGTCACTGGAAATCTGACCATCATCATCCTCACCTTGCTGGACTCTCAGTTAAAGACTCCTATGTATTTCTTCCTCTGGAATTTCTCCTTCTTAGAAATTGCATTCACCAGTGTTTCCATCCCCAGATTTTTGGGGTCGATAATCACTAAAGTCAAGACCATTTCCTATAACGATTGTTTTACTCAGTTATATTTCTTCATCTCTATGGGAGTGTCTGAGTTCTTTCTTCTAACTGCTATGTCTTATGATCGCTATGTTGCCATCTGCAAGCCTCTGCATTACACCATCATCATGAATCAGAAAGTCTGCTCCCTTCTTGTCCTCACCTCATGGCTGGCAGGATTTCTGACCGTCTTCCCACCACTCATGATGGCCCTCAAGCTCGACTTCTGTGCCTCCAACGTCATTGATCACTTCTCCTGTGATTACTTCCCCATTTTGCAACTCTCCTGCTCAGACACAAGGAGTTTGGAGATGATTGGCTTTTACTTTGCCTTTGTCACTCTACTCTTCATATTAGCATTGGTGATTCTGTCTTACATCTGCATCATCAGCACCATTCTGAGAATCCCATTTGCCAGTCAGAGGAAAAAGGCTTTCTCCACCTGTTCCTCTCACATGATCGTCATCTTCATGTCTTATGGAAGCTGCATATTTATCTATGTGAAGCCTTCTGCCAGAGACAGGCATCATTGACCAAAGCAGTGGCTATTCTCAGTACCTCAATTGCTCCCATGTTAAACCTTTTTATTTATACATTGAGGAACCAGCAAGTAAAACAAGCCTTCAAACATTTGGTTCATAAAGCACTGTTTTACAGAAACAAATAAATGTATAAATCATCACAGAAGTCATTATGATGATTACATACAAGAGAAATGAAAATTTTATTATCATGTATCATCTTCTATGATCCACAGCTACCTCAATATTGAGTCCTCTTTCTATGTTTTAATGTATCCTGGGTTTCCTTGAGTCTCTCTGTTCTTGCACTTCATCCTCAGAGTAGCTGGAACCCCAGGCCTGAGCTCTAGATCTCAGTTTACTTCACAATTATGAATACAAATACAGTTGCTATAAAATACAAATCCTTTTACTGGTCATTTTTAATAATAATAATAATAAAACACTTATACTCTGTTATAGGAATAAACACTTTTAACAATTATAATTTTCTAAACCCCTTTCAACATTACTAATAGGACTCTATATATGATCTATATTAAATATCTAAAGCAAACATTATTGTTTGTACCATTTACTTTATATAACTGTTGTCATTCATACAATGGACTTGTATTTTTAGATCCACAAATAATTTGAGGTTCATGATATTTTATATTTCCTAGACATACTTCAATCATGTGTTATACCTAATTTTCATGCCCAATACATATTTTATGTCAGTTTTAGGGATCAAAATCAACTTGCTAGGCTTGTTCAGCTAACACATTTATCTTCTCCCTTGCCTGTTTATCTTTATTTAATTTATTGATTAATTTTTCTATTTGATAATTTCATATATACATATTCTGCATTCTGTTTACTCTCTCCTCTTACTCTTTTCTATCTCAGTCACAACCTTGTCAACATCTCCTCAATACTAACAGCCCTTTTCCAAATTCATAACTTCTGATTTTGTTTAATGTCCCATTTAGTTTTACCATGTTGATCTAACTAATCATTGGATTGGTACTATCCACTGGAGCCTTATTGGCACACTAGTAGGTACAAAATCAAAGGCAATGACTTAAGCCTGTCCTTGAATCTATCAGGGGCAAATGGTTCAGCAGTAAGTGTGAGGGCTGCCTGAGCTGCCCATCCTTCATCCATGTCTGACTCTTTATGGGGACATTTTGTGCATATGGAGTGCATGCATCTGCAGCTATTGTGAGTTCATGATGTCAATGTCTGTATTCCACATAAAACATGACATTTCACAACTATTCTCCCCTTCTTTCAACTCTTCTATTCTTTTGGCCACCTCTTTGCAATGTTCCTTAATACATAAAGGGGATAGTACAGATGTCTTGTTTAGGGATGAGCACTAATCCATCACTTCTTCTTACTTCCTTATGGAGCTATGAGTTTCTACATTCATCATGTTCACTGGAAAAGGAAGCTTCTCTGATTAATGCTGTGAGTAGTTTGTCCATGGGTGTGAACATAAATATTAAAGGGAGCCTGATATTTTGTCAAGTTAGCTAAGCAACTATGTTGAGTTGTTCTGTAAGTTTAAGGATCCCACTGTTATTGGTTTATATCCAGGTTTACAGTAATATTCCTTCCTTCCAGTGGACTGGGTCACAAATCCAAGCAGAAAGCAGATGGTTACCTCCATTAACAGTAATGCCACTATTGTTTAATTGAATATACCTTGCTAGTAAGTTGGTCTTGAAGAGTGTAAGATTAACCATCATATAAGACTGTTACTTTATTTCTCCAGTACTCTTAAAGCTAATTTGCATAGGTGAAGCTTCCACTGTAGTCCAACTTGATTTCTATATACCAAGAATCCGAGGTATTTGGTATTTTTAGCAGTAAGGTTTTGAAAAATAATTTTGGTAGGCAACCTAGAAGAATGGCAAGACTATATTCCCTGGAGGGATCTGTGGTCTCCCTTACCAACAACTCATAGCAGAGTATCTCACTTCCTGAATAAAAGTGTTTAATTACACATAGCTTTGGGAACATCTATATTTTTTTTGTCTTTTGGAAACAGGGTCTCCCTGTAGCTCCAGCTGTCCTAGAACTCACTATGTAGATCAGGCTGGACTTGAACTCTCAGAGATCCATCTGGCTCTGCCTCCCAAGTGCTGGGATTAAAGGCATGTGCCACCACACCCTGCAATGGGGTCAGGACATCTTTTTTAAACCATGCAAGGTAACTTCTTTCAAAATTTTTTCTAAGAATTGAATTTCAGTATAACTGTTTTATTACAGAATAGTATGTTTCCATGTGGCATTTTTATACCTCCTTCATTTCATTAAGTATTCTAACCCTCAGTATATCTTATTTCCCTAACAAATTCCTCCTTAAATTTTTCTATTCCTAGTATTCCTAAAGATGAATATTTAAGTACCCATCATTACTATTAAATTGGAAATCTGATCAGAATATCCTAATTAATACTGAATTTTCTATAAAGCACTTACTCCCTATCATCTTTTGGAATATATGCATTCTATACTGTACCTCATTTGCTGTTTATAACTACATGGAAAAATCAGAACATCTCTTTATGAATAAATTGATTCTCAGTAAAGTTAAGTTAAATTACTAAGGTCATCTTTTGGAATATGTGTATTCTATACGGTATCTCACTTGCTGTTCATACCTACATGGAAAAATCAGAAAATCTCTTTATGAACAAATTGATTCTCAGTAAAGTTGAGTTAAATTACTAAGGTCATTGAGTGATAGGAGAATAGTGAAATGGTGTGAAACCTTGACTTGTAAAGCAAGTAAAGAGACAGGCAACACCACTAGACTTGCTCTAAATTATAAAATTTGGGTAATTTTTGCTACATTCCACAATGATATTATTAGGTTTTTAAAGCTAAACCTACAGGGACAAAGCTATATAAAGATGTGGCCTTCTCAAAGAAGTTACTTCTAATATCATATGTGATACATAAAATTTAACAATAATTAGTGAAAACAGGAAGTGCTTAATTTTCAATTACTTTTGAACAATCGAGTGAGCAGAAGGAAAAAGTAGAAAGTATAAAGAATATTATTCTAATAAAAATTATTAAGGGTATATATATTAAAATCAAGGGGATATATTGTCCAACCAAATTGGCAAGTCAACCCGTTATGCAGATATTGTTATGCTGTCATACTGTAGAGATTTCATTGAGATATATATATATATTATATAGGGCATATATATGGTATATATAGAGCATATATAGGGTATATATAGGGTGTACATAGGGCATATATATGGGGTATCTATATAGATACCATATATATATATATATATATATGCCCTATTATGTCTAAAATGCATTAACTAGAAGCATGTGTCTAGATTCTCTGGCTCTTACAAACTTTCTGTCCCTTCTTCCACAATGTCCCCTGAGCTTTAGTTGTTGAAACTGCATTGTAGTAATTCATGTAGGACTGGATAACTTACACTCACTTATTCTTTCTTTTGACCAGTTATGTAATCTCAGAAGTTATCTAATCACAAGTGGGCATTTCTAAATGTGTGTTAATATAAACATCACTAAACAGACTCAGTGCATTATATATATATATATATGTATATATATATGCATATTTACAAATGTATATATATATGTGTGTATGTAAAAGTAATAAAGGATGTGGTAGGAAATTTGTGATGGGGACATGGGAAAGGTACTTAGAGAGGTCAAAATAATGCAAATACAATACTTATGTATAAAATTTTCAAAAATAATAAAATTAATGATAATAATAAGAATAATAATGATGATGGGGATAATGAAGGCTCTCACTAAATTCTAGAAAACTCTAAGGTTGGAAAATATTCTGGACCATCAGGTAGCTGTCCATAATAAAAATTAAGATTTTCTGTCAGTCTATCTTTCTCAAAAGAACAGCCAAAGGGAAAATCTTCACACTTCAAGTTGTTTTTTGCTTGTTATTGTTGTCTTCTCTGCCTCACTGGACACTGTCCCCTAAGCTTCTTTTTCATGGATACTAATGCTATTATTTTTTAGGTTCCTTTGAGTTTTGTGTATATTCTTCTTCTGGCAATTTTGATTCACTGAATTGGTCCCTTGAGCCACTTGCAGAGAGAATAGATAAAACTTTAAGTGCTTCATGCTACATAAAATATATTGATGACCATCGTTTGAGATGGTCTGTATTTTTTTATTTTTGTTCTTTCTTCATTCTCTGCAGTCAAAGAAATACACTCACTGGCTAAAATGGGAAAACTTAGAGAAAAAAAATCACAATGAAAAACAAACTAGTTCCTAGGGAGAGGGAATTTTTAGAGAATTTTTTTCCCCAGGATGGCTGATATTTTCACAACCACAGCACCTCTAGGTGAAACTGTATGGAAACCACAGGTAAGATAGACACATAGAAGAGAGTAGAAGTCTTTCAATTTTCAGCACTAGTTCATTCTTCAAAGCTCAAGTTTAACAAGCAAGATATTCTGGAATTATATTTTGAAATATGTCATATTAGCTTGTGTCAATTTATGTGTCTTCCATTGATTAAAAGCAAAAATATTTAACTTTGCACCTCTCTTTCAATAGATTACAGACTGTTTTTGAACTTGTATGCTTTAAATATAGATAATCTGGTGATATTTACATTTGTCCCCATATAAATCATGCAATTACAGGATCTCTAAACCTCAATGCTTCATTTTGAGGAAAACGACAAACATTTCACAAGTGTGTTATAAGGGGTAAGCAACATAAAGTATACCAGCTTTTAGTCATTGGGATAAAAATGCTTTTAATAAATCATAATTTGAGAATTCTTTACAATCCAAAGAAAAATAAAGTAATAAAATTATTTCTGGAAACTGAATATTGCACACTTTTGAAAACATATTTATTTATACAGTTTCATCTAATTTTCAAATCACTCTTGATATTTCAATTTTATTTTGATCAGAAAATTCAGCTTAAAAAAATCAAGTGTCTCAAACTCATAAGTTTTAAAGTCATAAATACATTAAACTGTCCATTTGAATCTACACCCCTCTAAAGATAAAGCCAAACACTTTTCTAGAATACTAAATTGACTTTATAATATTTTAAGTAAGCAAGTGTTTGAAAATGATAAATTTGTTATTAATTTATTTTACTTTCCTTTATTTTATTTTTTTAATTTAATTTTTATTGATGGTTTGTGCATTTCGTACATCATTTTCCAATTCAGATCAGGCATATTTCCCTTTCCCTTCCCTCCCACCCCCATCCCATCCCAGATCATGTATTCTGCCATAACTGTCCTGCCAGCTAATGAGCTAAATGCCTAGTTTGAGCATATGTTTATCATAAAGAGTTACATATAGGAGTGTTAGTGTTTATAAAATTATTCAATGTGATTTGAGAGTATCTCTTTCCCATGGTTTAATTCTGTACCCACTAACATTGTTGAAAATTGAACTTACCTATCAATATTGAAATTAATTAACATGCATTATTCATATTTATTTAAAAAGAATCACATATTTAACTGTGAAAACTAGTAAAATATAATCTAATAAAAGTCTTCTTGGGGCTGGAGAGATGGCTCAGCAGTTAAGTGTACTAACTGCTCTTGCAGAAGACCCGGGTTTGATTCCCAGCACCCACATGGAGGCTAAGAACCATCTTTAACTCCAGTTCCCGAGAATCCGACGCCCTCTTCTGACCTCCGCAGCATTGCACAGGATGGGTGCACCAACCTACATGCAAACAGTACACTCTTACACATAAAAAATAATAAATAAAAAAGATCATCTAAAAAAAAGTCTTCTGATCATTAAATGGACAGTTAGCTTCATCCAAATGAACAGAAGTTGTCAAAGGAATTCCTTTGCCACAGCTTGCAGTGTGTGATCCCTGATGAAGTATATTGTTATGTCACTTAAAGTTGAAGATGTCTACATATTTGTGTTATCTTGCAATAAGTAATTGTCTTTTTCTCTCTTGTTTCACCCATATTATGAAAACCCTTTAAATTCCAAGGTATAATGAATGATATGTTAGGCAGTGTTATGCTGTGTGTAATTTGTGAAATGGTCTCAGGTGAGATTTAGTTGAAGAAACAAGATTTGGAAAAACACAGGGAAAGTTTTGGGAAAAAGAAATTAGACTTTCAAAGTTATTGTGTCACTAAAAGGAATGTTTATCCAGTACATCAAAAATATCTTCTGGGACCTTGCTTTTATGAGCTTACAGTCATAATGAAAGCAGGCACAGCACCTGCACAAACTCAATCAGACAAAAAGTTAGCATAGAACTGGGGAAATGGCCAGGAGGCCCCAGCGTTATCTGAGGAACTATTTGCAGCTGATCACTGCTGGGTGAGAGCTGGTCTTCTTTAAGGTAGTGATGTTAGGCTGACAAGGCTCCAGTGGGTGAACTCAAACCAAGGGACATCTGGGGACACAAACTTGGCTCAATAGGCCTTAATTTATATGACAGAATGTTTGAAATCTGAAGGGCAGGCTAAGAGTGGGATGCAGATAGGGGAGAGGGTCCAAATATGATTAAGATGCATTGTATGAAATTAATAAAAATTCCATAGAAATATATGTTGGAAAATATGATTGACAGAACTCAAACACAAAATCACACCAGGAATAAAATGCACTTAGCATTTCAGAAATAAATTGCACTAGACAGATTTTTAACATGTTTCTCCAAGGAGCATTCTTTTATCACTGGAACCTAATTTATCCGTCAACATTAAGTTTTATCACCAGAAGCTTTGCACAAATTGTCCACATTGTGACTAGTTTATTACAAGAGACATTGTTGAATTTACCATGGTAGCATGGTAAATATTCAGGAAATGGATTGTGTGAGGTTATTTTCAGAATAAAAATCTCAGAGATGAATTGTGACCGTCATATTAAAGACCACTAAGTAGCGTTTTTAATTTTGTTCTGAACTGACAAATTAAGAATTTGTCTTAGAAATTTTAAAAGTCCAATAAGAAGTAATTTGGGTTAGATGAGTGAAAGATAATGAGAAGTTACTAACGACCTGTGTTCCTCCAAAGTATAATATGGGTCTACATTACAAATAAGAAATTCACGATATGAGCTGTTAAATGTTGGAGAACATCTTCATTCTCAAGTAAAATACATCCTTGGAATGGTGTAAAGGTATAGATATGAATGTGTTTATAAGTTGCATCAAGCCCATTTAGTTAGTAAATGAGTAAACTTATTGAATTTCAAAAAAATTTTTACATAAAACCCTATTGTGACATCTATAGATCTGAATATTGGATCAAGGGCTACTGAAATTTCTTTAAGCCTATTTTTCTGATATTTGAAGAGTGTCTACAGAAACACTCATTTGGGGAGCTACAGAGATGGCTCAGTGATTAAGAGAACTGGCTGCTCTTACAGAGGACCCGGGTTCAATTCTCAGCACCCACATGGCAGCTAACAACTTTCCTAACTCCAGTTCCAAAGGATCTGACACTGTCTTCTAAACTTCATGAGTGTAGAATAACATGGGAGCATATAAATACATATAGGCAACACATTCATATACATAAAGTAAAAATAGTAAATAAAACATTAAAAAATAAATATTCATTTGAAGAGATGTTCTCATTAACTATTCCAGCATCTCCAAAGATATTTCATCACAGCGTTTCCCACATTCCTTCACAGTTTTAATCAGTAGGAAAAAGCAATTAATTGTAGTATTATACCCAAAATGTTAAAATGAAAGTAGGGTAAGAAGAAAAGTAAAGATAGAAAAACTAAAAAGGATGGAAATAGAAGACATTATGCTAAGTGAAGTAACACAGTCCCAGAAAAACAAACAACAAATGGTATCCCTCATCTGTGGATGCTAGCATCAAATACCTAGTAGTAAGACATATGTATATGTATATATGGCTTAGTTTGCCTTATATAGACATATACATGCATATATATATATATATATTCTTTTACCTGAAAGCAAATGTACTATTATAATGTTAATACCTTAATGGGATCTAGAATTAATCTACCACTTATTTTCAGACTTTGTAATTGTGGTATATGGGGGGAGGGTATGTATGCATACTTTAGAGTGATATAAAATTAAAGGAAAAATTGAATTCCTAAACATGTTTTGGAATTAAGATACAGTTTACTTTCAGACATCATAATTTTGGTATACGTGTGAAAAGCATATATGCATATTTTGGAGCAATACAAATTGTAGGGAACAACAAAAGGACTGGGTCAAAGAATTGACTGAAACAGTAAACTTCATCCCCAAACATTAAACCTCTGCATAGAAAAACTTTAAGAAGACTGGAAAAAAGATGCAAGACATGTATGGCAAATGTTTGAACACAGGTGGGGTGGGAGGCATGGTAAGAGGACTGAGTCTAAAGTTAGACTGAGAAATGTGGTATGAATTGCACAAAACTTCAATAAAAATGTAAAAAAACTAAAAAGGTAGAAAAATAAAATGTGTTGATACATTGCACTACAAAATAGTAATAATGTAACATCTGTTTTAAAATATGAATCCCAATTTCAGTATATTAGTGCCAGAACTTAGGTCTAGATTTAAAAACGAATTTTGTTTTGGATGAGACAGTGCTTTTCAACCTTAAGATTAATTTGGGGGGACTTATTAATACGTGTAGGAGCGTTTTCTCTTCCTGCATATATGTGCCACACATGTGTCAGTGCCTCCAGGGGTCACAAGAAGGCATGGGATCTCATGGAGTTGGAGTTAATAATGAAAGGGAGATGCCATGTGAGTATCAAATACTAAACTTGGGTTCTCTTGCAGCAAGGATTTTTTTCACCACTGAAATACCTCTGCAGCCCCATACCTCAAGATATAATCAAACCAAACCGATCCATTAATAACAATAATCCTGGAAAAGCAGTGAATTGAAAGATGAAGTACACAGAAATATTAGAAAACAACAAATATTTCATGAATTTAAATTCATGTCAATAAAATGTGTGCGCCTTTACATATACTACATTTATAATTTTTCTATACAAATAATTTATAACAACTACTTAACGTCTTGTAAATGAGAAAATGCATCTTATAAATCAAAAATAAAAACCTAACACAAGCTAGAGTATGTTGTAGAGAATGGTATCTGGCATCAGATAGTGAGTAAACAGCAAATATTATTAACTGGACAAATGCTTCCACAAATTAAAGTGACAATGGAGACAAAGTGTATCAAAAGTTTTGATAATAAAATCAGTATTGACTTTCATGAATGTGCCAGGTAAAAGTAGAGTTGACAGGTGAAGAGAATATAGACTGAGTGCAGTGGCTTGAGGTGAATGGTAAAATGTAAAGTGTTTACTACACATGTGAACAATGGGTGTCATTGCTATGTCATGGAAATAGCGAAAGCAGCCAGAAACGTGATTTGGTTGTCATTACATAATTCCACATACAGATACAGTCATGTATGTGTGTGGGTAATTTCCAAATGTTTCATATTTTTATTACTCACAGTTATCCTGTCAGATTGCCTTTTATATAGAAGAAACCTAGTATTTTTAAGATGAGGGAAAGAAACAAAGAGACTTAATTGATACTCAGTTTGTTAAGTCGTCCTGAATAATAGATCCACTTAAACTTCCTTTTTTTTTTTTTTCGCGGTTCTTAGCCTCCGCCTTTAACGGCTGTGCTTTCCCCACAGCATCCCCTTAACCTTCCATGCATCTGTATTGGTTGAACTATCATCCATCATTTTTATGAAAAGCAAAAACTTCCTGATGTCACTGGTCTTGGATCAGGGTCACTGGATGATATGTTAGCTACTCTGATCTGTTCTCAGTATGATTTGTTACTGGTTACAACCTTACCTAAATGTGTAAGAGTTCCTTTGAATCTACATTTTCACCAGAATATTTTTACAATCTCTATTATAAGAAGGTGAGATACTATTGCATTATAATTTAGATACAAAACTTTTTCTTTTTTTTTTTTTTTTTTTTTTTTTTTTTTTTTGAGACAGGGTCTCCCTTTAGTCCCAGGCCTAGAGCTCACTCTGTAGACCAGGCTAGCCTTGAACTCACAGAGATCCGCCTGCCTCTGCCTCCCAAGTGCTGGGATTAAAAGCGTGTGCCAAAACATTTTTTCAAAGTGCATTTGCTAAAAAGGAAAAGAATGAAGGGTCCGTATCAGTGAATGGCTTGATATTTCTCTTGAAGGTAGAAATAGCATACTACTCTAGCACTTGATTTGTCTTGTCCTGAATTACACTTGTCTCTTTATGGTTTTACCTTTAAATTTGGCAGCTGGCAAGAAGTAAGTACAGAATGAGAAACCATACAGAAATAACAGAATTTATCCTTCTGGGACTGTCAGATGACCTCAAGCTCCAGATTGTGATCTTCAGCTTTCTCTTTGTCACCTACGTGCTCAGCACCACTGGGAACCTGACCATCATCAGCCTGACCCTGCTGGATTCCCACCTGCAGACACCCATGTATTTCTTCCTCAGGAATTTCTCCATTCTAGAAGTTTCCTTCACAACTGTCACTATACCCAAGTTCCTAGACACAATGATACTCAGGAGATAAAACAATTTCCTTCAACAATTGCATAGCTCAGTTATTCTTTTTCATTCTCTTGGGAGTCATGGAATTTTACCTTCTGGCTGTCATGTCCTATGATCGGTACATTGCCATCTGCAAGCCACTGCATTACCTGACCATCATGAGTCGAAAAGTCTGCATAGTACTGGTCTTCACCAGCTGGCTGGTTTCATTCTTAATCATCTTCCCTTTGCTCATGTTGCTTCTGCAGCTTGATTACTGCAAGTCCAACATCATCGACCATTACACCTGTGATTATTTTCCCCTGCTGCAGCTTTCCTGTTCTGACACAAAATTCCTGGAGATGATGGGGTTTGGCTGTGCTGTGTTTACTCTGATGTTCACTCTGGCATTGATATTTCTGTCCTACGTCTACATCATCAGAACAGTTTTGAGGATTCCTTCTGCTAGTCAGAGGACAAAAGCCTTTTCCACTTGCTCTTCCCACATGATTGTCATCTCCATCTCTTATGGCAGCTGCATTTTCATGTACATCAAACCCTCAGCAGAGGAGAGAGTGTCTTTGAGCAAGGGAGTTGCTGTGCTAAATACCTCAGTAGCTCCCATGCTGAACCCCTTCATTTACAGCCTAAGGAATCAGCAAGTCAAGCAAGCCTTCATGAGCATGGCAAAGAAGATGGCGTTTTTCACAAGAACATGAAATAATGTGACATTTGTAAGAGATACATTGAAGACCAATTCAAAAGCTAAACAAGAGATATCACTCTGCTCAATGTGGTTCTCCCCCCACCCTCTTCATTCATTTTTTTTTCTGACAGAGATATTCTATAATACTCTTATATACTACATCTTACCTAATAATTTAATAAGTAATTTTTGTATATTATTTGTTCAATTTAAATGTTTTTAAAAAGAATTTCTAATACTCTAGTCTTCTGTTTGATAGTAAAGATTTTTAATTTATGTTAATTTTACAAGTGTAATTGACTTCTGAGTTATATTCAGAAAATATTATCTGTAGAAATGGGAGAGACACTTTATAACCATTCATAAATTTGACTTACTGGAGATGGAGAGATGGCTCAGCAGTTAGGAGCACTGACTGCTCTTGCAGAGGACCTGGGTTCAATTCCTACCACCCACATGGTGGTTAAGAACTATCTTGGGCTGGGCATGGTGGTGCATGCCTTTAATCCCAGCACTTGGGAGCCAGAGGCAGATGGATCTCTGTGAGGTCAAGGCCACCCTGGTCTACATAGCTAGCTTCAGGCCAGCTGGGACTAAGGGAGACCCTGTCTCAAAAAAAATTTTTTTTTACTTACTAGACATTGAAAATGTAATTTTGTGGTTTCTAAATTTTTATATTTAAATACTCTAAGCTTATCACCAATTCTTTCAAACAAATTTTAGATGCCACATCAAGAAATAAAAATGGTATTTTCATATATAATGTAGAAACATTAGTTCATGCTTATTTATGTTCACATAATTAGCTTATTGAAGATATAGTAGATACAATTACTAATTTAAACATTCAGTAAAAGTGTTAGCTAGACATTTATATTTTGAACTTCCTAAGCATTCAATATATATTATCATTTTTTTTTATTTTTGCCACATATTTTTATTAAAAAATTGAGGTTTTGGAATTTCATACAATATTTCTTAATCAAATTTAGATCCATTCCCCCTTTCTTGCCCCCATTTTGCTGGAGCTTAAGCATCTTTTTCTCAGTCTTCTTTAAATTTACTGCTTCGTGCAGAAGTTTACTGTTTCTGTCAGTTCTTTGACCCAGTCTTTTTTGATGTTGCTGTTCCTTCCAATTTGCATCACTCTAAAATATGCATATTTACATGCCACACATATGCCAAAATTATGACATCTGAAAATAAACTATAGATTAATTCCAAAACATGTTTAGGAATTCACATTTTCTTTTGGGTTTTTTTTTTTTCTTTTTGGTATTTTTGAGACAGGGTCTCCCTTTTAGTCCCAGCTGGCCTGGAGCTCACTCTGTAGACCAGGCTGGTCTTGAACTTTCAGAGATCCAACTGCCTCTGGCTCTCCAGTACTAGGATTAAAAGCATGCACCACCATGCCTGGCTGGATTCACATTTTGACAGTAGAGTTGTATGCAGGTAATGAAAAAATATTCCTTTACATTCCTACATTACATAGCAAGTTAATGAGTAGCACCAGGTATCATATTTACTAAAAAAGACATAAAGAAAAAAGGACTTATACTTTTTGCCTTACAAATAGAGATTTGGTGCTAGGACCTAAAAATAAGGGACACCATATGTCATTTTTACCCCAGGACTGTGTTACTTCACTTAGCATAATGGCTTCTAGTTCCATTCATTTACATGCAAAGTTATTGATGTCATCTTTCTTTACCGTGGCATAGAATTCCATTGTGTAGATGTATAACCCCTATGGAAAGCAGTGTGGAGAACTCTTAAAAGATGCAAAATGAGCCTACCACCTTACCCAGTCATACAAATCCTGGGCATATACCCACAAGACTCATCCTATCACAGAGATACATGTATGTCTATGTTTATTACAGTTCTCTTCACAATAGCAAAGAGCTCGAAGCCACTCAAATGACCCTCAACTGATGAGTGGATAAAAAAAATATAATACATCTACACAATGGAATTCTATTCACATATTAAATTGGATTATCTTTAGTATTTATGTCATTACACTTACCATGACATCATATATATTAATTGATACTTGTTAAAAATAAGAATTCGGGCTGGAGAGATGGCCTAGCAGTTAAGAGCGCCAACCTCTCTTACAGAGGACCCGGGTTCGATCCCCAGCACCCATATGGCGGCAGAACTGTCTGAAACTCCAATTCCAGGAGAACTCCAGTTCCAGGGAAATCCGACACTCTCTTCTGACCTCCGCGACATTGTATGACACGAGTGCACAGACTTGCATGCAGACAGTACATTCATACACATACAGAAATAAATAAAATTAAAAAAAAAAAAAAAGAATTCATGGAGAATGACAGGGCGGACTTCTCAGTCGGCAGGTTCCAGGACCTTCTCAGCCCTGGCACCTCTGGCTCAGGGTTCCAGGACCATCGGAGCCCTGTTGCTTCCAGCCCAGGGTTCCAGGACCATCCCAGCCCAGTCTCTTCCAATGCAGGGTGGGTTCCAAGACCATCTGAGCTTCATTGCTTCAGGTGCAGGGTCTCTATTGCTGCTCCAAACACCAGACTGGATCAGGTAAAGGCCCTATGGTCACCTTGGCAGTGACAGGATTAGGCACACAAAAGCCAGTGCTGCCCACCCCCTTGCAGCCATGCTGGTGGGAACAAAGAAGGTGACTCAGAGTACGAAGTAACAGAAGAGACAGCAAACCTTCCATACTAGAGGAGCAGGCCTTCAACAAAATGAAGAAGCACTTCAATTTCTCATCAGAGTATAAACTACAAATCAAATACACATGCCAAGAGCAATGAAGGAAAATTCAATAACATGGGAAAAGCAAATAATAAATCCTCAACAAAATCTAGCAGTCCTATAGAAGACTCCAACAATGAGTTCTCCCTGGAGATAACCCAGGACACAGATCTTAAAATAACAATAACAGACATACTCAAAGAAATCAAGGGAGAGAATGACAAACTCAGGAATGAAGTGGAAATATTGAAAACATTCCACACTGAACTGAAACAGGAAACCCACCAGCAAGTCAAGGATCTAGAAGGAGAGAATGGCAAACTCCAAAGCAAACTGGAAATACTAAAAAGAAATCACAGGATGAAGTGAAAAGCAAAATTACACACTCAACCAAACAGCAGGAAGAGATGAGAGAAAACCACAGTAACAGATTGGATGAAGCAGAATGTAGAATATCAACACTGGAAGACAAGGTGGAAGAACTGCAATGTTCAAACAAACAGTATGATTTTTTTAAAAATCACAAGCACACATCTCTCAATAATAACTTTAAATATTAGTGGGTTGAATTCCCCAATCAAAAGACATAGACTGGGAGAATGGATTAGGAAACAAAACTCATCTATATGCTGTCTACAAGAAACCCATCTTAACTTCAAGGATAAGCACAAACTTAAAGTGAAAGGATGGAAAAAAATATTCCAAGCAAATGGTACCAAAAAGCAAGCAGGAGTTGCTATTCTAATATCAGACAAAATAGACTTCAAAGTAAAACTAATCAGAAGAGACAAAGAGGGCCACTATTTCCTTATCAAAGGAGCAGTTAATCATGAAGATTTCACAATCATGAATATATACACATCAAACTCTGGTGCACCAAAATTTATAAACACAATTCTACAGGACCTCAAGAGATAGGTCAACTGGATAAAGAATAAACAGAGAGACATCTGACCTGAACAATATAATACACCAAATGGACCTCACAGATATCTACCAAATATTCCACCCAAACACCAGAGAATGTAATTTCTACTCAGCACCCCACAGAACATTCTCCAAAATCAACCACATACTGTGACACAGAAAAAAATCTCTACAAATACAAAGCACTGAAATAACTTCATGCATTCTATCAGATCACACTGCAACAAAGTTCAATATCAACACCAGAATAAGCTCAACTATCTACAAGAACACATGGAGACTAAACAACACACTCCTGAATAATGAAAGGGTCAAGGAAGAAATAAAGAAATAAATAAAAACATTCCTGAAACTAAATGAAAAAGATAATACAAGATAGAAAAACCTATGGGATAATTTAAAAACAGTCCTAAGAGGAAAGTTTATAGTGCTTGGTGCCTACATTAAAAAAGCACAAAGAGGACAAACAAACAAACTAACACTGCAGCTAAAAATACATGAGAGACAAAAACAAATGAACCCTAAACCCAACAGACAGGAAGAAATAACAAAAATCAGACCAGAAATCAATGAAATAGAAACAAAGAAAACAATACAAAGAATCAGTGAATCCAAAAGTTGGTTCTTTGAAAGGATAAACAAGATAGATAGATCCCCTATCCCAGTTAACCAAAAGAAAGAAAAACTCCAAATCAATAGTATTCATGGTGAGAAAAGAACCATCACAACAGAGAAAAGATCCAGAAAATTATAGAATACTTCCAAAACATATACTCTACTAAATTTGAAAACATAAGAGAAATAGATCAATATTTGAAATCCTGGAATTCACCAAAGCTTAACCAAGAAGAGACTGACAGCTTGAACAGACCCATAATATATGAGTAAATTTAAAATCTAATAATAAACTTCCCAACTAAAAAATAGCCCAGGCCCAGATGGTTTCACAGCAGAATTCTATAAAACATTTAAAGAGGACTCGAAACCATTATTACTAAAACTCTTCAGAAGAATACAGAGGGAAATCTCCCAAATTTCTTCTACGAAGCCAGCATCACTCTAATACCAAAACTAGGCAAAGATAAAACCAAAAAAGAAAACTATAAACCCATCTCATTAATGAAAATAGATGCAAAAATTCTCAACGAAATACTTGCAAACAGCATACATAGGGACATCAAAAAAACCAAGTTGGTTTCATTCCAGAGATGCAGGGATGGTTCAACATATGTAAATCAATAAATATCATAGAACACATAAATGGACTGTAACACAAAACCCACATGTTCATCTCAATTGATGCAGAAAAAGCTTTTGACAAGATCCAGCATCTCTTCATACTTAAAGTCCTAGAGGGAATTGGAATGGAGGGAATATTCCTCAACATAATCAAAGCCATATACAATAAACCCACAGCCAACATCAGCCTAAATGTAGAAGAGTTAGAAGCATTCCCGTTAAAGTCAGGAACCTGGCAAAGCTGTCCACTATCACCACTCCTCTTCAATATAGTGCTCGAAACACAGGCTAGGGCAATAAGGCAAGAAAAGGAAATTAAAGGAATACTAATTGGAAAGAGGAGGTCAAACTATGCCTTTCTGCAGACGATATGATAGTTTACTTAAGAGATGCTAAAGACTCCACCAGAAAACTCCTAGAAACAATTAAGAGCTTTAGTAAAGTGGCAGGATACAAAATTAACCTAGAAAAATCAGTAGCCTTTCTTTACACCAACAATAAGCAACTTAAGAAAGAATACAAGGAGACCTTCCCAATCACAATAGCCTCAAAAAATACCTAGGAATACACTTAACCAAAACCACCAAAGATCTCTACAACAAAAATTATAAACTCCTGAAGAAGGAGATTGAAGAAAACATCAGAAGATGGAAAGACTTCCCATGCTCATGGAGTGGAAAAATTAATAGGGTAAAAATGTCCATTCTACCCAAATTAATATAGAGACTCCATGCAATTCCAAGTAAAATCCCAAGGACATTCTTGACAGGCTTGGAAAAAAATTCTTAAATTCATATGGAACAACAAAAGACCCCGAATAGCCAAAACAACCCTGAGTGAAAAGAGCAATACAGGGAGGATTTCTATACTAGACATCAAACTATACTACAAGGCTATAGTCATAAAAACATCCTGGTACTGGCACAAAAACAGACCAAGATCCAAACTTGAGCACACACAATTTCAGCCACTTCATATTCGACAAGGGGGCCAAAAAGACTCATGGAGGAAAGACAGCATACTCACCAAATTGTGTTAACAAAACTCGATCACCACTTGTAGAAGAATAAAGTTAAACCCCTACCTCTCACTCTGTACAAAAATCAACCCCAAATGGATCAAAGACTTCAATGTGAAATCCATAACTCTGAAGATGATAGAAGAAAAAGTTGGCAGCAACTTACAAAACATAGGTGTAGGAAAAGACTTTCTTAAAAAATTTTTATTTTATTATTTATTTCTGTATGTGTATGAATGTACTGTCTGCATGTAGGTCTGTGCACCCGTGTCCTGCAATGCTGCGGAGTTCAGAAGAGGGTCTCGGATTCCCCTGGAACTGGAGTTCTCCTGGAATTGGAGTTTCAGACGGTTCTCAGCCGCCATGTGGGTGCTGGGGATCGAACCCGGGTCCTCTTCAAGAGCGGTCAGAACTCTTAACCGCTAGGCCATCCCTCCAGCCCGGAAAAGACTTTCTTAATCAGACAGCAGCTATGCAGGAAATAAGGTTGACAATTGACAAGTGGGACCTTATTAAACTCAAAAGTTTCTGCATAGTAAAAGAAACAGGAAAGTGAAGAGAAAACCCACAGAGTGGAAGAAAACTTTCACTGCTGATATAGCTGACAGAGCATTAACTTCCAGAATATATAAACTACTCAAAAAACAAAGAAGTAAGAAAACAAATGACTCTCTCAAAAGATGAAGTAAAGAGCTGAGCAGAGACTTCACAAGTTAGGAAACAGAGATGGCTGAGAAACATCTTAAAAAGTGTTCAACATCACTAACAATTGAGGAATACAAATTAAAACCATTTTAAGATATCATCTCACCCCGATAAGGCTGGCAAGGATCAAGAAAACAAATGATACCAAATGCTGGAGAGGGTGTGGGGAAAGGGAAACACTCACCCCCTGCTGGTGGGAATGCAAACTTGTACAACCACTATGGAAAGCAGTATGGAGAACACTTAAAAGACTCAAAATGAGTCTACCACCTGTCCCAGCCATACCACTTCTGGGAATATATCCATCAGACTCTTTCTACCACAGAGGTAGATGTACAGCCATGTTTATTGCAGCTCTCTTTACAATAGCAAAGAGCTAGAACCAACCCAAGTGCCCCTCAACCAACGAGTGGAGAGAGAAAATGTGGTACATCTATACAATGGAGTTCTATGCAGTGGTTAAGAAAGATGACATCATGAAATTTGCAGGTAAATGGATGGTACTAGAAGATTTCATGCTAAGTGAATCACCACAATCCCAGAAAAACAAAAGACGAATGGTATCCCTCATCTGTGGATGCTAGTACCAAGTACCTAGATGTAAGACAAACTGAGCAACATTAATGTTACATTCCTCATGATTTAAAGACAACTGTGCTCTTGCATTGTGAATCCCTAAACAGGTTCTAGAGCTGACCTAACATTTATTTTCAGACCTTGGGTTTTTGGTACATTATGGAGGGTATGTATGCATCTTTTAGAGTAATATGGGATTAAAATGGAAAGATGCAAATCAAGAAATATGCTATGGAAATAACATACAATTTGTTTCCAAAAGGTACAATTTTAATATAGGTACAATAGGCTGGTGCAACTTAGCCTTTCCAGGTGCTTAAATACCATACTTAACGCCCATACCAATTTGGCTGAAGGACCTAAGGTATAACTTTGTTCCTTGCCCTCAGAGGTCAAACAAGCCTTAGGGGATTATGCATAGGGGCATCTCTCGAAATGTCCTGCTAATGCGGGTCACCAGTCTTCCTGTTCAGGGAAGTCTTGGAGATCCACTAATGGGACTTCAGCCAATGTCCAGCTCATGCTTCAGAAAAGGAAGCCTGGTCTAACAAGACCTGATTTTGTCTTCGAGTGGATGGAACTGGTAAATGAAAAGCTGAAAGGAGAAAGGCGCTCCCACCCTCCTCCCCCACCAAAAAGAATAAAAAATCCTGAGAGACCCCTGAGGACCAGTTCCTCAACTGACCTTGAGAAAACAAAAACCTTGGTTAATCTGACCTAACTGTGTGGACTTAAGCATTCAAAAGGAAAGCACAACCAGATACAAATAATCAGTAAGACTAGAGAAACTGTACTGCAGACATAGAACTTGAGATCTTAGTAAAAAGACAAAAAAGAGACAGAGACAGAGACAGAGGAGAGAGAGAGAGAGAGAGAGAGAGAGAGAGAGAGAGAGAGCTGTTGTTTGTCCTGTCTTCAATTCTTACTGGCAAGTGCATCAACTCTGTGGCTGCCACCACTTTTGGCACTCCTCAAAGACATGAGACACAGCTTTTTAATCTTCCAATATGGACTGAGGACTCATGTCACTCCTAGAATCCTCCAAACCTTCAATGTCAGATGGGGTCTACTGAGATATCCAGCTTGTTGACTAAACAGCTAAGGGGATGTCCGCCTCATCAGAATGTAGACTACCATTGTTGGACTACCTGGGCTATATCATGGAGGCCAGTGCAGGGGGATCATAACAGGAGGCATGCTTAGTGGTGTTCATTTGGGGGACCATGGGAGGGAAAGACCCCAATGTGGAGCAAAAGTGCAGGATTGATGGTTGTTTGGGATTGCCAAGGAGGAAACTTAGAGCACTTCCTTAAGGAAAACATGACATCTTTTGGGAAAAAAATGCTCCAATTCAAGTAATATGTGTATATATATATATACATAACTATGTATATATGTACATGTACTGTAGCAATACAAGTTGGAGAGAACAACAAAATAACTGAAAAAAATGATGCAGGACATGTATGGAGAATGCAGGGACTAGGGTGGGGTGGGTGGCATGGAAAGGGAAGTGACTTTAGATTTGATCGAGAAATGATGTATGACCTATGGAAAAAGTTCGATAATTTAAAAAAAGACCTAGAGTGAGCTGATCTGGAGGGTACATCCCTCAGCATAATGAAAGCTGTATAAAACAAAACCACAGCCAACATTCCAAATGGAGAAAAACTGCAAGCATTCCCATTAAAATCAGCCCAGCTAACCAGCCCAGAAAAATATCTCTATACCTGAGAGAGTGCCACTTTTGTGTTAGGGATTGTCATCAGTTGTCTAATTGAACTTAAGGCTTACTTAATAGGCAAGAATCCATGCTTTGTTCTGTAAACATAGCCAGCATACCTACAGCTAAAGAGGCAATTCACCCCAGAGTAGAGCCTACTACAGTCACTTTTCTAATCCATTGTGAGTTCTTATATTCTAAATATTTATCCATAGATTCACAAATAAATATACCTCTCAGCACTCATCATTAAAACTGATGAAAACACAGAATAAGTGCCTTGCCACTGTGGAGACATTTACAAGGAAACCCTACATGTATGGTCAGGGAAAATAGTCAAATATAGTCAAATATGAGGGCAGAAAAACTGTGGCCATAGAATCAGGAAGTCAGGTGTTAGATATCCTGGACATGATCTGGACTTTTCATCAATGTAATCACACCAATATGGTTTCCTAATGAAGGTAGATATATGACACGCCAATATGATGAGATAATTTCACAAAGACCCACCTCTAGGTGAGGCTCCACAGGCAATCATTTGTGGCTGATGGATGGAAAATCAGTTTACTCTAGGGACTCATTCTCTGATGAGTCATCCAAACTCAAGTGGTCAGCTATAAACACATGTGCAGGTAAGTGCCACTAATTGGGCTCAGTGCATCATATGCGTATTATGTATATATGAATCTATGTGATGCAACAATCTAGATAGAGGTTGTGAAGTCATGAGGGAGCTCAAGGGGGGAGGATGGGGTAGTGGTGATGTCAATACAGTGCTCCTGTGTGAAATCGTCAAATATTAAAAATTAAAAAAAGAAAGCAAATGTTGGTGAAGATGTTAAGAAAGGGTAAAACTTGTTCACTGTTGGTGGGATTATAGGGGCGGCCATTATGTAAATCAGTGTGGAGCTCTCTCAAAATTAGAGATAGAAATACCATGTGACCCAGCTGTACCACTCATGAGCATATATTCAAATGGCTCTATATAGTACTGCAGAGATACTTGAGCATCAGTGTATCTTGCCTCTTTATTCATAGTAACTAGGAAATTATTTATCAACAAATGAAAAGATATTGAAAATGTGGTGCATCTACACAATAAAATTTTGTTCTGTACTGAAAAATGAAATTATACAAAGTCAGAAAAGGTTTTACATTTATTATGTATTTGTAACTGGGCAGAGATGAGTGTGTGGAGGTGAAAGTATAACTATTGGGAATCAGTTATCTCCTTCTACCATGTGGCCCCTGGTGACCCAGTTGGATTTGTAGGGTTTGATGGCAAGGGACTTACCCACTGAACCATTTTGTTCACCTCACTGTTGTTTTTAAGTATTTAGTGATGGCTTACCATTAACATTGAGAAACTATATATTATTAAGGATAATTATGATAATCAATGGTTAAAGTTTAATGATATCAAAACAATTCTATTTTCATATCCCTTNACTCCAGCACCCCCACCCCTCCCCCCCAACGGCCGCAGCCACGCCCCCCCCCCCCCCCCCACGACACCCCCCCCCGCTGTAGTGTCCATGTGACACAGGTAGAACGACATTCAATGCCACCCTCATATAACTCAACCCGCGAGAGAAGCCGGCCCACAGATAGGAGACCAACGAAGCGTAGAGAGACAGACGAGATTCACAGTGAGTGTGTAGGAGGTGTACTGTGTTCATACACATACCGTGTACCACACACAACACACACAACACATGAGAGTAAAAACATCTAGAGTCATTAGAAGGTTTCGCAAAATGGAAGAGAGAGCGCGACGCAGAATGACAGGGCGGACTTCTCAGTCGGCAGGTTCCAGGACCTTCTCAGCCCTGGGCGCCTTGGCTCGGTTCCCGGACCTCGGAGCCCTGTTGCTTCCAGCCCGGGCTTCCAGGACCAATCCGAGCCCAGTCATTTCTTCCACATTTGCACATGGTGGGTTCCAAGGACCATCTGCGCTTCATTCCTTCAGGTGCAGGGTCTCTTGAGCTGCTCCAATTTCCAGACTGGATCAGGTAAAGGCCCTATGGTCACCTTGGCAGTGACAGGATTAGGCACACAAAAGCCAGTGCTGCCCACCCCCTTTGCGGCCATCCTGGTGGGAAAAGAGAAGATGACTCAGCGTAGAAGTAACATAAGAGACAGCAAACCTTCCATACTAGAGGAGCAGGCCTTCAACAAAATGAAGAAGCACTTCAATTTCTCATCAGAGTATAAACTACAAATCAAATACACATGCCAAGGCACAATGAAGGAAAATTCATCATAAACATGGGAATCGCAAATGATAAATCCTCAACAAAATCTAGCAGTCCTATAGAAGACTCAACAATGAGTTCTCCCTGGAGATAACCCAGGACCCAGATCTTAAAAAAAATAACAGACATACTCAAAGAGAAATCAAGGGAGGAATGACCAACTCAGGAATTGAAGTGGAAAATATTAAAAGATTCCACACTGACACTGAAACAGGAAACCCACCCGCAAGTCAAGGATTAGAAGGAGAGAATGGCAAAAACTCCAACGCAAACTGGATCAAATACTAAAAAGAAATCACAGGATGAGTGAAATAGCAAAAATTACACACCTCAACCAAAACAGCCAGGAGAGAGAGGAGAAAACCACAGTAACAGATTGGATGAAGCAGAATGTAGAATATTAACACTGGAAGACAAGGTGGAAGAACTGCAATGTTCAAACAAACAGTATGATTTTTTTAAAAATCACAAGCACACATCTCTCAATAATAACTTTAAATATCAGTGGGTTGAATTCCCTAGCCAAAAAAAACAAAAAAAAAAAAAAAAAAAAGAATGGATTAGGAAACAAAAACTCATTCGATATGCTGTCTACAAGAAAACCCATCTTACCTTCAAGGGATATGCACCACATTAAAGTGAAAGGAGGAAAAAATATTCCAAGCAAATATGTACCAAAACAGCAAGCAGGAGTTGCTATTCTCTAATACCAGCAAAATAGACTTCCCCAAGTAAAACTAATCGACAGAGACCAAGAGGGGCACTATTTCCTTTATCAAATGGAGCAGTTAATCTGAAGATTTTCACCATCATGAATTATACACCATCAAACTCTGGGCACCAAAATTTACAAACACATTCTACAGGACTCAAGAGATAGGTTCAACTGGATAAAGGAATCACAAGAGAGAATCTGAACTGAACAATATATTACACCAAATGGACCTCATCATCGATATCTACCAAAAAATATTCCACATGACACCATGAGAATTGTTAATCTTCTACTCAGCACCCCCGCAGAACATTCTCCCAAAATCAACCAACATACTGTGACAAAGAAAAAATCCTCTACAAATACACAAGCACTGAAAATTAACTTCATGCATTCTATCAGATCACACTGCAAAAAAGCTCAATATCAACACCAGAATTAAGCTCAACTATCTACAAGAAAACATGGAGACAAAACAACACACTCTGGCTAATGAATTGGTCAAGGAAGAACTAAAGAAATAAATAAAAAACATTACTGAAAAACTAAATGAAAAAGATACTACAAGATAGAAAAACCTATGGGATTAATTTAAAAACAGTCCTAAGGAGGAAGTTTATAACTCTATGTGCCTAAATTAAAAAAAAAAAAAAAAAACAACTAACATGCCGCTTAAAAATCATGAGGAGACCCAAAACAAATGAACCATAAAACCCAACGACAGGAAGAAATACAAAAATTCAGACCAGAAAGAAATTCAATGACATAGAAACAAAGACAACAATTACAAAGAATCAGTGCATCCAAAAGCTGTTCTTTGAAAGCGATATAAACATACGATAGATAGATCCCTTATCCCAGTTACCAAACAGGAAGGAAAGAAAAAACTCCAATCAATAGTATCATAGGTTGAAAAAGAACCAGCACAACAGATAATTAAAAGATCCAGAAAATTATAGAATACTTCCAAAACATATACTCTACTAATTTGAAAACATAAGAGAAATAGATCAATATTTGAAATCCTGGAATTCCCAAGCTTAACCAAGAAGAGACTGACAGCTTGAACAGACCATAATATATGAGTAAAATTTTAAATATAATAATAAACTTCCCAACTAAAAAATACCCCAGGCCCAGACCGTTTCAAGGCAGAATTCTATAAAAACATTTTTTAAGAGACTCGAAACACCATTTTACTAAAATAACTCTTCAGAAGGGATAGGACTACGAGGGCCATCTCCCAATATTTCTTTACCTGAAGCAGCATCCACTCTAATACCCAAACCTACGGCACAGTATAAAACCAAAAACATGTGCAAAACCTATCAACCCCTTCATTAATGAAAATGATGCAAATAATTATCACCGAAATACTTCAAACGCCATCCCGAGGGACATCAAAAAAAACCACGTTGGTTTCATTCCCGAGATGCAGGGTATTGGTTCAACATATGTAAATCCATAAATATCATAAACATTAAATGGACTTTAACACAAACACATGTTCTTCTCAATTGATGCAGAACAAAGCTTTTGACACGCGATCCAGCATCTCTTTCAACTTAAAGTCTAGCAGGGGAATTGGAAATGGAGGGAAATATTCTCAACTAATCAAAGCCAATATTTACAATAACCCACCACGCCAACATAGCTAAAGTAGAAGAGCTTAGAAGGCCATTCCCGTTAAAGTCAGAAACCTGGCAAAGCGGTCCCACCCTATCCCCCTCCTCTTCAATATAGTGCTCGAAACACAGGCTATGGCAATAAGGCAAGAAAAGGAATATTAAAGGAGTACTAAATAGAAAAGAAAAAGTCAAAAATTAGGAAGTCATAGACATATCCACAGAGCCTGTGTTAACTTTCTGTTACTCTAAAATATGAATAAATAAAAAAAAAAAACTTCCTAGAAAACAATCTAAGTAGCTTCAGTAAGGTGGCAGATACAAAATTAACCTAGAAAAATCAGTAGCCTTTTCTTTACACCAACACCGAAGGCAATAAGAAACGAATACAAAGGAGACCTTCCCCCAATCACAATAGCTCAAAAAATACCTACAGGATTAAAACTTAACAAAAACACCAAAGATTACTCTATAACCAAAATATTAAACTCCTGAAGAAGGAGAGAAGGAGATTGAAGAAGAAAAACATCAGAGATCGGAAAGACTTCCCCCTATGCTCATGCGAGTGGTGGAAAAAATAATAGGGTTAAAAATGTCCTTTTTTTACTTCTACCAAATTAATTTAGAGACCTCCATTGCAACTTCCACAGTAAAAATCAAGGACATTCTTGAAAGGCTTGGAAAAAAATTCTTAAATTCATTTGGAACAACAAAAGACCCCGAATAGCCAAAACAACCCTGATGTGAAAAGAGCAATACAGGGAGGATTTCTATATCAGACATCAAAATATACACAGAGGTATAGTTATAAAAACATCCTGTTACTGGCACAAAAAAGACCAAGATCCAAACTTGAGCACACACAATCTCAGCCACTTCCTAGCGACAAGGGGGGCCAAAAAGACTCATGGAGGAAAGACAGCATACTCACCAAATTGTGTTAACAAAACTCGATCACCACTTAGAATAAAATTAAATCCCTCCTTCTCACTCTGTACAAAAAAAATCAACTCCAAATGGCTCCAACGACTTCAATGTGAAACCACAAACTCTGATGGCGATAGACTAAAAAGTTGGCAGCAGACTACAACATAGGTGTAGGAAAAACCTTTCTAAAAAATTTTTATTTCATTATTTATTTCTGTATGTGTATGAATGTATGTCTGCATACAAGTTTGTGCACCCCGTTGTTCCCGCAATGTCTTGGAGTTCAGAAGAGGGCCTCGGCTTCCCCTGGCACTGGTAGCTTCTCCTGGAACTTGGAGTTCAGCGGTTCTCAGCCGCATGTGGGGGCTGGGAATCAAAACCCGGGTCCTCTTTTCAAGCGCTGTCAGAATCTTAAGCTAGGGCCATTCCCTCAGCCCGGCCAAACGACCTTTCTTACTCGGCCAGCCAGCTTATGCCAGGAACTAGGTTGCCAATTTGACAAGCGGGACCTTATTAAACTCAAAAGTTCTTTTGCCCATAGTAAAGAAGAAAAACAGGAAAGTGAAGAGGAAACCCACAGTGTGGAAGCCGAAACTTTCACTGCTGATATAGCTGACAGAGCATTAATTCAGTAATATATAAATTACTCAAAAAATCAAAGAAGTAAGAAAACAAATGACTCTCTCAAAAAATGGAGTAAAGAGCTGCGCCGAGATCCTTCACAAATGAGGAAATAGAGAATGCTGAGAAACATCTTTAAAAATCGTGTTCAAACATCACTATACAATGAAATTCCAATTAAAACCACTTTAAGTTGTCATCTCACCCCGATAAGGCTTGCAAGGATCAAGGCAAAACAAATGTACCAAATGTCTGGAAGTTGTGGGGCAAGGGGAAATACACTCATCCCCTGCTGGTGGGAATGCAAACTTGTACAATTTTCCACTATGGAAAGCAGTATGGAGAACCTTAAAAGACTCAAACTGAGTCTTCCCACTGTCCCAGCCATACCACTTCTGGAAATAAATCCAACAGACTCTTCCTACCACAGAGGTAGTGACAGCCAGTTATGCATGGCTCTCCTTTACCATAGCAAAGAGCTAACACAACCCAAGTGCCCATCAACCAACGAGTGGAGAGAGAAAATGTCGGTACCATTCTATACAATGGGTTCTATGCCAGTGTAGATAAAAGATACATCATGAAATTTGCAGGTAATGGATCGGTACTAGAGATTTCATGCTCAGTGAATCACCACAATCCCCAGAAAAACAAGCGAGATGGTATCCCTCATCTGTGGATAGCTCGTACAGTACCTAGATGTACAGACAAAACCTGAGCACCCAATTAATGTTACATTCTCATGATTTAAAGACTACTGTGTCTCTGCAATGTGGGATCTCTAAAACAGGTTCTAGAGCTGACTAAACATTTTTTTCAGACCTGGGTTTTTTGGTATATATGGAGGGTTTGTGTGCATCTTTTAGAGTAATATGGGATTAAAATGGAAAGATGCAAATCAAGCAAATATGCTATGAGAAATAACATACACTTTGTTTTCAAAGGATACAAATTTTATATAGGTACATTAGGCTGGTGATACTTAGCCTTTCCAGGTGCTTAAATACCATACTTAACGCCCATACAAATTTGGTGAGGACCTCACACGCGTACTTAACACTTTGGTTGACTGCCTCAGAGGTAACAAGCCTTAGGGGATTATCATAGGGGCATCTCTCGATATGTCCTGCTAATGCGGGCACCAAGTCTTCCTTTTCAGGGAATCTTTGGAGATCCACTAATTGGACTTCAGCCAATGTCCAGCTCATGCTTCAGAAAAGGAGAAGCTTGGTTACAAGACCTGATTTTGTTTCGAGTGGATGGAATGGTAATGAAATGCTGATGAAAGAGGAAAGGCTCTCCACCTCTTCCCCACCCACAACAGAATAAAAACCTGAGAGACCTGAGGACCAGTCTCTCACTGACTTGAGAACACAAAACTCTGTTTATCTGGCTAACTGTTGTGACTTAAGCATTCAAAAGAACAGCACAACCAGAACATAATAATCAGTAATAGAAACTAGAGAACTGTATGCAGGGACATGAATTGAGATCTTAGTAAAAGACAAAAAAGAGACAGAGACAGAGAGAGAGAGGAAGGAGGAGAGGAAAAGAGGAATAAAGAGAAGAGAAAGAAACAGAGCAGTTTGTTGTTTTGCCTGTCTTCAATATCGTTACTGGCAAGTGCATCAACTTGTGGCTTGCCCCACTCTTTTGTCACTCTCAAAGACATGAGAACACAGCTTTTTAATCTTCCAATATGGAACTGAGGACTCATGTCAATCGAATTTCTCCTAGATCCCAAACTTCAATGCCAGATGGGGTACTACTGAGATCATCCATCTTGTGGATAAAAGCTAAGGGGATGTCAGCCTCATCAGAAATGTAGACTACATTGTGGGATACCTGGGCTATATCTCTGGGCCCGTGACAGGGGGATCATAACGAGGATGCTTAGTGGGTTCATTTGGGGGCCAATTGGGGGGAAAAGGATCCCACGTGTGGAGCAAAGTGAGGATTGATGGTTGTTTGGATTGCCAGTAGGAGGAAACTTCAGCGGCACTTCCTTAAGGGCAAACACTGACTCTTTTGGGAAAAAATATGCCTCCAATTCAAGTAATATGTGTATATTATATATATATATTATATAATATATCTATATATATTATAACTATGTATATACATATATATATTCCACCAGAGCAATACAAGTTAGAGAGAAAACAAACAAAAACTGAAAAGAAACTTTAGAAGACTCAAAAAGATGCAGGACATGTATGGCAGAGTGCAGGATGGGAGGGGTGGGAAGCATGGAAAGGGATCTGACTCCAGATTCAATTGAGAAATGGATTGTATGACTTATGGAAAACGTTTACATAACAATAAAAACAAAACGTTGGCAACTAACACAACAAAGACACGGATTGTAGAAAAGTCTTTCTAAACACAAACAGGTTTGTGAAGGGAAATAAGTCACAACGAAACAAGTGGGAATCTCCATTAAACTCAAAGCTTCTGTCGTCGAAAAAAATCAATTGAAGTTGAAGAGAAAACCCAAGAGTGGGGACAACCTTCATCAGTGATATACTGACAGAGCATTAAACATCTCCGAATATATAATACTACTCAAAACACAAAGAAAAAAAATGGCTCACTCAACTATGGAGTAAAGAGCTGACAGAGGACTTCACAAGTGAGGAGTTAAAGATGGCTAAGAGCAATCCTAAAAGTGTTCAACATTGTTATAAATAAGAAAATACGAATAAAACCACCATAGGATATCATCCAATCTCCCATAAGACTGGCTTAAGATCATGAACAACAGCCAAATGCTGGAGGGTTGTGAGGAAGGGGGGAAAGGACTCATTTGCTTCTTTTTTTTTTTTTCTAATTTAAATTAGTTTTTATTGTGCTTTGTGGCATATTCACTATATTTTTTCCATTCAGTTCAGGGCTTATTTCTTTTCTCTTCCCCCCACCCCACCCCCCTCCCCAGATCCATGATTTCTCATAACTGTCCTGACACTCTTTTCTCTCAGTTTTTTTTTTCATTTTAGTAGAATTGATAATTCATGGTACAAGCATCCTTCATGAACAAACTATTGCAGGACTGTTGTGCCAATAACTACAGCCCCAGCATCCATGGGGGTGAACAGGTTGTTGTCAATCAAGTTGATCAAAGAGTGTCAGATTACATTGCTGTAGTTTCACATTCATCCCAATCGGCAGCCTTACATTCTAAGCATCGCCCTCTTCCACAGATTGTTCGCTAGCTTAGAAAAGGGGCACAGGTGGATGAGAGGATACAAAAGTCCCTCTCTCTGGAGCTGTTGACTTGGACGGTCATTGGTCAATTCTGGCTGTTTCCTCTATGGGTGACAGTTTGTCCAGAATAACTTTGATCCTACTAATGAAAGAACAGCAATTGAGATATGGTTTTAAGCAGCACTAATAGTTACGGTAGGCTTACTTTGCATAGGTGACACAGTTTGGATATGTTAATCCATGACTTACAATTTTCCCCCTGTTATAATGACGGGGTCTTATGTGGCCTTATAAAATCTCCTAAAACTGTAGAGGATGTAAGCTTGGCATTCGCCATGGGTTATTTCCCCAAGGAGGAGCGCAATAGCACATTAGATTTGGGATATACAGGCACATGGCTGTATTGCTGCACAGTATTTCCAGGTGGTGAGGTGTAGCTGGTGCTGACGGTGTGGAGTCATTTGCTTCTGATGGGAATGTAAACTCTTAATCATCTATGGTAATCAGTGTGGTGAACGTTAAAAGACTAAAACGGAGCCTACCACCTACGCAGTCATACCACTCCGGATATAACCACAAGTCTCATCCCATGCAAAGATAAGGCACAGCTATGTTTATTTGCAAGCGCTCTTACCATAGAAGGGCGGGAACCAACCGAATGCCCTCAACTGACAAGTGGATAACAGAAATGTGGTATATCTACATTATGGAGTTCTATGCAGCAGTAAAGAAAGATATCATGAACTTTGAAGGTGAATGGATGGAACTAGAGAACGTAATGCTAAGTGAAGTAACATAGTCCCATAAAAACAAAGGAACAATGGTATCCCTCATTTGTGGATGCTAGCACCAAATACCTAGTAGTAAGGCAAAGTGAGCAGTATATATACATACATATATATATATATATATATATATATTCATTTTACTTGAAAGCAACTGTACCATTATATTGTGAATAAATTAATGGGATCTAGGATTAACCTATCACTTATTTTTAGACTTTGTTATTGTGGTATATGGGGAGAGGGTATGTATTCATACTTCAGAGTAATATAAAATTAAAGGGGGAAAATGTGAATTAAAAAAAAGAAAGACAGCATGGCATAATGCATGAGTTCTGACGGGGAGGGGGCAAGGAAGGAGAATTAAGTCTAAATTTGATTAAGAAATGTATGAAATACACAAAACTTCAATAAAAATGAAAATAAAATAAAAGTTGAGCCCTATCATATTGGTTTTTTTTACTGTTTCCATAAAATAAGATTTATGAACTATGTGTATCTCTTAAATTATGACACAGTTACTTCACTAAACTTAAAAAGTAAGAATTTATTCTTCTTAATAGACTTTACATAACACCTTTATAGTTAACACTTCATTGCTTTTATCACAAAGAACATCAAAGAAATACAAATTTGAAATTAAGACATTCATAGATATTTAGTTGATTAGAAAATAAGTTCAATGTTAAGTACTTCTGTTTCTCTTAGGTCCAAATTCTTTTAAAGAAGACCTTTAAAACTTTTCTTTCTATAAGAAGATACCCTCAGTTAAAAATTCTTGATTAACCCCCAATTTTTATATCATTGTATTTATTTCAATCACCTAGTTAGTGTAAGGATTTCACAATCCATTTACTGGAGGGTCTGAGACAGGACTATTTTAACAAGAATACTTAGAAAAGGCAGCATAAAGCACAAATTCTTCACATGAGCGAGAACACCATGTTAAGTTGTTTCTTTATTTGTTTAATATTCAGGTCTTTCTTCCTCATTTTTACCACCAAAGTATTGTTGCATGACCAAATGTTGTTTGAACGTCTCAGTTAAATAAACCATCTTTTTTAGCCAATTCAAACTTATTTAACAAAGTTCAAAGACCAGGCGGTTTATAAACATTAGCACCATTCCACAGCCACCACCCCCCATCCACAGATTTCACGCATTTGTTCTAAGGTCCATTGCAGCAAATTACTCCTCCCACCCACTCCTCAGAGCCAGCTCATCCCCTGATCTCTAGACAGCTTATCCAGAGTCTCTTTTCTTTTTCTTTAAATATTTTATTTTTATTTTTTATTTTTATTTTTTATTTCTTTTATGTGTATGAATGTACTGTCTGCATGCAGGTATGTGCACCCATGTTGTGCAATGCTGTGGAGGTCAGAAGAGGGCGTCGGATTCTCCTGTAGCTGGAGTCAAAGATGGTTCTAAGCTGCCATGTGGGTGCTAGGAATCGAACCCGGGTCCTCTGAAAGAGCAGTCGGTGCTCTTAACCACTAGGCCATCTCTCCAGCCCTCCAGAGTCTCTTCTAAAGAAGGCCAGGTCTCCCTCATCTGACTGTCATTTGCTGCTAATATTTCTTCACCCAAGGTTGGGCTCTGCTACCAATTTCTGCAGTTCTGCACTGGGTTTTTGTACAGCTGAGCTTGCATGGGTCTTGTGCATGCTGATACCATTACTGTAGATTCATATGAACAGGATTCATAGCCTTTTAGTCTTGCATCACCTCCCTGGCTCTTTCAATTAAAATCGTTCTGCCTCCTCTTCCACAATGTTCCCTGAGCCCTGGGTGGGTGAATCTGAATATAAGCAGTCTGTCTATGGAACCACATTCCATAGACTCCTAATCTTCATGGTTTGTCCATTCAGGCCCTTTTGGTTTCCTGGTCTCCTGTTTCATGGAGGAGCTTCCTTAATGAGAGTTAAGAGGTAATTAATGCTATCTTGAGTCCTTGTTCTATGATTCTTAAGCACACATATCAAAGGATACACACACACACATATATACATATATACATACATATAGATGTGTATATATATATATATTCACTTTACAGTTTGTACAAGCTTGAACTATGATATGTATTTCTTATAATTCCTAAACAATACATTTACAATTCTGATTTGTATAAATGAAAGCTTGAAAACAAAGCAAAACTTCCCACTAATATATATATATATATATATATATATATATATATATATAAAGATAGAAAGGCAGAGGTGAGCTGTGACTCATCCAGCAATGTGGCAGACAAGCAGATGGTTTGGCTACAAAAGAGGTCTGTCTTACTACAAGGAAGAAGTTTATTCTCATCCTGTACAAGGAAAAGGAAAGCTGTGGGATTAACAAAATGTATGTGTCCTTTGGCAGACGAATAGATCAGGGGTGGCTCTCTGCTTTGTAGAAGGGCCCTTAATGTTCTGGAAAATAACGAGAATATTCCCAAGGTTCTGAGACTGAAATATTTGGCTAAGGTCAGCATCAAGTCTTCAGGCACATTTCATGGGTGACATTCAAATGTCAGCACTGGGCTTGGGAACATACCTAGGTGGTAGAGTTTGTCTGTCTTGTGTTTAATCTTTTGTACTATAGACATCAGCCCTGAAGCTTCCAGGAACAGTGTCTTCATTCCAGTCGTTAGATGTGTATCAAAGCCAGGGCCTCATGCAAAGCTTCACGTTGGTTATAACAGGTTGTTGGTTATAACAGGTTGGTTATAACAGGTTGTTTGAAAATTTTATTTTCAAATTACTGCAATGTCCATGAGAGTGGAAAACAAAGAAAATGCAGCCAAATATCAACAGTGGATTATTTNGGGCTGGAGGGATGGCCTAGCGGTTAAGAGCGACGACCGCTCTTGCAGAGGACCCGGGTTCGATCCCCAGCACCCACATGGCGGCTGAGAACCGTCTATGACTCCGGTTCCAGGAGAACTCCAGTTCCAGGGGAATCCGAGACCGTCTTCTGACCTCTGCGGCATCGCACGACACGGGTGCGCAGACCTGCATGCAGACAATACATTCATACACATAAAAATAAATAAATAAATAAAAATTAAAAAAAAAAAGAGATGTAGTATTAAACTGATTTCTATTGACTTGTTGTTATACCTGTAAATTAATCAGTCTCTCAACTCTCAACAGAGAAGCTTCTTTATAGAGCAGATGGTGATCAACATGAAGAACATTGAGGACAAACTATGTGGCACTTTCATGTTTAAGATATGAACAAATACATAAGTATAGACTTTTTTGAAAGGAGGATTTATATGACTTACAGTTTGGGACCATTAATTTCACCATGATGGGAAGGGCAAGGAAGAACAGCTTTCATTACATTGGTCTAAGAAACAGAGATGGAACTTCAAAGTGGATAGATCTTATTCTTAAAACCTAATGTACAAAGTATTAAATTCTAGACACTGAATTTTTATTAGTAAAAGGAATAGTTGACTCATTTCTTCTTCACTAAATTATTTTCTTGCCTACTTACAGATTAAGTTTAGAAAAATTATCACTTATTAATATGCATTTAAAAACTTCACTGTGCAAAAAGGTCACTATTTTGGATTGAAACCAGGCAGGTCTGCTCTTGAGACTAAGCATTCTCAAATTAAACAGCACGATGAAATAAAATTCTTAGTAAGGAATCATATTCAAATCCTTAAAAGTTAAATGGAATGTTTTTATTTCTAGGGCTGGTATACTCTGATTTTCATGTAATTGAGATTATATTAATTTTAATAACTGGTAATTGTTTTTTAAAAATATTTTATTATATACTTTAGTATTTTTGTATTAAACAACTTCAAACTGGCCTGCAAAGTGGCCTGAATTCTTCATCATGTGTTAAAATTAACAAGATATTTACATTAAATTGGTCCTATTTCTATAATGCAACTTAAATTTCCAGCCCTCTCTCCCTCATCCCCTAGCCCTGTGAAAATGTTTATTAAGACCTATGGAACATTGCTGCAAGCACCCCATCAGAGAGACCATGTATTCCTTGCAGATAATAAGGGAATTTAAATGCAAACTTAGATTGTTACCTCATGATCCTAATATTTGTTTCACTAAACAGTCACAACCAGAAGTTGATTTATTACTGAAACTAAAATGATAGTGATTCATATTCTCCTGCCTGAAATATGCTACACAATCACCGTTAAGATACATAAAACACCAGGGTTAAGCAACTGAATGTTTTGTATAAATTTAAAAACAATAGAATTTTATCTCTAAATGCAAACAACGATGTGATTGTTTTCTAGGAATCCACTACTGAAAGTGTGGACTGAAATGGGCCACAGAAGTTTATATGATAGGATATGACATAGAGCATAGTTAAAATTTCAAGGGGGAAGGAAAGCAAGCTGAAATTTTCTGAAAAGCCTAGGAGACTTAACAGTGCCAAAGTGAAAATAAAACAACAACAACAAAAATAAATGTGATATACTTACATAACAGACTACTATTCAGCTAAAAAGATCATGTCATTTCTCATGCAGAGAACTGGAACTCAACATGTAAAACAAAATTAGTAAGACTAATGGAAATGTTGCAGGTTTTCACAGGTGATGGACACTTGGGCTGGTTCCAGCTCTTTGCTATTGTGAAAAGAGAAACAATAAACATGGTTGTGCACATATCTCTCACTTTTAGTCTTTTAATAGTTCTCCATACTGCTTTCCATAGGGGTTGCATAAGTTTGTGTTTCCACTAGCAGTAGATGAGTGTTCCCCTTTCCCTACAAGCTCAACTGATGATTTGATAATAAAAATGTGGTACATTTACACAATGGACTTCTATGCAGCTGGAAAGAAAAATGATATCATGAAATTTGCAGGTAAATGGATGGAACTAGGAGCCATTATGTTTAAGGAAGTAACACATTCTCAGAAAAACAAATGACATATGGTGTCCTTCATTTATGGATTCTAGTACTAAATCCTTATATGTAAGTCAAGGTGGGTAAATTGTGGGATAATACCATATTGACTGATATTGCTATAGACAGAACTTGAAGTTTATGTCTCTATTTTTTTGAGTTTTAAGATTTATGAGAAAGAGTAAGTCTCTTTTTTGAAGACTATAAAAAATGGTTTATTGTAAAAGAAATTCAAGAATAGCCAGTTAAATTCTTATCTGCATTCTGCCCACTAGAGCCAAGATGCATTAAACGCCTTTAAATCAAGAGTAAGGACACAAGACTACATTTAGGCTGTGATTCAAATTCAGTAAGAGGCAGATGCTGAGGTCTCCTGCAAGCCAGCACGAAGGGTTTGCTAAGGTCAAAGCACGAGTTGAGCAACACAGAGCTGCTGGACTTTGAGGTATAACTGGGCAAAGAAAGACTGTATGCTATTTTGTGGGTGAACTTAGTTGACTGAAATTTTACCGACCCCCTTTTTTTTTTTTTTTTTTTTTTTTTTTTTGGTTTTCAAGACCGGGTCTCCCTGTAGCCCCAAGCTGTTCCTTGAATCACTTCTCTAGACCAGGGCTGGCTTGAACTCATTAAAGAATCCGCCTTGTCCTCTGCCTCCCAAGTGCTAGGATTAAAGGTGTGTGCCACCACGCCCAGTCCGTTGACTGAAAATTAACACAGCTGTATTTATGATTTGCGAGATCAAGATTACGGTCTTTTGAAGAGAAAGAAGTTGTATAAAAAAAACTTTCTATTGGGGACTGGAAGAGATGGCCTAGGGTTAAGCGCACCGACCACTCTTACAGAGGCTCCGGTTTAGATCCCCCAACCACCCACATGGCGGCCAAGAACCATCTGAAACTCCAATTCCAGGAGAACTCCAGTTCCAGGGGAATCCGAACAACCTCTTCTGACCACCGCGGCCATTTGCGCACGACACGGGTGCACAAAAATTGCATGCAGACAGTACATGATACATTCCACAGATGAGGAGCGATAACCATTTCATTTTTTGATTTTCGGGACTGTGCACTTCACTAAAACATATCTTCCCTCCATCCATTTACCTGCCAGTATAATGATGTCATCTTTCTTACTACTGCATAGAACGAAATTGTGTAGATGCACCACATGTTCTCTATCCACTCCTCCAGTTGGCGACGGAATTGGTTCGGTTACGCATTTTTGCTATGTGACACAGAGCTTCAGTTAAATATGGCTGTGCATGTATCTCTGCAGTAAGATGATTTTGTGGGTATATACCCGGTAGTGTGTATGGATGGGTCAGGTGGTAAGCTTCATTTGAGTCTTCTGAAGGTTCTCCACACTGCTTCCCTTAGTGGTTGTACAAATTTATGTTCCCCCCAGCAGTGGGTGAGTGTTCCCCCTTCCCCACAAACTCTCCTCTCAGCACTTGGTATCATTTGTTTTCTTGATCCTAGTCAGTAGTATCAGAGTGAGATGATATCTTAAAGTGGTTTTCATTTGCAGTTCCTTAACTTTTTTAAGACGTTTCTCAGCCATCTATAATTCCTCACTTGTGAAGTCTCTGTTCAGCTCTTTGCTCCGTCTTTTGAGTTATTCATTTGTTTTCTTTCTTCTTTGTTTTTTGAGTAGTTTATATATTCTGGAAATCAATGATTTGTCAGATGTATCTGTGGTGAAGGTTTCCTCCCACTCTGTGGGTTTTCTCTTCACTTCCTTGATTGTTTCTATTGATGTACAGAAGCTATGGAGTTTAATGAGGTCCCATTGTTAATTGTCGATCTTATTTCTTGCACAGCTGCTGTCTGATTTAGGAAGTCTTTTCCTACGCATGTCTTGTAGGCTGCTGCCAACTTTTTCTTCTACTGCTTTCAGAGTTTGGGGTTTCACATTGAGGTCTTTGATCCATCTGAAGTTGATTTTTATACAGGGTGAGAGGTGAAGGTTTAACTTTATTCTTCTACAATTGGTGATCTGGTGGAGTTTTTAGCATCCCTTAGGTAAACAATCATATCATCAGCAAAAAGGGATAGCTTGACTTCCTCTTTTCCAATTAGTACTCCTTTAATTCATTTTTCTTGCCTTATTTCCCTAGCAATTGTTTCAAGCAGTATATTGAAGAGGAGTGGTGACAGGGGGTAGCCTTGCTGAGTTCCTACCTTTAAGGGGAATGCTTCTGTCTCTTCTCCATTTAGGATGATGTTGGCTGTGGGTTTCCTGTATATGGCTTTGATTACATTGAGGAATGATCCCTCCAAACCAATTCCCTCTAGGACTTTAAGCATGAAGGGATGCTGGATTTTGTCAAAGGCTTTATCTGCATCAATTGAAATGATCTTGTGTTTTTTGTCTTTCAGTCCATTTATGTGTTTCATGATATTTATTGATTTTCCTATGTTGAACCATTCCTGAATCTCTGGTATAAATCCAAATTGGTCTTGATAGAAGATCCTTTTGATGTGGGTCTGTATGTGGTTTGAAAGTATTTCATTGAGAATTTTTGCATCTGTGTTCATTAATGAGATGGGTCTAAAGTTCTCCCTTTTGGTTGTATCATTGACTGGTTTTGGTATTAGAGTGATACTGGCTTCATAGAAGGAATTTGAGAGTTTTCCCTCTTCTTGAATCCTTCTGAACAATTTGAGTAATACTCATTGTAAGTATTTTTGAAATGCTTTATAGAATTCTGCTGTGAAACTGTCTGGGCCTGGGTTTTTTAGTTGGGAGGTTTCTTATTACATCTTCAATTTATTCATCTATTATGGGACTGTTTAAGCTGTCAATCTCTTCTTGGTTAAGCTTTGGTGATTCCCAGGATTTCAAATATTCATCCATTTCTTCTAGGTTTTCAAACTTAGTACAGTATAGGTTTTTGAAGTATTCCCATATGATTGTCTTGATATTTTCATTGTCTGTTGTGATGTTTCCATTTTCATCACAAATTCTATTGATTTTGAGTTGCTTTTTCTATCTTTTGGTTAACTGGGATAGAGGTCTGTCTATCTTATTTATTCTCTCAAAGAACCAACTTTTGGATTCATTGATTTTTTTGTGTTGTTTTCCTTGTTTCTATTTCATTAATTTCTGCTCTGATTTTTCTATTTCTCCCTGTTTGTTGCATTTAGGGTTCATTTGTTGTTGTCTCTCAAGTGCTTTTAGATGCAGTGTCAGATCATTCACTTGTGCTCTTTCTGTTTTTCTGATGTAAGGACTCAGGGATAAAAACTTCCCTCTTAAGACTGCTTTTAAAGTATCCCATAAGTTTTGTTGTGTTGTATTATTATTGTCCTTCAATTCCTGGAATGCTTTTATTTCTTTCTTTATTTCTTCCTTGACCCATCCATTATTCAGGAGAATGTTGTTTAGTTGCCATGTGTTCTTGTAGACAGTAGGGCTTATCCTGGTGTTGATATTGAGCTTTATTTCACTGTGGTCTGATAGAATGCATGAAATTATTTCAATCTTTTTGAATGTGTGGAGGTTTTTTCCGTGTCTCAGTATGTGGTCGATTTTGGAGAATGTTCCATGGGGTGCTGAGTAGAAAGTATATTCTCTGGTATTTGGGTGGAATATTCAGTAGATGTCCATGAGGTCCATTTGGTATATCATATCATTCAGTTCAGATGATTCTCTGTTTATTCCTTGTTCAGTCGATCAATCCAGAGGACTTAGTGGGGTATTGAAGTCCCCTACTATGAGTTTTCTGGGGTTAATCTGTGCCTTGAGGTCCTGGAGATTTGTCTTTATAAAGTTTGGTGCACAAGAATTTGGTGCATATATATTCAAGATTGTGAAATCTTCATTGTCAATTGTTCTTTTGATAGATTTACTGGCCCTCTTTGTGTCTTCTGATTTCTTTTACTTTGAAGTTTACTTTTCTGATATTAAAGTAACAACACCTGCTTTCTTTTTGTTACCATTTGCTTGGAATATTTTTTTCCATCCCTTCACCTTAAGTTTGTGCCTATCCTTGAGAGTGAGATGGGTTTCTTGCAGACAGCATATAGATGGGTTTTGTTTCCTAATCCAATCTCCCAGTCTATGCCTTTTGATTGGGGAGTTTAGTTCATTAATATTTAAGGTTATAATTGAAAGATGACTGTCGCTTCATTTCACCTTATTATCCATTTGCATTTTCGGTCTCCATTTCTACTTCTGCAGTTATGTTTTTATTAATTTCTCTTTCTAGGTGCCTGGGGGTAGTTGCTCCTCTCTTCTGTCCTTTGAATTGCTTCAAGTATTTTCTGAAGGGTTGGTTTTCCGGACATGTAGTCTATCATCTTATTTATGTCATGGAAGATTTTTCTCTCTCTAACTATAAATGACATTTTTGCTGGGTATAGTAACCTGGGTTGGCCTCTATAGTCCTTTAACACTGGGAATGCATTGCTCTGTGTTCTTCTTGCTTTCATGGTTTGCACTGAGAATTCAGTTGTAATTCTCATGGGTTTCTCATTTGGGGGAACTTGTTGTTTTCCTCTTGTGGCTTTCAGAAATTTGTCTTTGTTTTGGGTGTCTAACTTTTTAATGACATGGGGAGTTTCTTTTCTGATCTTGTCTGTTTTGGAGTTCTATGTGCTTCTTTGTATGGGTTTGTCTTTTTTTAGTTTGGGGAAATTTTCATCTATTATTCTGTTGAAGATCTGATCAATACCATTCTCTTGGGATTCTTCTCCTTCCTCTATTCCTATGATGCAGAGGTTTGATCTTTACATAGTGTACCATAATTCCTGATTGTTCCACTTTTGTGTATTTTTAAATTTTTCATAATCTTTACTTGAGCTTTTTAGTTGCTCTGTGTTGTCTTCCAAGTCTGATATTCTTTCTTCTGCTTCCTCCATTCTATTTCTGAGGCTTTTTCCATTCCTTTCCTCTTGATTGAATGAGTGTTCTATTTCCTTTTTCATTCCATCCTCTGATTTCTTTTGTATTTCCATTGCCTTGGAGCTTTTCAACCTCTTCCTGTAGCTCCTTGCTTCACTGGTTGGTTTCCTTTTTCAGTGTTTCCACTTCCTCTAGTTATTTCTTGAGCTTTTCATTCTCTCTCCTTAGTTCTCTTACTTGTTCTTTATTTTCTTTGATTTCTTTGAAGTGTTCCTCTAAGATCTGTGTCCTGCTCCATCCCCAGGGGGATCGCACTGTAGGAATCTCCCACAGGGTTGATAGAGCTTGGTGTGGAATTTTCCTGCACCTTTCCCATATTGTCCCTTCTTTGTGTCCTGGGCATGTGGCTTTCCATTTTTTACCTGTATTCTGATGCAAATCACAAATGCCTCTTCACTATGTTGAAGGCTTGTTTTGCTTGCCTCCTTCAGATGCCCTTTTCTCTCCTCGTTTATGGAGTGTTGACTTGTCTAGTTTTCAGGCTTTCAATTTACTTTATATATTGGTGATCTAACTCATTCTTCCCTTTCTGTTCTGAAGGTTCTCCAAAAATCCACTTGGACTCTCCCTCAGCAATTCCAGTTGGTGGTGTGGGGGAGATATGCCTGGCTTAGCCTGCGCCTCAGTACTCTGTGCTTCACGTGGTCCTGGGAAGTCCCTAATCTAAGCTCTGCACACTCAAGTCTCACATTGGCAACAGGCCCACCTTTAATACCAGCTAGCAGGGTGACTCAGCCCAGACAGCCACACCAGGCAATGATTTAATAGGCCCACCTTTAATGCCAGCTAGCAGGGTGACTCCGCCTGGCAGCCACACAAGGCAATGATTTAGCTAACCAACAAATCAAGGAAACAATTATCCAACAACCCAGAGATAGATCTATCCAACAATCTGCCTGGTTGAAGTGCCCAGCTCCTACCTGTGCTTCAGGTGGTCCTGGGAGTTCCTGATGTGAGGTCTGCACATTCACAAAATAGCTTTTATGAGGTGGATTTATCCACCATTGTTTATAGTTGATTTTTAAGAAACAGAAACCTATAAAGTTATGATATTAAAATATAAATACATACTCGCACACATAATTTTTAGGCTTGCCTGTAGGGAGAAATTACATTATTATTTAATATTCAAGGAGAAAAACAAAACAATTTCCAAAAATTTGTATTTAAATTGGACAATGATTTTTAGTTTATGTTGTTAGTGAGAATTTCTACTAATAGCTAGTATGAGGCAGGTTATTTGAGACAGTATTTTGCAGCAGTTGTCTTGAAACTCCGTAGGTGAACTGGGTTGGCCTTAAAATCCCATACATGTCTACCTGCCTCTTCCTCTAGAGCACCGAAATTAAAAGTCTGTATTACCATGTTAATGTTAAAAGACTGTTTAAGTAGGTTTAAACAAGAGTTTTAAGATGAAATTTTGGATGTGGAGCACTGTGGCCACAACAGGCAGGCATAAAGTGCCTGATCACAGATCACATGTGTTAAACAAGTCTGCAAATATAAAGACACAAACAAACAAACAAAAAAGCCTTTCCTTAACCCAGCAGATTTTGCCCTCCCCACCCACAACGGATTAAGGAATGCATTAAGGTTAACTCCTGAGTAAAGCCCTTAAAATGAAACAAATTTAAAAGACCAGAATAGATTTTGATGTCTAGGAATTTTAATCGAGCATGCACAAATATGTATTTAAAAGATGCTATGGGTACCTGGGTTTATAAATAACAATATATTTTTATTAGGCATGCCAAGGTGGAATTTGATACAGCTGTGGGCACTATTGTTGAGGAGGGCTGCAGGCCCTTGGCTATTCCCCAAAAACTGGCTTCCACAGCCTGCTCACATGAGCAAACAGCAAAACTGTGACTGGGGAGATGATATCTCTGATGCCACCAGGCCAGATAACTGCTGGTTTCCATAGCAAGCTTCCTGATAATCCTGTGGGTGGGAAGATGTTAACTCCTGGGCCCCACCAGGCTAGAAAACTTCTCATTTCCATAGCCTCCATGTAGGTATTCTTTTGGCAGAAGCACTTAAAAGAGTCAGCAAGCAGCCTCCAAGCCTGGACCCCTGCTCATACCCTGCTTGGCTGAGAAACCTGCTCTGATGCCAAGCTGTCTTTGATGCCTTAGGTCAAAGCATTGATCTGGAGCATATGGCCTGAAATCCCAAGCCCCAATTCTGTGTGTCCCAGCCACCTGCAAGGATCTGTATAAAATACCCTGAGCTACAGCATTAAACTGAGTTATGTCCCCCTTGTGGAATTACTCTCAGTCTCTATGAGTCTGTCTTTCTTTTTCTCCAGGACTTACTTCTTACCTTTCTCTCATCCTCCCTGCTTTGGGCTCAAGCCTGGGGACTGTTAAATGGCTGGCTGGAGAACAGTTCCAAGACTAGCAGTGCTGCAGAGCTGGGAGCCCTGGTCCAAGGGAGAAGAACATCTACTGGAAGGCAGCACACACGTGACACACATTTAAAGGAACATCAGAGGTAAACTTCAGAGGATACCTCCATGCAAGCTGATGGCATCCTGAACAAACTTGTAGTTATCCATGCCAGGAAACTGCTAGCTTCCATGGCCCTCACACAAGCTGATGGCTTCATGAACCAGGCCAGGGAACTGCTTGTTTCCATGGCATCCAGGCAAGCTGATGGCTTTGTAGTCAAATCCACAACTAGGGAAGTTATAATTCCTGAGCCGCACCAGGCCAGGAAACTACTAGCTTCCCTGGCCTTCATGCATGCAAAAGCACATGGCCCCAGGTTGTTAGCCTTGCAGGTATATAAGCAATCATGGGAACTGGCCCCATGTTTGCAAAAGTAGAAATTAAGATGGAGAGAGAAAGGTTAATAGCAAAGAACCAAGATTGTGTGGCTTGCATACCCGCATTTCTCCAGGATTCCTTCAAGCTCCATGTCTGGAGGTGCCAGTTTTAGTAAGGTGTCAGTTCCATGGTGGAACAGGCCATGGAGAAAGCAGACATGCAGAAGCACAGCCTGAGGACACATGGCAGGGTGCAATTCCAAGTACAAAATGGTGCTTTATTCAAATGAACATGTCATTATATAGGCAGTGTGACATCACCATCTAGCAGCCAATCCCAGTCCCTTGTATCATCAGGTCATCCCAGTTCATGAGCATAAACAGAGATGTCCTGTCACCCTCATTCATGCCTCAGGAACATGCTGACTAGAATATTAGCTCAGGCATAAACCTAAGCTCAGACACGCCCAAACACTAGCCAAATGAAATGAAAATAATACTTGCATATTATCAGGTCATAATGGGATAAAACTAGAAATCAACAGTTTCAAAAACTGAAAGTATACAAACACATGAGATTTGAACAATACACTATTAAACAAATAGTGGGTAAGAGAAGTCTGGGAATATATTTAAAATATATTGGCTCACATTTGTTCAAAGCACAGCATACAAGAACCTGTGGTCGGGAGACATCAAATACAATACAAAGGGTGACATTTATATATCTAAGTGCCTTCTTACAAAAATAGAACTTGGGAACTGGGGTGATGACTCACTTAGTAAGTCCTTACCATTCAACTCTGAGAATGTGAATTTCATAGCACCCCAAGAATGCATTTGAGAAGGCTATCCAAGTGGCATGGATCCATAATGCAAGAGGAGGAGGTGTACACTTGAGGATCCTTGAGGCTTGCTGACCATCCAGACTAGATGAATTGGCAAGCAATGGGTTCAGTAAGAAATCTTGTCTCACAATACATGGTGAAGAGTAATTAAGGAGGACACTTGATGATGACCTCTGATTTTACACATACAAACTCACACAGGCATATACATAAACACATGCAAACATTCAAATGTCAAGTAAATAACCCAATTATACACTTCAAGGCCTTAGAATAATAAGATAAAACCAAAGCCAAAATCAGTAAAAGATAATTAATTAATTAAGCCAGAGTAGAAGTCAATGAAATGGAATCTAAAAGAACATTACAATGCCTGATGAGACTTTATTCATTTTTTTTAAATGAAGAATATAGTTATAGTAAACAAAAGGAAAAAGACTCAAATTTAAAAATTCAAAAGTGAATGTTTACAACAAATAACAATGAGATGTAATAATAGTGGGGAAATCTTTAGATGCAAATAAATTAGAAAACAGAAGAAATTTATCTAATTTCATGGGCACATATAACCTACAAAAACTGATTAAAGGTAAAATATATCTATTCTATCAAAAATAGCAGGTTTGAAGCAATAATTTTTATTATTGCTTTATAAAATCACTTTCAGCATCTTTCCTTCATGGGACTAGGAAGGGAACCCGCTGTTCTTATTCCCTGAACAACACTGCTGAGCTGGTTAGAATGAAATCTCCACACGCACAGTTAAATTGTGATTACCCAAATAGAATGCTAAATGAGACTGGAATGACCCCCATCCCTCCAATTAAAAAATCCAATATGAGAACCTAAACATAGATCAACTAGCAAATAATACCTGATCAAAAACAAACCAAACTTCAACAGCAATAAGAAAAGAACAGGGGCTGGAGAGATAGCCTAGTGGTTGAGAGCGCCGACTGCTCTTGCAGAGGACCCGGTTCTATCCCCAGCACCCACGTGGCGGCTGAGAACCGTCTGAAACTCCAATTCCAGGAGAACTCCAGTTCCAGGGGAATCCGAGACCCTCTTCTGACCTCCGCGGCATTGCACAACACGGGTGCACAAACCTGCATGCAGACAGTACATTCATACACATACAGAAATAAATAAAATTAAAACAAAAAAGAGAACGCTTTAAAAAAAAAAAAGAAAAGAACAAAAATTCTACTCCAAAGAGGCAGACTATAAGTTCATACCAGACATACAACTGATAGAAAGAAGTCCATATGCACATATCCCAATTCAAAAACCAAAAGAATATGTAAAATCAAGGAAATATGTTCCCACAATATCCCACCAGTGCTCTACAATGTGAACTGCCTGAAGGAACCCCAAGACACAGAACATAAAAGAGCAATCATAAACATGATCAAAGAATTCAAGGACTTTAAAGAACAGAAAAACAACTCAAGGGACTCAGAGAGGATAGGGAAAACTCCTGACTGAAACCCAACAAAATACAAATATACGCCTGAGTAAAATAACATACAATTCAGGATTTGACAAGTAAATCCAGGAAAGAGAGAGAAATAATGAAGACAACTCAAACTGAGAAGACAGAATTTAAAAACTCAATTAGCTTTTTAGACTAGACAAGAGAATGCCTTCCAACAGAATGAATCAAATGGAAAACAGAATATCGAATATCAAGACTGGAGATAATGTTGGAGAAGTGGACCATTCAAGCAAAGGATATGAAAAGTATTTTAAAGCACGTTAATGGAATATTCAGGAGGAGTGAAACACCATGAAATGATGAAATCTATGAATTATAGGCATAGCAGAAGGAGAAGAAGAATTTCAGGTCAATGTCATTTACCAAATCTTCAACAGGTTTATAGAAGAAAACTTCCCTAAATTAAGAAAGGCATTCTTATACAGATGCAAGATGAACACAAAACACCAAATATCACCAGAAATGAAGCTCCCCATGAAATATCATAGTAAAAACACTAAAAATACAAAACAAAGAGAAAATGCTGAAATCTGTAAAAGGAAAAAAAAATAAGAAGTTACATTACTCCTCACTGCAAATTTTAAAAGCCAAAAGAGCCTGGAGTAATGTAATCCAAGTTCTAAATGCCTACATATGCATATTTTTCCTTAGATTTCTTGATAATAGCCATTCTACTAGGGTGAGATGGAATCTCAAAGGGTTATTATCTGAATTTCCCTGATGTATATAAGTCTGAATGTTGTACTGAAAATGTTCATACAGTAAAGAAAGTCATGGCTGCACATAGTGACACATGACTCCAATCCAAGTAACTAGGACTATGACAGAAGAAGATAAAAAAAATGGTGTGTGTGGAGGGCAACAGATCAAGACTTTGGCTCAAGAAATTTGATTGTTCTTTGGGGCTCCATATTGCTGACAAGAACTGCCAACAAAGAAATTGCTCTCATCTCAAAGGAAGGAAAGAGATGGATTTATTCTAGAGCCAAACATGAGTGAATATGACCTGAGAACACGGATTTACATTTCCCTTATTACCATTTTCCAATGAGGTAGCAATCTCATGAAGCTCTTATAGTAATAGAACAAAGAAAGTCATAAATCAACACACTTTCAAATACATTCGTGGGTGCATTCAGAACATGGTACATTAATAGTAAACTGTGAAGAATTCTACTAATGATATTTCATTATAGTCTTGGCCATTTGATCGTTGGGAGCTAGGGATTTGTTGATACATTCCTAAAGGATGTTTTTATCTGTTAGTCAAAAGACAAGACAAAAACAGGGGTAGGGAAGAAGTGGCTAATTGAGAGTGTTCTGGTTTGTTTTCAATTACAGACACCACATCTGACTAATACCAACTTGGAGAGGAGATGGTTTATTCAGCTTACATCTCTCAGGTCACAGTTCATTATTTAGTGAGCTGAAAGAAGGAACTCAGGGCAGGAACTTGGAGAAAGGAGTTGAGGCACAGACCATGGAGGAATGCTGCTTACTGGATTGTTCTCCTTGCCCATGCTCAGCCTGCTTTCTTTTCCAATACACAACAACTTGCCCAGGGGTGGCACCACCCACATTGGGCTGGGGCCTCCCACATCACTCAATAGTCAAGAAAATGCCACTGTAGAATCCCACAAATGGCCAGACACAGAATATATAAGTCTGAAAAATTCCCATTCCTAGGAGACACATCTGCAATTGAACCTCTACACAAGAAAAAAGGGCAGAGAGAAAACAAGTGCATCCATCAATTCTCACTAGTAAAGCTTCCTTACACAATGGAGTGTGATACAAACATAAGGCCACAACTAGTCAAGCTTCAAAGAATGGGAGCTTCCAGCGTGTGTATCCCTGGATAGGGCCCCTGCATTAAAACTCACCTACCCAAGGCTCTGGGATCATTGCAGAAGAAGGGGCAGAAAGACTGTAAAAGCCAGAGCTGGTACACGGACATAGAGAAGTAGTGGTTTACAGATGACTGTAAGCTCTCACATGTGAACTTGTAGAAATACCAGCATCAAGCATGGGACCCATGCAAAGGAGACAAGGTCTCAAAGTGGAGCAAGGTAAATGAGTGAGGGACTGACCCTGGATTGAGAACTACAAGAGGTTGAGTACTGTTGAGTGAGGAAGAGCATGCCTTAACTAGGTTTACTAGATATGCTGACTAGAAGCAAGTGGATCTATTTCAACAGAAGGACATCTGGCATTGGATAGGGCTTATCTTGGATGTTGTTATGTATGAGTTCTGATGGGTGGTTGAGGAATGGGGGGGTTGGGTTTTACTGGGAACCATTGTATCAATTGTGCAAATACTCAATAAAAAATAAAACAGGACTTTCAATTTGTAAAGTAAGATTGCATTTATATTTTTAAACTGTGTGTTTTCCAAAGCAAAAAATCTTTTTTAGTACATCCCAGAAGACTTCTTTCACCTGCTGGTTTCTTAATGTATAAATATAGGGGTTGAGCAAGGGTGCTATTGAAGTATACAGCAAAGCTACATCTTTTGACACAGTCACTCTTTCTTTTGCAGATGGTTTAATGTACATAAAGATGCAGCTGCCATATGTTATGGAGACAACAATCATGTGGGAAGTACATGTAGAGAAAGCCTTGCTTCTTTGATGTGCAGAAGGGAACTTCATTATAGTCTTAATGATGTAAGTGTAAGAGAGACACACTAATACCAATGTGACTGCAAGTGTCACCACAGCTAAGACAAAGGACATCGTTTCTAGGACATGTGTATCTGTGCAAGAAATCTGCAGGATAGGAGACGTTTCACACATAAAATGATCAATTATTCTAGAATCACAGAATTCCAGCTTTAGTCCCATGGCCAAAGGGGGAAAGATGATCAAAAATCCAGTCACCCAGGAGCTGAGCACAAGTTGGTAGCACACTTTGCTGTTCATGATGATCTGATAATGCAGCGGTTTGCAGATGGCAGCATAGCGGTCATAGGACATGGCAGCCAGAAGATAAAACTCAGTGACTCCCAACAGAAGGAAAAAAAATAATTGAGTTGCACAATTATTATACGAAATAGTTTTGTCTCCAGTCACAATGGTTGTCAAAAATCTGGGAATGCACACTGTTATAAATATGATTTCCAAAAAGGAGAAATTTCGGAGAAAGAAATACATTGGTGTCTTGAGGCGAGCATCCAGCAGGGTGAGCAGCATAATGATTAAGTTTCCCACCAGGCTTAGCGTGTAGTTGAGAAAAAGAAACAGAAAAACCACAATTTGTAATCGTGGGTCATCTGTCAGTCCCAAGAGGATAAAGTCAAGTTCCAGTGACTGATTCTTTGCTCCTCTTTTATGAGCCTTAGTAAATAAACAAAGGAAATAGGAAGAAATGGAACATTTTATGTGCATTAGATTCTGTACTGTACATTAAAGCATAAAAAGGAATGTGTTATTTGCAAACAGTTTTTCAGCCTGAATTTTCAATTGACACATAATTATATGACATATATTAATGACAAAATCCTTCTACTTTTTTTCTATATTTTCTATAATTTCTCCTAGAATAGGAAAAATACAATTTTTCAATGAATTTGCATCTAACAGTTTAACTTTTATGGTCACTTACCAGCACTTGTACCTTGGACTTGTGATCCTTCTGCCTCAGTCTCTGCAGTAGCTGAGCTTACAGGCCTAGTATATTTTTTTAAAAGAGTTTATTAAAACACTAACTTTGATCTTTTTATTTATTTTTTGCCTTTCTCTTATTACTACTGCTTTCCCTCCCATGTATTATAGTAATAAACTATTTTGAGAAAACAATACTTCATAGGCATAGTGGGATCTTATAAAAACCAATATTAGTGAAAATTTTTAACAGACTTTGAAGATATATATATATATATATGTGCATATATATATATGTTAGTTACTTAGCAGTCACAAATAATTTTTATCATGAAATGTTTAATTGTTGTCTGGTTTCTGTGTGTTTTTTTCCTTTTTCTTTGTTTTCGATCCTTTTTGTTTGTTTGTTTGTTTGTTTTCTTGTTATTTTGACACAGGGCTTCACTGTAGTCAATCCTGGCCTATCACTCACTATGTGGACTATGCTGGCCTTGATCTCATAGAGATCTGCCTGCCTCTGCTTTCAAGCACTGGTATTAAAGGCATATGTCACCATACTCAGTTTTCCTTGTTATTCTTAAGCTTATTTTTAAGATCTTTTCTAACTTGAAAGAATTCCTAAGTATTAGTCAAACTACTTAAAGGAACAGGAAAATACACTAAGTGAGATAACAGAGACTCACATGCCATGTGCACTTATTTGTGGATTTTAGCTATAGACCTTTATATTTGAGTATCTAGTCTGAGGTAAACATAGAAATTAGGAAAGTAGAAATGGATCATGTGGGAATGGAGGAAAAGAGGATCCAATTGTTGGATAGCTGGCCACTGGAGCTATAAATGAGGAAAATGGAAAAACAGGGTGCAAAACCTTAACTTGGGAAGGGAGAGGAAGAATAATAACTACAGAGAGTGGAAAAGGAGGGAAACATAACTAAGGGAGTTTGAAATGCCATAGGGAAACACTGTTTTAGAAGCATATATATATATATATATATATATATATATATATATACATAATTATAACTGTATATTTTATACATGTAGTTTATGCTGTTTTAATACAGTTATACCATACAGGGTGACAATTTTCTCCCCCAAAATCTATAACCTACCTAAGGAAATCCCAGTGTCAGGCAAGGGAAGTCTCCCATAGAGTTGTTGGTGAGGGAAGTCCAAGAGACACTCCCCAAACAAAATAGACTATTGCTATTGCCTTTGGTTTCCTCCCAGAACTTGAAGATAATGTGAAAATACCATGTACATTGGTCTCAGGACTTGAGAGATCATGACATGGAACTGACATGGAAGCCTCCCCTGAGGACAAGTTGTCATAGTATGAGAAAGTGTAATGCAAACTGTCAAGGAAGAAGAGCAATGAATCCTCCTACCTACTTATAAAGTCTAAGAACTGCAACAAACAGTGGGTCAAAACGATACCCCCAAAGGTGCAATACATGTACTCTTAATCTTGACAGTAACCAACTGTTATCTATTGGATACTAGGCTCCATCATTAGGATGTAAATCATGTCTGGTATGGTAAACCCAGGTACATACCCATGGGTAAAGAGGTAATACTCCCTAGAGGAGAACCTACCTCTGTCCATTTCCCAAATCAATATAATTTCTAACTCTATTCTAAATACTTGTCCTTATGCCCAGTGATAAATGCGGCTGCCAACCCTCATCAAAGAAGCTTCTTTTTGCAACAGATGGAGACTATTACAGATATCTACAACTGGTCATATATAGAGAATAAGTTCCAAACCCTAATGGATACATCTGCAGTGCAACCCATACACCTAAAGCTGATGGAAAATCATAGAAGAGGGACACAACTATGTACAAGGCAGAGAACCAAGAGCCTGTTGTGAGACAGTATCTTCTAGACTCTAGACATGACAGGAATGCAGCAACAGTGAAATCTAAACAATATCGTTGCTTAAAAGACCTGAATATTGATGACATAAGTCAACATGCCAACATAGATGGAGAAAAATTTCAACAGGTCCCACCCTCAGAATAAAAGCAAGAGGTAATCAGTGACTATGGAGAAAGGGAGGATGAGTTTTGCAAGGGACACGCCACTGACATGTTATCCATTATCAAGTGCTCATCCCTAAACACATACATTAATCAGTAACTGGACTCAGTAGGATATATACACAGAGACACAGATATATGTCTGCATATTGTTATATATTAATAATAATTCAAGAGGCAACGGATGTGAGAAAGAGTTGAGGGATTACATGGATGGAGTTGGAGTGTTATAGGGAGAGATGGAAGTAATAGAAATACAGTGAATGAAATTCTCAAAAAAAATTTAAAAAATTAAACTGAAACCTTTCTGAACTGTGTGATTCTAATAGACTGTTTTGAAATTATGGTATCTCAAATTCTGGAGAAAAATTTCTCTTTGCAGTATTTTCATACATCACTTAAATGAAATAACATATGAAAAATGGATTTTATAACATATCCTGCCTCAAAATATCTATTTTTAAAACACTACAAAGTTTAGGAACTCAGCACCCAAATTCACTTCTCTGCGTGCAACTTGTGACTTTGCCTTGGTTTCTGATTTTAAAATGAAGTTAAAATTAAGTCTTACCTTACGGGACCTGTCATCCATTCCCCTCTGTGCATGGAAGAGATGTACACTAAGAAAGTTAAAGAATTCTTCACTTGCTTATATGAATCATATTTTACTATACAACAGAGAGATTTATGACTAATTATTTTTGTCAAAATAGGCAAATTATTCATATAATACTTTTGTAGTTTTTACATTCCTTCAAATTTATATTCACTGTGGAAGCTTAAGATTCTAATATTTTACATGCATCATTTCAATCAGGCTGAACTTTGTGAAATTTTGTTCTTAGAGTTAAATTGCTATCATTCAAAACATCCAACTAGATGCACATTCTTCAAGATTAAATAAAAATGAATAGTTGTAAGTGGAATATGAAATCACTGATGAAATATACACAACTCTTCTGAGAATGAGATGGGAAGTAGCCAGCTGTTTACTTATGAACGATGCAATTCTATCATTTCCCACTTACTACTAACAGGGAATCTGTTGAAATTAAGCTCTTCTCTGGGGAACAGTGGTATAAAAATAGTAATTATTGGCAAGTAAAAGATACTACTATAATCTCCTTTAAGTCAAACTGCAGAGTAAGTTTCCCAGAGGAGGATGCTAAGTGACTTAGAAAAAATTAAGATATATTTAATATATTTAATATGACAATTCAGTTAACTGACCAACATTCAGTTCACTATAAGAACTGAATGCTTCAAGATTAGCCCCTTGTCAGGTTTTATTATCTATAAATATGTCCTTAATATGAGGATTGTTCTTTTTTTATTTGGCATAATCCTACCTGTATACTTTGGCTTTCGTTGCCTGTGTTTTGTTTTGTTTTTGCCACACTTAACAAGTGCCATTAAGTGTCCTCCATATGCTCTTCAAGACTTGAAATCTCTTAGGTATTATGTTTATCTAATCTATTTAGGGTTGTTTTATGTACAGTGTATGTAAAGTATATAATTTAATTCACTTATGTGCATAGCCACTTTTCCCAGTATCATTTGTTGAAAACAGAACTATACCCTTCCACAGTTCATACTCTTGGTGTGTGTGCAGATGTAATTCTATTGCTCCATTACATTGGATTACATGTGTTTTTTACGCCAGTAAGGTAGTCTTCTAAACTTCACAGTGTGGTGCTAGAATGACTCTTTCCCTCAGGAGTGGTAAACAAATAGCCCCTTCTTACGGGGAACCAATGGCAAACCAAGTATAATTCCATTAATGTCCAACATGAGAAACCATGAGTTTAATTACAGAGGATGGGCTTCATTTTGAATGGGGTAATCTCAAAACAGCCATATCACTAGAAAATGTCCCCCCTCATGGATAGTGACTTTTCCATAGTTGCATAAATGGAGACTCCTTCTGTTAACCTTCTGCTCACTATACACTCTAGAATATCCCAAGACCACAATGCTATGTGCATCATGAGAAGGAATATTTCCAGATCAAACCAGCTTAATTTCTGAATTTTGTGCAACAAATTTGTGCTCTGTCTTCAGCAATGTGGTCTCACCATCTAGATTTGGAAGGAAACCAACAGCAGTGACAAAAGCCTTTACCATTGGGGGACATCTAGAGATATTGTGGACAACTCATTGGAAAACAAAAGGACTCCTAACAGGGGGGATTATTATTTAACCAGTATATGGCTTCCCAGAATGTCTTTCTCTGCTCACACAAAGTACTGGTGCATACTCTTTAAATGTTGACTACATATTTACCTGCCATAGAATTTTCTTCATATGCTGTCATAGAATTTTCTCAGTCATCTTGGTGCATCATCTGTGACTTACTCAACTGTCTTCATTTCATTTCTTATTTGACAACCTATTCTAGTTAACAGTCACTTACTATGAGAAGGTCAAGGCAGCAGGAACTCAAAGCAGACATTTACATGTACATGACTAGAATGCATGACAGTGTTCGGTTCATTCAAAACTTTTCATTCAGTCCAGAGCCCAGCCCATGAAATACAGATAGCTGCATTCAGGGTGCATCTTTCCACCTCAGTTAACATGATGACACACATGCCCACAGGCCAATCTAATCTAGACAATCTCTCAGAGACTTTATTCTCAGGTCATTCTATTCTACCTTAAGTTGACATTAAAATTAACCATCACACCTAACCATTAACTCTCAAAAATTTCACAATTGTGCCTAGCCCTTTATCTCATTGTGGTTAGATTTTCCCATTATTGTTACTTTAAGTGTACTTATATAACTCTCAAATAGATTTATAAATCTGTAAAACACTCAGAGGTTAGCATAACATCATCTAGATAATGAAACTTATTTAAAGAAGATGTACCGGATAATGCCAGAGTCCAGCTCCAGCAGGTTCAGTTCCTGAATCAAATAAGACACAAGAATCTCTTTATTTTTCATCACCTGAGGAGCATCTATCTTCCCTGCTCCTGTGCAGAGGACCTCTTGGGTTCTTCATTCTGCTGAGTTCCTGACCTAAGGATCAGAGAGCATTTGCCTTCTCCAATTCTGTGCATGGGGCCTTGCCAATTTGCCACTCTGCGGAATTCCTGACCTAAGGATCAGAGAGTGTTTGCCTTCTCTGATCCTGTGCAGAGGGCCTTTTGAGTTTGCCACTCTGCCAATTTCTTTTCTTCTCTGCTCCTCGGGTCCCAAAGTCTTTTTTTTTTCTTTTTTTTTTTCCTGTAAATTATTTTTTAATATATATTTTGTACAAGATTATCAAATCTAGACCCTTGTTCCCCACCCCATTCCCCCACCCCACCAGAGCTCATGCATTCTGCCAAACATTCTTTTCATCTCCTTCTCAGTCTTTCTCGATATTCTCCATGTGGAAGTTAACTATTTTGAGCAGAAGTTCACTGTTTCAGTCAGTTCTTCGATGCAGTCCTTTCTGTTGTTGTTGTTGTTGTATCACTCCCAACTGCTTGGACAAAAGCTCAAGGGGCCATGCACAAGAAATACTTACAACTAGGTAATTGGCACTAGCATCCACAGATGAGGGATACCATTCGTCATTTGTTTTTCTGGGACTGTGTTACTTCACTCAGCATGATGTCTTCTAGCTCCAGCCATTTTCCTGCAAAGCTCATGATGTCTTCTTTCTTTACTGCTGCATAGAACTCCATTGTGTAGATGTACCATATTTTCTCTATCCACTAGTCAGTGGAGGGGCATTTGGGTTGGTTCCAGCTCCTTGCTATTGTGAAGAGAGCTGAAATAAACATGGCCGTGCATGTATCTCTGTGGTGGGGTGAGTCTTGGGGGTACATGCCTAGGAGTGGTATGGCTGGGTCGGGTGGCAAGTTCATTCCAAGTCTTCCAAGGGTTCTCCACACTGCTTTCCATAGTGGCTGTACGAGTTTACATTCCCACCAGCAGTGGATGAGTGTTCCCCTTTCCCCACAACCTCTCCAGCACTTGGTATCATTTGTTTTCTTGATCCTAGCCAGTCTTACTGGAGTAAGATGATATCTTAAAGTGGTTTTGATTTGCATTTCCTTAATGATTAGTGATGTTGAGCAGTTCTTGAGGTGTTTCTCAGACATCTCTAATTCCTCGCTTGTGAAGTCTCTGTTCAGTTCTTTGCTCCATCTATTGAGC